>VZRZ01008040.1:598818-610236 GCA_013398175.1 Climacteris rufus
AAAAAAAAAGAAAAGAAAAGAAAAAAAAAGGGAAAAAAAAAAAGGCTGAAACTCTGACTGAAATAACCCAGAAACTTAAGCAAAGACAGCTGGAAAGATGAAAGAGTGATAATGTTTAGATATAAACCTAGCAACATGTTCCAACAACTGGCAGGGACTAAATTCTGTCCCAGAAATGTATGTTATTAAAGAATACAGTGTCAGTGGGGAAATCTCTGAAACCACAATACAGTTACATTGTTTTAAGTCTCTATTTGGAAAGCATTATCATTACTTAGAGAAAAACAGAGTTTTCATTTTTATATGCCCTCAATGCGGTACCTCTTACAGCAAAGCTTTTTCCTCATACCAGGAGAAGAAAAAAATAATAATCACAGGATAAAACTGATTGTTTGGAGATAGTTTAAAGCCTGGGTAGGTGCCATAAGCCATCATTAGGCAAGCAGTTCACATGAAGAAATATCATGTGAAAAATCTGAGCAATATTGTGTACTGTATTAGATTTAAAATACAGTTTGCAGAGACTCCAACCCAAAGCAACTTATTCTTTTGGCCCTGATGCAGATGAAGCTTGCCCTAGGCAAAGTCCCACTTTATGGCAGAGACAGTGCCTTTAGCTTGTATCCTTTAATCTGGCAAAATCCTTGGATCTCACAATTCTGTTCAGAGTCATGGTTCAGGGACCCATACATAATCATGTCTCTACTGTATCAGTATGCTGTGTTCCAAACATAACTCTGGTTTTAACATACACTCCTAATTTTCTAAGCTTCTGCCATCATTGGGCTTCCTTACCTGTGCAGGTCTTCCCATCATAGGTCTCGCACACCCAGTCATGGCACTCGCAGAGTGGACCGTAGTATTTGCCAGACTCGGTCACTTGGCAGATGCAGACTCCACACTCACATCTGCCTCTGTCATTGCACAGCTTCCCCCCCGGGATGCGGCACCTGAGCTCCGACTCAGCCCGGGACAGCCGGCATGAAGCAGCAATGCCCAAACCGCTCCTGTGGGGCACAGCAAACAGAATAAGCTGTGGTCAAAGCCAGGGGCTGCTGCAGCTCAGAGCTGATGAGGTCTTGACTCATGGGAAACCACCCTCCTGACATTGGCTTCAGCCAATACCCAGAATATTGTTCTTACCACCTCTTCAGTTAGGGTTGCAAATCATTACTTGCCTCAAATCACCCAAATTTCTTTGTTTTCATCATTCTCATTGTTACTGGCTAGAATGCTTATATTTTATTTTACTTACCTTGTTAACTGCATTAGGCTCATCTACTTTCTCATCAGGCATATCTGGTATATATGCATAGACACATCTGGTTTGATTATCTATCATGAAACATTTTGATCTTAATTATTTCAAAAAGTTTAAAATGCCACATACATTCAAACATTTGGGTGGCAGAACAGGAATATGTATCATAAAGCAAACTTATGGTTGATTCTGATAAAATATGTTTGTCAAAGTAATCCTTATGGTTGTTAGACATATGCAATCCATGCTTTCAATGGAAAAGGAAACCAAAGTAATCCCTGCTTTCCATGCAATAGTGTAGTTTGTGGCTGTGGTTTTAGTAAAGCCAGCAGAATCCAGATGCTAGATCTGTAGATTTGCAGCTCTGCCATGCAATTGTACCATGCACTGGAGCACACAGAGATCAGGACTTTCAGGACGTGCTCAGGGAAAATCTCACTTTGTCTTATCAGGAGTTGAATTGTAGGAAAAAAGAACAAAAGACTGCTCAAGCCAAAAGTAGGTCTTCACAACACTAAGGAATACTGAAGATTCAGATGAGTAGAACCTGTCCTTCTCAGATAGTAGATTTTGCAAGGCTCTGGGGCAAAGGAGTTGCTGGGTCTAGGAGGCAGTGGGTCCTGGCCATGGTGGAGGTGGAGACTGACAGGCAGTGTGCCTCACTGTGCCACCGCAACAAAGTGCAGGAATAAGCAGGGTTGTGTGGTTAGGTGCCTGCTCCACTCAGGGGGAAGAATTTAGAGGTTTGGGTTTAGAGTCATCACTATCCAGCTCTTCCCTCTTTATGGCTTTCAAAGTGTGCATCTTGGGCATCAAATACTTCATTGCAAATAACTTCCACAGTCTGCACAGGCACCTACCTGCTGAGCTTCCCAGCGACCCAGAGCTCTTCCCCCAGCGTCACTTTTAAGCAGGAAGACAAAGAGCCAACAAACCGCTCCAGTGCTCCCTCCGCAACCCCAGCTTCCACAACCCTGACACCTCAAAATCAGCAGCAACCCACCGTGAGGCGTCACGGCCGCACTTACCGCGGGGCCGGGGGCCCGGCCGGCAGCGGGGGGACCAGCAGCAGCAGCAGCAGCAGCCCCAGCAGCCCCGGGGCCAGCATGGTGCGAGCTGCGCTGCGCCGCACCTGGAGCGCTCCTGCGGACGGGCGGACAGACGGCCGGACAGACAGCCGGACAGACCCGCCGGGCGTGCGGAGAGCTGCGAGCTGGACAAGCCCGGCTCCAGCGCTGCTCCCCACGTAGTGCAGTGGCTCTGATTAGCTGCCTGGGAGCGGGATTTGGGCAGCACTCTGGGAAGGAGGCCGGTGCCAAACCCCGAAGTTTACAGTCTAGGCAGGGAAGTAATTAGAAACAGTTGCACAGCCAGATGGTTTATTCTGATGTTTTAAAAGTGGCCCGTTCGCAGATGTGAATGAACTGTCTCATTCTCAAAGTACAGGCACCGTAAATATTTGAGGTATGTGTATCCCCCCGTCCTTTGACGGATGGCTGCTTGGGATAATCTGTGAAACTTGTACCGCCGAGGAGACAGGACAAACTCCCCAGCTTCAGCATCCCTGCCTGACTGCCGGCGCAGCTCCCTGGCGCCTGCTTTCCCAGCTCCATCCCTTCCCTCCTTCCCCTGAGGTCACCTGCTCACGTCACCGCACCGTGTGATACCGCAGGCTGCCAGCTTACACCAGCACGAGTGACCGCACATTAAAAATATTATTAGTTAGTTAGCCATTTCCCAATGCCTTATTAAAACACACAGTCCAATATCTAATCACTGCAGTGGGAGATTCTTAAATTGCTTAAAAAGAAAGCTAAAAGGAGGGATAGGCTTTCCAAAAGAATCACCTTTGGTAGAAATGGCCATGTGCACTTCTTTATGCTGGGGAAAAGTTGCAACACCTTTTGATCCCTCTGACTGTCCTGGGAAATTGCTGATTGTTTGATACCTCCCTGGGTTGGAAAGCTCTTGAAGAGACAAACTTTGACAACAGAAGATGGTGAATTATGGGTGTCCTAGTCTACACACACACATACACATTTTTAAAGCAGACAGCTGACAGAAGAAACTTTCACTGGTTCTAAAGCCTATACTGGAGATGAAAACCCTCATCATCTTTCTCAAAATGAACAACTCTTGTTTTAATTTAATATTAAATATCTGATATACCACAGATTATACTCTTCTAGAAAACATTTTAAGATTTAGTTAAAATTTTTTGACTCAGAGGTTCCCTTTCATATAAGTTTAAGTAGGTGTCTTACATTTTACGTGAACTCAAGGGTCCAATTCCCACCATTCCTACTAATATAACTACTTCTGTCAGTGATCTTCTGCTATTTCATCAAGCACTTGACTTTGTTTTGCTGGCCTTATAGATGACCAAAAAAAGCCTTTAAAGCCTAGTTTGGGGCCTGTTTTCACTCAAGTACCCCCTCCACTGAACTATAAACTTTTATCAAAACACAAAAGAAGAGATTGGACACAATCTGTTCTAGCATATTTGTAAATATGCATTCTTATTTTGTGAAGATACATGAGTTAAACCCAAACACTATTCCAATGGACTATTAAAACATGACTTTTGTCATATTTTAGTAAGTTATCTTGAAGTTGTGAAATGCAAAGCTTTGCTGTCCACTCATGGTGTACTACCTTCTTTACGACACATAACTTCACCCTAAAATACGAGCAAATAGAATTAGAATGTCAAGAAAATCTAAAAGCCCCATCCATATACAGCTGTGTATGTAGTTTTTAACAGTTTTCTGCCCTTTACAGTGTATTTCATATTGCAAATGTGTTACAGTATTTTCTCAAGCAATGCAGATCATAAAACCCCTGTATTTAGTGATCTTCAGTATTGTGAAGGTTTACAGTCCTGCTAACCCCATGCATTTGGCTTACTTTGATGGATCTAGTGAAAAGGAAAGTAATACTGGCAGGCGTTTATTTCTGACAGTCCTTGAACTTCGAAGTCCATGTTTAATGCAGCCCTATGTGTTCTATCTGTGAGATAGTTTTTCAAATGTATTTATAATGCTACAGTAAAAAAAGAAAAAATAAGTTAAAACCCCTTAGATTACAAAAAGGAGCCCTTTTAAGAACAATGTGATTGTCAGAAATTGTACTGCCTGTGGTCTCAATTTACAAAAGAATAAATAAAAAGCTTTGCAATTTAAACAATAGTAATTCCCTTTTAGCACTAAATTTATCTTTAATCCACAAATTTAAAGGTTGCCATCTGTTCATCTTCCTCCTTTTTCCCTGAGCAGACTGGTACCGACAGGTATTCAGAAGACATTCAAGCAGCCTACAAACTATAACTTCAAATGTATGAGGAGAAGACATTCATCATGGTATGTCGACCTTATCACTGTCTTATATTTTATTTATTTATATCTGTCAAGGTTTGAAGAAATACACACCCTTTGGCTGTGGACCTTTTGAATTTTCAGAATGCGTACTTACATGGTCCAAATGTGCAGTATTTGAAATGTGCAGTCAGACCTCAAATTTCATAAATGCTTTCATGTACACGTCTTTAATACAATATCTCAGTGTTCCCCTAATGGTTTTTAACCATCTCTCAGATTAATTATCTAATCATTTAGGCCTAAAATGTTTGTATGCATGTATGTATATGCATGTATATATGTATACACCTGATGTGTATGTGTTCAGGAGCTAATTGGTTTCCAAACAAACTGTAAATTCAATTTAAAAGGAGTCAGTCTCTTTCTAAATGGCAACCTGACATGCTGCCTTGAGAATTGCTCCCTTCCTTTCAGTCACTCCTGTACACAATCCTAAGGAACTTTGCTCTCTACTGGATAACATACACCTACACAAAGCACAGCACTCATAAAATGCTACTTTCCCCATGCACTGGAGTTTCAGACTAAGGCTCTAGACCCATAGGTGCTTGATAAATATACAGTTTATAAGTGGTAATGCCACTACCTGCAGAGTAAAGGTAGAAAAGAGAAAGTCAACATATTGCTGATGAGAAGGGCAAGCTGGAACATACCTGCTAATATTAAAGACCCTTTTGAAAAAAAGGCAACAGGTTTAAATAATACTTGTCAGACACAAAATGACTTCAAATAAAGATGTGGAATCAAGAAAATAAATGCTGTTAAGCACACTTACACTTGAACCTCAGTTAAAATGTATCCCTATTAGTGTTCTTACTAAAAATTTGCAGGATTGGGTATGGTCAGAGACTGGGATAAGCCTTTTCCCTGAAATTTTACTTACCAGTAGAGGAACCAGTAGTGTAATTTCCTATCCAAACTGGTGAAGGTTATTTTTGTGGTTTCATAGTCTTCTCAACTGTGTGAAAACTAAGTTGCAAGCCCAGGGGTAGATTAGATCATTCATAGAAAGTGATTTTTTATTCTTTTTTAAAAGCAACTTTAACTTTGTCAGAATTGTTTTTATAATAAATAAGAATAATATTAAAAAAAAAAGAAAACAAAACCATAAGGAAAATCTTTTTTTACTGTAAGAGTGGCCCAGCAATGTTGTGGAATCTTCATCCCTGGAAATATTCAAAAGCCATCTGGACAGGATTCTGGGAAACATACTCTAAGCTATCCTGCTCTGAGCAGGCGGCTTGGACTAGACCATCTCCAGAGATCCTTTCCAACCTCAAATATTCCATAATTCTATGCCTCTGATGGAATAATGTGCTATTGAACAAGGTTTGATTTGGTATGGGGAGGCAGATGGACTCTGCCTACTCCTTTATTACAGCCTCTTAATGAACAGTTTAATTTTGTTGTAACTTTAATAAAGCCATCAGGTTTGCAGAACACATTCCATGCCATTCTTAAGGATCTTTTTCTTAACAAAACAAAGCTAAATGCACATACAGTGAACAGTCTAAGCTTAAAAAAAACATGGAGACCTTCAAAATCTGTCAAATATTCCTCCTGGGTTTCCACTGAAACCATTTTAATAACAGCATGAGTTTGTATGAGTGGAGACGGAGCCATTCAAATGCAGAGGCATTCGGTTACATTACAATTTTCTAAAATTAACCAGAAGTTGAAAATCTCACATATTAAACAAGTTATTTTTTCCCCATAAAATGTGGAATGAGGACAGTCGCAAGTGGCCAGTGATTCTTCTGTCAAGGATATACACTCACTAAATTAGAAAGGTGTAAATATCTATGAAAACCCACTTTAACACTCATGGAGCAAAGTACTTGATGGAGTTAACTAAAAACTGCCTAAATTGAACAGTTCAGAAATGCACGCAACTGTTGAGTCATTGCTGTGCTAGCCAATGTCATCCCTGGAAGGGAGCAGGAAACAGAGCATGCCAGAGCTATATAGAACTGAAAACCCTGTGTTAATTTTGGTGACATGACATGGAATCTGGGACATCTGATGGTATCACACAGGGAATACAAATAGCTTTTGGAGTTATAGGATCAAGGTTAGAACAAGATTATAGTGGAGCTAGTCTGAATGTAGCTGGCCTGAATAGTAGAGAATATGAGCTACCCAAACAGTTCATAGGCCAACATTAATCAAGATGTTATTGTGTTATACTCTAGTGTAAAACCTTAGCTTACACCTTCATGTCTCAATTGAAACTTTAAATAGTTGGTAGGTCTTTTGTTTGTTCAGTGTTTGGTAGTGAATTCCCCTAAACAGCAATAATACCCTGCTTTTACAGAGGGCTTAAGGAAGCAGAAGATTTTAAAGCATGATCTTGCAAGAAAGCTCAGAATGCCAGCAACAACAGTGCATTTTAAAAACCAGCCTACTGTGCTCTTGGCTGTTTAGCTCTTCTTTCAGAAAGCAAATCAAGGTCTCTTGTAAGCCAAGTTCACAGTATCATTGAGGAGCCCAAGAAAGGAAGTAAAAGGCATGTAATTTTCCACGATAAATTATTACTCTGTGGTCAATTTTTGCCTTATTTCTCAAAGCAAAAATGTTTGTTGATGCTGGGAATCTTGGAAAAACAAAAATAGTGGGAAATAAAACAAAAGTAATTAATGTTTGTGATATTTTAACTAGTTCCTGAATAAGTTACAAAGAGGGATCATTCTCGCTGTTTTGACCAAAGAGCTGTTTCTAAGGATAACAAATTAAAGAAATAGATGCTGCTGACTTCTTGGGGGCAAAACTGCAGTAACTCAGGTTGACTGCCTGAACTGAACATATGCACACCAGATTCTCCAGGGCAAGAGCAACCATTTTATGCGGTTTCAATCATCTGTCCTGCACTGCTTGCTATTAAACCAAAAACGAAGGAGAGGCAGAAATTAAGAGGAAGGAAGTGTGGGAAAACACCACTATTGCCCTTCTTCTGAGAACTTAGTACTCTTTGAAAGCAAACTAATTGTATACATAGTTGTAGACTCAGAACTCTTCTTAAGGCTTGCAATTTGGAAAACCATACTCCATGTCCCTTATTCTGGTTCATCAATGTTGACACAGATTCACAGATACTCAAGAATGACAGTTTTGTAACCCATGCCAATCAAAATTACTCATGAACATTAACTGATCTTCTCTCACTGTTGTTAGTGTGATGTTGCTCCATGATCATTTCTGTTAGGGTTACACACTTCTGACTGAGACCACGGCTGGCCAGAACCATAAAGAGCAGACAGGTGGATGGAAGTTGGGCTGCTTGCCTCATTTGATTCACATGGAGCCCTAATAATATCGGGGTGCTGCTCAGCATGTGCAGAGCAGGACTTCAGACTATGTGAAAACTTAGTGATAACCACCATTGGTTATCGAAGATGACTAAGGACTTCAGGCACCCTGAGGTTAAAGAGCAACAGGCAGGAATTTAGCAAGTTTTGACTTGTATCTTATGCCTAAATGATTAAATCGTCCTTTGGTTCTGAAGTTTAGTTCTGAATTACTCGGTGATATTTTGTGACCTTTTTTAAAAGCTCAAGCACAATTTCAAAATTAGTATTTCATGAATTCTTTTACTCATTCTAGACTATCTGAAATCTGATCAAGCATCGCGTTCTTTCCTAAGTAGTAAATCAAATTCCAACCACGGTAATCCCAATAAGCTCAGCTCCTTGGGATGTTTTTAAAATATGTTTACATTACTCTTCAACTCCTTAACTTAGAGAAAGTAAGGATAAGAGAGCAAATAAAGTTCAAATAAATTCAGAAGTAAAACCAGGGCTCGAGGGCTGTCTAAATTATATAAGGAAACATATAAAATAAGTAGATGCTTTGCATTCCCCATTTTTTTTTCAGGACTTGCTGAGTGAGCAGGTCTAGGAAACTTTGGTTTTGTAATTGCCTTTTATCCAGAAAGACCCTACTTGTTTGCAGATCACGTTACAGAAATGAATGTTATAGATAAGGTTGAGAATTCTCCCCTTGAACTCTCAGTATCAATCTTCTGGAATTTTCCAAAATTTTCTTTTAAATGGACATTTTCCCATGGCCAGTTTCAACCATGTGATGAAATTTGAAGATTGAGTAAGGAGATTCTCTTACCTGGTTTTGATTTGTAGAGATCAGAGGTAAATCTTTACTAAGAAATACCTTTTCTTTTGACCTATTTCACATTACCATAAAGTAACTCTGTAAGATTAACTCCCAAATTCAGCCCTCATCTATATGTATGACTTGCTTCTAAGGTCAATGTGAATTTTCTAAATCAGAATAAAACCAGTCTTCAGTCCTAAATATTAAACATTGTTACAGACTTTACATTACTAATAGGATCTTTGCAAAATTGTATCAGCAATTTTATAGAGACCTAAATTTTCCACTTTATCCTCACATGCCTGTTAGATGCCACTCATGTTCTAAAACATTCAGAATTGCTTTTCACTTGCCACATCTGAAAGTAAATTTGTGGTTAAATAAAGCAAGAAAGGCCTTTTTCTTGCAAACAGCAGACCTTCACTGTCTGCACAATTATATGAATGGAATACTACTATTTTTCCTTTGTACACAGGCAGGTACATCAAGGCATCAAGGACTAAACACCTTTTCCAACATTAGCATCATCCGACGCAAATTGTGCTCACAGAGAGGCTGTCAAAGAGAATCCAGCCTTCTGCTGAAAGTGTGGGTCCCCATTAGCAGCTTGTGGTTCATAGAGTATGGGCAGGTAGTAACAATATGTTACCAAATATGACCCCAGGTAAAAGGAGAGGTGTGAAATACATAAGGAAATATGTATTCTGTAATAGAAACCACAGGTAAGGAAACAAATACCTTTTTTTTTTTGGCACTCATTATACAGTATCTTAAACTTTGCAGCAAATTTTGATGCCAATATGTGAGTTCAGTGGCAGGACACCAAGACAGGGCTGCAGCACTTGCTCCATGAGGAGAGACTGAAGCAGCTCAGCTTTTTCAGCCTGGGGAAGGAATGGCTTTGGGGGCACCTTGGAGCAATCTGCCAGGGTCTATGAGGAAGCTGTCAAGAGGACAAAGCTGGGCTATTCCCAAGGGTGCATTGCAGGAGGAACAGAGAGAGCAGACAAGGGAGGGTCCAAGTGCACGTCAGAAAGAAAATCTTTCATGAGGACAGTGCAGTACTGAAACAGGTTTACCAAAGAAGCTGTGCAGTCTCTGTCTTGGGAGGTTTTCAAGACCCAACCGGATAAAGCCCTGAGCAAGCTGGTGTGATCTCATCTCTGAGCCTGGTTTCAGCAGATCAGTCAGACCAGATGGCCTCCTTAGGTCCCTTCCAACTGGAAAATTGTTCTATCAAGAATTATTTTTCAGAGACCAGTATATCTACAGAAAAAATGTTACAAAAAGTCACATTTGCTGACAAATGCTGTTTTCTTTTGTTTAGATATAGCTGCAACATTTCACTGTTTGCAACTGTCAATTTTCATTTATGAGATGCTATCACCAACAGCATAACGCTGCCTAGCAACTAATTCCAAGTAATGAAACGTAAGTGGGGAGGAAAAGACAAAACGCGAAGAGTATTATTTGTAAGCACATTTATTCTAAAAGTGTCTTGCTTTTTAAAGTTTTTTTCATGAAACATCAGCTGACTGCTATCAAAAACTGCAAACACTAAAATTAGGTGGTTAAATTTACTGGAATTGCTCATGCTGGTAATACACATAAGTAGCACTGGCAGGACTGCATCTGTAATCCTGAGGCCAGATCCCTAACTGGCTTATTAGTTTTGGTTGCAAGCATCAAATAGATATAATTTAAAGGAACCTAATACAATTTATGCCATACACTTTCCTCTAGTTTTTTTGGGTATTTTGCTAAGGGTTTTGTCTTTTGAATCCTATTCCACATCTTTGTAAGCTCCAGGTTATAGGCTTACATTATTCCCAGTCATCCAATTTTATGTAAACATAAATTTTACAGAAATACACTTTTTTTCTTTGTTCAAGAAGATAAAAATACAGACTAGAACATATCAACTCATTTACAGAAATAATTTTCCAAGTGTTTACTTATTTGTGGTATCTCTTTCATAGAATCATTTAGGTGGAAAAGATCTCCAAGATTATCTAGCCCAAAAAGTGATGCTATTTTATGAATTTATTTCACTGTGGAGCTCAAGATTGAGCCTTTAGAAGGCTTTTCAGTAATTTGATAATTAACCAGACAACTGAGCTGATGCTAACAGTGAACGGCAAAAAAGTATACGGGTACTAAAAAAGCCCTAAGATGCACAAATAGGGTTTCTTACCAAAATAACTATGTTACTAAAAAAATTATCCTAGCACTTGAAGATAACGAAAAACAAAAGCAAGCCCCAAACCAACCAAGAAACCAGAAAGCTGAAGGGTAAACTGAAGCCCTACAGCCTGGCTGCAGCAAGTCGCGCTGCTGTGGGCAGAGGGGCAGTGCGGGCTCAGCCCGGGGGAGCGCCCGGCGCGCCCCGTCCCGTGCCGGGCACCGCTCGCGTGTTTCGGGACGCAGCGAGCGCAGTTCCAAGCCGCTGTGGGGGTGTTGCGCTTGACGGGACCGCCGTGGGGATCATCCCCGGCTGCGCGGCCGCCACGCCACCTCTCTTCCCACCCGGATTCCCGAGCCAGGCGGGGGGCTGTTTATTCCAAGGCGCCCGTGCGCGGCCGGCACCGTCTCCCCCGCACCTGCTCCCTCCCCGCCCGCCCCCGCCGCCGTTGCCGAGAGACTGAGCGCGGCCGCCGCCGGGCGGGCCCCGCC
>VZRZ01008040.1:610395-662135 GCA_013398175.1 Climacteris rufus
GCCGCGGCTGTGCCGGGAGCGCTGGCAGCTCCCAGGGAAGCGACGAGTGCGGCGAGAGGCCCGCCTAGCTCCGCGGCAGGGGGAAGGGGCGGCGGCGCCCTCCGCATCGCCCGCCCCGGCCGTCCTTCCCCCGCGGTGGGAGGGGGCGCTCCGGACCGGCCGCCGCCGGCCTCCCCGCCTCGGCCCGGGCCCCTCCGCATCCCTTGTCACTGAGGCGGAGCAGGGCCGTGGGGCGAACAGGCCTCTTCGGGGGGCGCTGGTTTAATGGGGTGCTTGGAGATGGGTACGGGGGTGGCCGTGGGGAGCTCCCTCCCGGAGGGGAGCGTTCGCTGGTTCGCAGGGGCTGCGGGGCTTGGGGTGGTTGGAGGAGAGATGTACCCAGGCCTGGACTTCAGCGTGCAGTTTCAGGTTTCTGTTCATGAAACGGCGAGAGAGAAGCTTAATATTTTTTTGTTGCTGACATCTTTTTATTTTAGTACTCCCGGTCAATCAAAGACGTATTTCTAGAAAGGATCGAGGTGTCTGATGGCCTTAACGTGCAAACGTAACTTTTAAGTCAGCTATGATTTGGCAGGTTAACCACTGTTCGATTAAGGCAAATATTTACAGCTAGAAAACACTAAGCAAATATTTTTTCCGTCTTCTGGGTTTGTTTTAAGCGTCATCATCTCCTTGGTTCATTGCATTGTCTCTTTCATTTCCTTCTACAGCAGCCCCATTCCACCTGCTGTCTAAGTGACCAAGAGAGAAATTATACCTATTAACAATGAACTGTGCTCTGCTGCGTGAATTGCAAAGCCAAAGTTTCTTAACTTCGAGGGCTGGGTGGGAAGTCATATTTCTTTGAGTTGGTCTGGCTGGCTGCTAAAAGACTTCAGCTGTCTTCAAGTTCATGCATATACCTTTGGAGACTTTTAGGAACAGTTGGGGCTTTTTGTTTTATTTTGTTTGTTTGTTTTTTGTTGTTGTGTTTTTTTTTAATTGTGAGAGCTTTGTAAGTTTTAAAACTGTAACAATCAGCATGTCATTTGCGCTTTAGAAATGCAGACCCCAGGTCTTCTTGTTTGGTGCATCTGTTTTATTGCAACCTGAAACGTGGTCTATCAGAGTTCATTCTCATTCATTCTCACTTAAAGCTATACCACCTGGAAATACAACTTACTCTGATTTGACTTATTTTCAGCTCTTGCACATTGCTGGTACCATGAACACTATGTAGATCTGTATGGCACTCATCCAAACCTAGGTATTGAGTCAAAGTGGTATTGATCTTAAACCTTCACAACAGGAGATGAATACTATCACACTGTGTTGTAGGGAGTCGTGGCCTACTGAACCTGGCTCTAAAAGAGGTGGGGAGTCTTAGACCTGCAGAGATAAGGATGTCTTCTTAAGGCTTGAGTGTCTCATGATGAGATGGAAGACATACTAGCTTCTGAGGATTTGGGTTTCCTCCTCACTTCCCTAGGTCTTTAAGAATTCAGTCTGTTGCAAACAAGATTTTTGATGTGCTTATGAGTAAAATAGAGATGTTGCATTCACAAATTATTTTTACTGTATTACTAATAGAATACTTAGATGGTTGGAAAATTACTTGGATCTCCTGTAGATTTTAAGCACAAAATCTTTTGGAGATAAAGAGCAAAACCATCTTAATATGTACATTACAGGTTGAGTCATATCTTCTTTCCCTTTCAACCTGTCTCTGTTCTCTCTTACATTACCTTCATGGCATCTTTTATCTCATTTGAAGTTTCCTGTATCAGTTAAGTACTGATAAATATTTTGAGAGATATTGTTCCTAGACTACAGTCGCAAATTGTCTTGGTTCTACTAGGTAATTTCTTCTTCCTTTATGTTCTGTGATATTTTCATCTTTCATATCTTTTTCTCACCCCCCACAGTGAGGACAATCAAGTAGTGGAATAAGTTGCTCAAAAAAGTTGTGAAGTCTTCTTTGTTGGAGGTTTTCAAGACTAGACTGGAGTAACCTGAGTAAACTGCAATAGCCTGGGCTGTCACCAGAGTTGATACTGCTTGAGCAAGACATAGGACTGGAGACCTCCTGAGGTTATGGAATCATGGGGAGGGGACCTCAAAGATCATATGGTTCCAACCCCACTGCCAGGGACAGGGACACCTCCCACTAGAACAGATTGCTCAAAGCCCTATCCAGCCTGGCCTTGAATACTTCCACAGATGAGGCATCTACAGCTTCTCTGGGCTGCCTTTTCCTGTGCCTCATCATCCTCACAGTAAAGTAAAGAATTTATTTCTAATATCTGATCTAAACTTACCTTCCTTCATCTTAAGGTCATTTCCCCTTGTCCTATCACTACATGTCCTTTTGAAAAGTCCCTTTCCAGCTGTCTTGTAGGCCCCTTTTAGGTACTGGAAGGCTGCTCCAAGGTTTCCTGGAGCCTCCTCTTCTGCAGGCTGAACAACCCCAACTCTCTCAGGCTGTCTTCATAGGTGAGGTGCTCCAGCCCATCTCTGTGGCCTCCTCTGGACTTTTTCTTGGGTTGGGATCTGTGGATCTGGAGTCCAGGTGGGCAGTGGGGTCTCACAAGAGCAGAGTTGAGGTCTGTGGTATTTCGCCTGGCTCCCTGGTCGCTCTCAGCCGAGGCACCGACCTCCAAAAGCCCCAAGGGCTCGCTTTGGATGCGGCTGCTTCAGGGCTAAGCGTGGGTGTGTCATGCAGAGGTGAGGTGGCCCGAGGTGACAGCAGACAGGGCACAGAAAGAATCAGGCAAGGAGGCAAAGGGTGGCGAGAGGGGGTCTCCCTCGTGGTCTCCTTTATTGTGGGGTCGGGTGTGGGGATCAGGGATGGACAAGGTCGGAGAAAAACTGCGAGGGGCTGACAGGGCGCAACAGGTTAAAAGGGAAGGGAAATTGGGAGGAGCTGAGGGGGATAACCAATGGGGTTCTGTGCGAGGGGAGGGTACAGGGATCCAGGGTCCACTTAAAACAGCGCAGGGAGGGTACAATGAACAATAACTAATAAAATATCGAACATAACCGAGACTTCTAGAAGTGTGGGTAGGTCCAAGGCTCGGAGCACGCCTCCTTTCTAGAAGAAGGGGCTGATCTCAAACTGCAATCCTGCCTATAGAGTCCTCCCCAAGGGAGGAGCCCCCCACATCCGAGGTGGAGCTGGAGTAGGAGGCGGTGGCAACACCTCTGGGAGGACCTCCCACAGAGGTCCTTCCAACCTGTGTTGGCTTATGATTCTATGAACTCAGTTTTTCTCTTTTTCTTTTTTTCCCCTCCAAAATAAAACCTTTGGGTTCAGTACCTACAGTACCAGATTTTATGGCTGCAAATTCTAGGAACTGCCCTGCCACAAGACTTCACGTTTAAAATATATAGGCATTAACTGTTTTATTGGCGATTCCTTAAAATAGAGAAGAATTTGGGAAGATGACATAGAATATTTCAATTTCTTTAATAATTACTTTAGCAAACATTGTAACAAATCTAAAAGGATATAACCACAGTTTATTTTAATTTTTAATGTATTTCAATTTAAATTATGAAAAGATGTGTGTACAAGGTTCTCGGCACACAAACATGTAATTAATGATACAACAAAATCCCAACAACATTAAAATAATCACTTAAGCAGGCATGCTGCCAGCCATCTGCCTACAGAGAATCTTCTTTCCACCCCTGTATCATTCTGGGAAGGATGCCCTTATTCCTTCCTCTAAAACCTTGAAAAATTGATTCACATTACTCGTAGCATGTTACTCAATGTGGGATATTATAGAGGGAGGACAGGTTGTTCCCTGAATCCACTCAAACAATGACCTGGTACTGCCTGTCCCCTTACTTTCACAAAGGGCTAAACAGAATTTCCACCTGGAGATGGGCTTGGCTGCAAAAGCAAATTCCAGAACACTGCTCTGTTTTTTCCAGCATGATTCGTGCTAAGGACATCACCACATGTCTTTGTCAGCTATGGGCTCTGAAGGATATTTATCTGAAGGATATTTTTATAGAATATGTTGCAGTTGACCAATCCTAGGGCAGCAAGTGGTGAGTAGGTTGCCCACAGTCAAAGTGAACTTTCAAAGTAAACTAGCTGTTAAACTGTGCTACAAATCCGTGAAGGAAATATATTGCCATCAGTATCTTCTCTACATGTAATTACTGTGCATTCAGTGGCCCTCATTAAATTTTAGCATTTTAGGATCCATTCTGACAATATAATTGTAGGGCTTGGAAAGATGTCATGTTGACTGGTCATGCCAACAACCAGCCTGCTGGGGGGAGATGGAGGGTGCTCACCACTCTTGCGCCTTGGTTTCCACTGAAAAGAAAAAGCTAGCTACTTGTACCGGGATGTTCCATGCTCAGAGATGTCCGTCCTTTGGGATACTTGTTGGGGTGGGACTTTGGAATGTGAGACTGTCCCTGCTCTTTACGACAAAAGTAATTTTTGAGTACCTGGTTCTCTACATTGTATGTAAAAGTGTAGTGGAATGCAACATGGTGTAGTCTAACACAAACATTTGAAAAATCGTCTTTGGTTGTTCTTGCTTTTTTTTTTACTCAACCAAAACTCTTAATTTAAAAATGTGAAAAAGCTAAGCAATTCTATTCAAAATAAAGAAGTTCATTTTCTGGTTGCATCACAGCACCATGTATATTCATGTGTAGTTTCTTCAAAATTGTATATTCCAAATGTTAGAATGGTTATAGTAAAGAGAACAACATAATGGGAGCAGGCAATTGAGAAACACCAACAATTTTCAAAGAAGCAATGGATAAGGCTATTGAGATGAAAGAATGAAAACTTTTATTTTTCCTATAACCATGTAATAAACTAAAGTTAAGAGCTATACATTTCTTTAAGGTAGCCTGTAGTTTGGGGCTTTTTAAACCTGTAGAATGTAAATGGGGTTTTGTCATCATGTGATGTGTATGGGTGTTCACATCATCTTCCTGTCACCCATTTTAGCTTTCACATTTGTAATTATTGCCTTGAAGTGTATGTGCCACTTGCTGTATCCCTGCTCTGGGAAAAGTTGGAAGGGGAATTGACATTTTCAAATGAGAGAGAATTGGTGTTGAAGAGAGTGCATGTAGGTGGCGTGCCTTGGGAGGACCTTCAGGCAGTACTCACATGATCTCAGGTGATCAAGTCAATAGGCATTGAGAAAGAAGTACGTTCAAAGCCAGATATTGCTGAATCCAAGAATTTGTCTGATTTTTAAACTCTGCATAAGCTGTAGTTAGGAATATCTGCTTTATTTCCCTATTTATATTTCTGTTAAGTCATTTTTCAGCTGCCTTCTTTGACAGCCAGGGCTTTTATAAAAATGTTTTCCTGACTGTGGTAGAGATCTTTTGAGCAGATTATGCTGTATACAGTGAGCTTGCTTTATAAACGAGACTCAAATTTCTCAGCTTTTGATGCTGTGTAGGATCAGCTACTTTTTAGAATTTTTCTTTTGTTTTTTTTTAGGAACCACAAACTTCCATCAGCAGGACTGTCTTGTGGGATATTGCAAACAGGGATTAGACCTTCTACAGACTTTTTTTCGCAGGTGCACAGTGGGTTTTATGTTCATCCCAACCATTTTGCTAGCATACTTTCGTTTCACCAGAAGCTGCAGATTTAGTGGTAGCAGTGGTTTAGACAGTGTAGAGGTTGCTGAACATACCTGCAAGTTTAGAGCTAGAGAGGAAGAGAAAAGACTGATCTAATGGATCTGGGGTTCAGTGTGTGAGTAATTTTCTCTCTAGATTTATTCCTTTTAATTTGCCTTTGCTTCTAAAAATAGAGGAGAAGTTTAAAAGCAAAGCCACTACATTGCTCCATGAAAAGGTTGACACCTACAATGTGAATTTTCATTGCTACTGTAAAGAAAGTACTCCAAAGAAATGTGAAGTAGTTGTAGCTCCAAAACTCCATGATATTTTCCTGTCTGAAAGCCTGTCTTTACCCTGCACCCAGTATGTCCTAAAAACACTGGAGCTAGAAAAACATCCTAGGGAATGTATTAAGCCTTTCATATTAATAACAGGTTGTGATCAAAGAAAGACCTAATGACGTGTGTCAGAATCAATGTGGGAACTGCAGGGGTGGATTTGTACCAGGGTTAGGGAGGACTACATCCTCCCCATTAGCACAGCTTGGTGCGGAGCTCATGGCATGTCACATGCTGTAAGGAGTTTGTGCACAGCTCCCTTTCTCCTCATCCTTCAGCTGGTTCCTCCCTGCAGAAACAAGTGCAAAAGGGATTAGTAGTCCAAGAGTTAAAGTTCTTTATGTATATGGCAGAGTCCTGAAACTACAGTGACAGACGCATGGAAAAGCATATGCGTTCCCTGGTAAGATAGAAGCAGTGAGAACAACAAAAAAATTTGCATAAAAGCTTGAAAGCAACTGTGCTATACTTTGAATAATCTTGCTAGAGACCATTTTCAAAATATTATTGGCTTGTCTTCTTTATTCTGAATTTTTTGCTTGCATTTCTGGTCATTTAAAGTAGAGAAGGAAACAAGCTGATATGTATATTCCATAAATGTTTCTTCCCTTCCATTTGGTTTATATACATGGAGATTGGTTTATTCAAGGCTCCCTCTTAAAAATAAGAATTCTAATCTCTTTAGTCACAACATTGATTAGCTCAGTTGGTCAGAGCATGGTGCTAATAATGGCAAGGTTGTGGATGTGATCCCTGTAGGGGCCATTTAAGAGTTGGACTTGGTGATCATTCTGAGTCCCTTCCAACTCAGAATATTCTGTGATTTTTGTGATTTAAGTATGTGAGTTGAATCCATTATAAACATTCATTATGAACATCTAAAGGTCATGTTATTTTTCATGTCTGGACCAATGAAAAATTACTTGAACAAACAAAAAAAAGAGGGACTGAGTAAAAAGAGTAGGTGGGAATTTCATGAGAAGGATATGGCTAATCTTCCTACACATCAGATGTATAAATAAGCAATATTGAGAAAAGCATAAAAACAACAAAGTCTTTCTAATAGACAGTTGATAATTCTTTACTTTCTTCCCCAAATGGGCAGAACTTGTTATTTAGATTGTCATTTATTAAAAAAAAAATCATCAGTGGCTAAACAAAAATCAGGGTTTCATATTCTGAGCCTTTTCTCTTAATTATTGATTGTGCTTATCATATTAGTTCTGTATTTATTGCTACATATTTTCTTAAAAGCTTACTAGGAGTGTAGTCATAGCCATTACCAGAAATAGTAAACATGAAGTTATTATTTTGTTAATTCTCTGATTAGCGTTTAAGTAACAATTTCTAAAAGCATATATTTGAAAAAACGTTTTAGGCACTGTCTTTTTTTTTCCCTTTTCCTAAGATTTAGGGAAATGCAACTCCCAAGGCATTGCAGTAACTACTTATCACTGCGCTAAATGTAGCCATTGTAGAGTTTCATGACCTCAAAAAGCACATCAGCATCTCTGAGGCTTCAAGCATTTCTGGTTATGTGTTGGTCCAAGTAGAGAAAAAAGGTCAATACATTAGGCTGAAAAACAAGTAGGAGGAGGCAGAAAAGAATTGCTAAAGAGGAGCAAGTAGTGAATTCTGTTACAAAACAGAAGTGGGAGCATGAAGCTTTAGCATGAGCATTAACAGAGCATACAACCTCTGTGAATATTATTTCAGTCTTCATTTCTTAGAGAAGCATTATTAATAGATAATGTTAGTTTTAAAATATTTACATGTTTTAGTGACAGCTTACCAATTTCACTTGTACTAAGGTTGCTGTAATTGACCATCTAAGATGAATATAGGTGTCAGAAGTTGTCCCTTGTTTTGTGCCTTTGTATTATTTCTGTTTGTTCTAAAATTCAATTACTGCATAATGTCAGGTCCTCCAGCTGGGAATGTGAGCAGAAGACCTCAACCCTTTTGCTGTGTGGTTTGTACAAAAACCAATGGTTCAGACTTGGTTTTACAGAGACAGGAGCTGACCTCTTGAATCTGAAAAGGAGAGGACAGAGCAGGGGTAGACTTGGAGGGACTTGGAATAAGATTAATAGTTTACTTTTGCCGTAACAGCTAAAAGAAGAGATATCCAAGGATGTTTGGGCATGAATCAGCAGCCTATGGGATTGAAAAGGCCAGCTGAGACCAAGTGCATGGGAACTTCTGCAGTCCTGAGCCCACTGTTGCCTCCAGCTAATTGAGGACAGTGTCTCTTGCATTCACGTTGCAGTCATTGTGATACTTGGAGTTGTAATTACCAGGGCCTGTAGTGGCAGGACAAGGGGGCAACAGAGTTAAACTGGAAGAGGGAAGACTTACGTTTGACATAAGGAAGAAATTCTTTACAATGAAGGTGGTGAGACACAAGAGCAGGCTGCTCAGGGAAGTTGTGGTTGCCCTGTTGTTGAAAAGTGGACAGGGCTTTCAGCAACCTGATCTAGTGAAAGATGTCCGTGCCCATGGCAGGGGAGTTGGATTAGATTATCTTTAGTGGTTTCTTTGAACTAAAACCATTCTATGATTCTATCCTAAACTAGCTTTGACAAACTTTATCACAGAGCAGTGTCACCTACCAACAACACTTGGTTCACAGTAATGGTCCAGAACAAGATCCTAAGATCTTGCTTTCTTCCTCCCCTTCACTTTGCTGGAAAAAATAACTCTAAAGGGTTGTACTTCATGAATGACAGAATTGTATTTCAAGGGCAGACAGTTACTTCTCAGGAGAGTGTATCTTCCTCATCTGTTTGGATTTATTTATACTCTGGGGTCCATTAATTGGGTCTGAGGGTTTTTTAACTTACCTTCCTGCTCCTGTGGTGTGTCCCTTAGTTGTGACTCACATGGCTGAGCATACAGAAGGGTCACTCAGTGCTACCCATACAGGAATGTCCAGGATCAGCCTGACCTCGTGGAAACAACACATTTTCGTCAGTGCTTCCATGTGCCAACATGTGCCCCAGAGACAGCCAGCAGTTTGACTCTTGGATAGATAATTGCTAATATTAAAAAAAAATTAGAAAAATACATGTTAATAGTCATATATAGCAATAAAGGCTCTTCTGTTTTCAGTAAAGAACATTAACATCTATTGGCTACTTAACATCGCCTGTTTGCCTTTGGCACGCTGGGATTTATCTTAGCCTAGTGTAATAAATGGAAATGTCACCATTTAATTAAATGGCTCCAGGTCAAATCCATCCAGTGATTACTCAGTGTTGAAGTTCACAGCAATAGCATTCTTTGCATATTAGTACAAATTTTCTGTCAGCGTTGCTAAGTTTCTGGTAATTGTTTGTGTTGCATACCTTTGTGTAAATCTTTTGTAAACTAACGAGAGTCATGTCAGGGATTTATATTTTAAGAAATCAATATCCTGTTAGTAAGTACAAAAGAAGTTTGCATGAAAACAAAATGCTTTAGGTTATTTATAAAACAGATCAAAATACATTATAAAATGGTTTTAGTGAATTAATGTTTTCTGTTTTTTTCTCCCCAAGGAGGTTTCATAATTATAGATAAAAGAAGTTAACTTCAGGATGCTAAAAAGGAAACAAAGTTCAAGGGTGGAAGCCCAGCCAGTTACAGACTTTGGTCCCGATGAATCTTTGTCAGACAATGCAGATATTCTATGGATTAACAAACCAGTAGGTATCTCCTTGTGTAATTAATAAGTTAAATGTAATTTGTATTGTTGAAATATGACTTCCATAAAAAATTCTGAATTAGATATTTATCAGAAACAAATATTGAACTATAGTTGGTAGTCTACCAGTTATTGTTTTTTAAAAAGTCAAAGGCTAAATAAAATTGTTTCTTCTGACTGTTGCAAAATGATGGGATGATCAGGCAGTGTTTTTCAACCAGTTCATCTGATTGATTCTTTTAAAAGAGCCATCCTTTCAATGTCTCTGGTTCCTAACATGTTTGTTGAAATTACGAGTTCATAAAATGAGCTTTTGAAAAGGATGTTAAAAGGAGCATTTCACAGCTCAAGTGGTAGCAGCAGTAAGCAGTTTTGACTTTCAAATATCTCCTTTTATATGAATATAAAAGTGTATTTTGGTTGCTTATTTTGAAATACAGTTCTCATTTTTCTGGTGTCATTTAACCTAAAACCTGCCCAGAGAAAAAGAGAGGTGTAAAAGTGTCTGGCAACTTAAAACTGGGTAAAGTTTCATTGGGAGTGGAGTTATTAATACATTGGACAGTATTAAGAAAATGTCTTTATCATGTAAATACAGCTATTATGATTTATTCAACAGTGAGTATGCATCTTGAATTCCTGTATTGTAAATGATTTGTGTTTCTGTAGAGAAGGCATTTTCACATTTCTCTTAGAGTAATGTATACATTTTTACTTTCTAAAAGCAGGAAGTAAAATATTCTGAAACAATAGCTGTTGTTGGCGTTTCCTTCCTTGAGGAAAACCACCATCTCATATGCAGTAAGGATGCCAGATCCCCTCATCTTTGCTTCTGAGTTTTAACATCTAAATCATTTACAAGACAACACCCATATATTAATTCATGCTAAATAATTTTAAGTAGAATGTTTACATTGGCTGCTGTAGTAAACTCAAAATGTCATTGCAGAAAGATATGCTGTGCTATGTACCTATGTTTCTCATCACACAATGCTCGAGGTTTTTATGGAATCATTTTATTATTGTCATGCTGATGGACTAGTTGTACATTGCTTAGTGCTTGTAATACCAGCATTTTACTGCACAGAGAACAGGTTCTGTATCATCCACACTTTAATACTTATGTTCTCTTTTTCATTTGAAACAAGGTTCAAAACAAAGTGCATGTTAAAGGCACATTAGAGATCATTCATCAGGTGCCTTCCACCTGATTAATTTCCAAATTAATCTGGGCTCTGAGTATGCAAATAGTAGAGCTGTTCAATTCGGGTCAAGTATCATTACACTTAGGTGAGCGAGCAGTGAGTATTAAATTAGGTGGCTGTTCTTAAGTCTTCTGGATATCAACAGTCCTGAAGTCCACTGTAAATGAGTGTAGAGTTTTTTCCTCAGATGAAAAATTTTTTTAAATAGCCTTCAGTGGTTTTTGTTTAAAGACTTTTTCTTGCTGAAGTGTCTTTTCTTTTCCTTCTTGTTTTGATAGGTATGACCTTACCAACTATGATTCATTACACTTGTCTGGTTTCAAGATGTTTTGATATAAAAGAAAAAAATCCAACCCTAAACCTCTGTATTGATACGTTCTGTGTTTTTGTTATGCTGGCAATAAGAAGTGGATCTGAGATCTAAGTAGTAATAGAAATGAACTGTTCTCTTATAGCAACAAAACTTGATTAGAACAAAAGTTAATCCTGAAAGAAGCAGCTGTCTGTGACATAGTCTCTTAGATATTTATTCTTTTTATACTGAAATTTACCACAGACATTTTCCTTTAACGTATTCACGCAATTTATAACTTTAAGTACTTTTGCTTTTTGTCTGCCCATAAGTGTAATGAGTTGTCATTTAAAAAGAAGTTGAATTACAAATGCCACAAAGTAGAAATGATGGAATCCTAATTCTCGGTTTCTTGGTTCTTAATTCTTGGTTTCTGAATCATACAACCTCAGAAATTAACTAATAAAATTATATATGTGTCTATAGATGTATAATAATTTAGGAGTGCTTATTTTGGTTGAAGACCTTTTATATGTGGACTGTGATGTAAAAGGACACAGACGTGTTTGCAAAAAAATTCCAGTATTAATTATGGATGCTAAATATTTGAGTTTTTTGAACCTCAAAGCAATCTTGCAATAACTTGTGGGGTTTTTTTTGGGTTTTCTTACAGTGGGTGCACTCTTTACTACGAATCTGTGCCATCATCAGTGTTATTTCTGTGTGTATGAACACTCCGAAGACCTTTGAGCATTATCCGCCTCTCCAGTATGTGACATTTGCTCTTGATACTCTGTTGATGTTTCTTTACACTGCAGAGATGATAGCAAAAATGCATATCCGTGGGATAGTTAAGGTAAGCATTTAAACAGTATTCTATGTGTGCTTCAAGTGATCTGAGTATATGCTAATGACATGTGCTATTTTCTTTTTAACTTAACAGCTCTTGCTATGATTGTTTTTAACTGCAGGCAACACCATGGTATATAAACTGAAAAGACAGATGGATAAAGATGCAGCTTTACTGCATATTGAATCCCCCAAAATATAATGCAGGAATTCCTAATAAAGGTTTCCTATCAAGAAATAGATAGTTTCATTTTAGTAGTATAAAGAATTAAAGGAAAAATAAGCTACATACGCATTAGCGAGAAAGTTTTGTCAATGTCTACTGGTCCGTTTATGGACTTAGAATTTCAATTTTCATTTCATATGGCTGGATGTTGGTTACTTTACTAAATTAAGAACACGGGTCTTACTGTGAGCTAATAGAGAAAGTTATCTTGTGTTGAATTTTTTTTCCTTAATATAATCTGTGTTGGTAAACAAATGCTTCTGTTATCATATATCTGCTACTGTTGCTGGGCTAATTTGTATAAGTAGATTGGAGGCTGCAAAATTTTATTAGTAATCTTTATTTGGTACCAGTATTTTACTGATTGTTTCTAGTCTCCTGCAAAAAGATACAAATTCAGCTTTCATGTAGAAAATCCATTTGCAGACCTTACTGACAGTGCAATTGTGTCACTATTGCATGTAGTAGATAATCAGTGTGTTTTCCTTACTTTTAACTCCTAAAAGATCTGGTGACTCCAGAGACATCTGGTGTTGTACTTAAGCTCTTGATTTTTTTCTGAATTTGCTGATAGAAAACTCAGAAAAACTGAGCTATTGTGTCATCATACTTAATGAATATAAATAGTGAAAGTTAAAGTGTCCTTAACATTAATATTTAGAAAGTTACTGAAATAAGATGATTTTGAGAAAATCTTCATGGGTTGTGTAAAGCCAAAGTAATCCTTTGTGAAGTGCTGTTTCTAGCTGCTACCTGTGCTCTCTTATTCAGAGATGTCCACTGAGTAAGTGAAGATGTGGACACAGGATTATGCATGGGGAATTAGTAACCATCATGAACACTTGTACTGTGTGGGACTAACATGTTAACTCTCACAATGAGTACAGCTGTTGCGGAGAAAAGGAAATATAGATATAAATGTAGAGAGAGAGGGAGGAGTGGCCAACAGTGTGACTTTTGTACAAGGCTTGATTTCTGAGCTTTTGTGTATGCAAATACCAACTTCACTCACAGCTGACACCTAGGGCCTATGAAAGATATGCTGCTGCATAGTCTGTTGCTTTCACTGGGTGGTTTAAGTTTGTGGGTTTGTGATAATACAATATTAAGGACTGCCCTTGTCCTTATGGGGGACTTCAGCTTGCCAGAAATTAAATGGGAACATAACTTGTACCACACAGCTGGTACAAGCCGGGCCAGAAGATTCTTAAAAAACCTGGATCAGAACTTTATGCAGCAGGTCCTGAGGGAGGTGACTCAGAAAGATGCCCTCCTTTGTCAACAGAGAGTATCTCATGAGTGAAATGGAGATTGGCAGCCATCTTGGCGAGAGTTTAAAATCTCTGTTGACAGGAGGAAAAGCACCAGAAAAACCTCAGCTCTGGACATAAGGAGAGCAGACTTTAGGCTGCTCAGGGTATTAGTAAGTGAGGTTCCCTGGGAAAATGATTTTACAGGTGCTGGGGTACATCAGTGCTGGTCACTTTTTAAACATAATCTTCTAAGAGCACAGGAGCAGGCAATTCCCAAATGTCGGAAGTCAGACAGATGGGGCAGAAGGCCAGCTTGGCTGAACAGGAGTCTTCTCTTGGAAATAAGGCATAAAAGAAAGATGTACGCCCAGTGGAAGCAAGGTCAGGTGGCATGGGAAGATGGGAAGATGCTGCTTGCCACTGTAGGGAGAAAATTCATGTGGCCAAAGCTCAGCTGGAGTTAAAGCTGCCAGAACTGTGGGGGACAATAAAAAGAGTTTCTTCAAATATGTTAATGGCAATAGGCAGTGTAAGAAGAACATGGGCCCATTACAGGATGAGGCTGGTCACCTCACAAGCAGGGACATGGAAAAGGCCAGAGGTATTTAATGCATTCTTTACCTCTGTCTTCAACACGGGTGATGGACCAAGGGCATCTCTGTGCCCTGAGCTGGAGGACCATGATTGCGAGAATGATCAACTCCCAGCTGACCCTAAACTTGTGTGGGATCCCTACAAAGCTATGGAGCCAAATGGGATTCATCTGAGAATCTTCAAGGAGCTGCTGATGTCATTGCAAAACCTCTCTTGATTTTTGAGCGGTCTTGTGCATCTGGAGAGGTCCCAGCTGACTGGAAGCTGGTGAATGTTGTCCCAAATTTCAAGAAGGGCAGGAAGGAGTACCTCAGAAACTGCAGGTTTGTCAGTCTCACTTCAGTGCCTGGTAAAGTTATGGAGATTATTCTGGGAGGTATTGAAAAACACCTGAAAGACAGTGCAGTCATTGGTCACAGCCAGCATGGCTTCATGAAAGGAAAGTCCTGCTTACTAAATCTGATTTCCTTTTATGACAAGGTAACCCACCTAGCTGAACAAGGGAGTTGATGTAATCTTTTTGGATTTCAGTAAAGTTTTCAGTACTGTCTCTCACAGGATCCTTCTGGACAAAATGTCCATCTCACAGCTGGATAAACTGAGTAACTGGCTCACAGTTGGGGCACAAAGGGTTATAGTGAATGGGGTGACATCAGACTGGTGACCTGTCACTAGTGGGGTTCTGTAGGGCTCCATCCTTGGTCCTGTCCTCTTCAACACGTTCATAAATGACTTGGACACAGGACTGGAAGGGATGCTATGCAAGTTCACAGATGATACAAAACTGGGAGGAGCTGTTGATTCCCTTGAAGGCAGGGAGGTCCTGCGGAGAGACCTTGATAAATTACAGGGCTGGGCAATCACCAACCATATGGAGCTCAACAGGGAAAAGTGCTGGATTCTGCACCTGGGATGGGGCAACCCTAGCTGTATGGACAGACTGGGGAATGAGATGCTGGAAAGCAGTGCTGTGGAAAGGGACCTGAGGATCCTGGTCAATGGAAAGTTCAGTGTGAGTCAGCAGTGCCCTGTCAGCCAGGAGAGCCATCCATGTCCTGGGGTGCATCAGGCACAGCTTCTCCAGCTGGGCAAGGGAGGGGATTGTCCCGCTCTGCTCTGCACTGGGGCAGCCTCACCTCGGGTGCTGTGGGCAGTTTTGGGTGCCACAATATGAGAAAGACATTAAACTATTAGAGAATGTGCAGAGCAGGGCAACAGAGATGCTACAGGGTCTTGAGGGGAAGCCATATGAAGAGTGGCTGAGGTCACTTAGTCTATTCAGCCTGGAAAAGAAGAGACTGAGGGGAGACCTCATTGCAGTCTGCAACTCCCTCATGGGGGAAAGAGGAGGGGAAGACACTGTTTTCTTCTCTGTGGTGACCAGTGACAGGACCCGAGGGAATGGCCTGAAGTTGTGTCAGTGGTGGCTTAGGTTGGATATTATCATCCAGAGGGTGGTTGAGCGCTGGAATGGGCTCCCCAGGGAAGTGGTCACAGCACCAGCCTGACAGAGTTGAAGAAGCATTTGGACAGTGCTCTCAGGCACACGGTGTGACTCTTGGGGATGGTCCTGTGCAGGGCCAGCAATGATCCTTATGGGTCCCTTCCCACTCAGCTTGTTCTGTGATTGGGGAGGGAAGGGAAGGGAAGGGAAGGGAAGGGAAGGGAAGGGAAGGGAAGGGAAGGGAAAAGAAAANCTTGTTCTGAGATTGGGGAGGTAAGGGAAGGGAAGGGAAGGGAAGGGAAGGGAAGGGATTAAGTGCATTGTCCATATGCCTCTTAAACACAGAGTTGGGGCATCAACCACCTCTTTAGGAAGTCTGTTCCAGTGTTCAACCCTCCTCTTTATGAAATGCTTCCTAATTACCAGTCTGAACCTTCCCTGACACAGCTTGAACCATTCCCATGCATCCTGCCACAGGGTACCAGGGAAGTCAACACCTCATTCTGCACTTCCCCTCTTCAGGAAGCTGTAGAGAGCAACAAGGTTACCCCTCAGCCTTCTTTTCTCTGAACTAGACAAACCTAGAGTCCTTAGCTGTTCGGCACAGGACTTATCTCTGACTGTCATATGATGAACTTGTCTTTGATGCATGTCTGATGAGTCTGGGCACACAGAATGAAGAGCTGTCTGGAGCTGGTCCCATTGCCTTGATTCATGTTATACATGTATAGATAACAACGCAGATTATTTCCTTTGCACACTGTCATTTTACTCTTCATTTATTAGGAAAAAATAGAGTAAAATAGATTAGACAACCACCGTTAAGACATTTTAAGTAGAAAATGGCTGCATTTATTGTTATTTTAGCAATTGAGGATTTGCTTAAAGCTTAATGCCTTGGAGCATTCATTAGTGAATATAGTTAGACTGAAATGTATGACTTCTTTGGTGCCATTTGGGAAATTGTAGAATAACTTAGATGGTGTGGGACCACCAGAGGTCACCTGGTCTTACCTACTGGCCAAAGCTGGTCCAGTTAGATGAAGTTACCCATGGCTTGGGTTGTCCAGGTGGATCTCAGACTCCTCCAAGGATGAAGATTCCACAAGTTGCCTAGACAGCCTGTTCCAGTGCTTGACCAACCTTATACAAAAAGTATTTCTCCTAATCAAAATTTTACATGTTTCTTTGAATGCTATTCAATGAATAATCCCTTTTAGTGAAGTATTTGACTTACTCTTTGGTTATTGTTTCTAGGAAAAATATTTGTTTAATACTATAATTTTGCCAAAAGCATATTGATCCATGGACTGCCAAAGATAGTGGCAAATGAAGTAAATAAGGCATTGTTTAGAAACCTATTAGCATTTATTAAAGATCTTTCTATATGAAACGTCTCTGTATAAGGTAATTTGTTACTGAAATGTCCTAATTTAAATACATTTAAGACTTTCAGTGAGCGTAGTATCAATGAATGCAGTTCCATATGGTTCTACTGAACTTTGCCATAAACCAGTATTTCTGTATATGCTTTGGGAATTGAAATGTTAATAAACCTTTGAACTGTGATTAATGCAAAATTATAGTCCAGCAAGAATCCTAATTTATGAAGGTAGGCACCATCCACTTAAGTCCCAATTAATAACAATGTAAGTATATCTGAGCTAAGAAGATTGTGAAAATGTTAAGTCATGTCTAAGTCATGTCCACCTTCTGAGGACAAATGAAAAATATACTTCGATTCCTAGGGGATATTAGGAAAGAAAAGTAGTTTCTCAAACTGCTAGGCTTTTTTTTTTGTAGAAATCTTCCCTTTTCCCTGAGTAAACTGTGACAAAAGAAACCAATGCCTCCATTCAAGGGTTTTATTATCCCAGAAAGAAAGTTAAACTGAAATGTTGCAATGGTATTGTGCCTTTTATTGTTAATTTTTCTTCTGAATTATTTTTGCTGTGCCAGTAAAATCTATTCAGAATTTGGGCTGCCCATGCCTTGTGAGTGTTGGTTGTTGCTTGTTCCATTTGTGAAGGCAATCAATACAGAAGACTCCTTGAATTACATAGATAGATACCCACCTTCTACTAAGATAATAGATGGTGAAATGTTTAAACAAGGAGCACAAAATACATATATTAAAGGAACTAGAAGATAGTATAGGATGTATGTACTACAAGATCTGAACTGCCTCTGTTTTCAAAACAATATATTGATACTCATTATTATTGCTATCATACACTGTTTGCTTTTAATAGGTATTATGGTAGATTGACTTCCCTGGAAGAAATAAAACAGGTATAAATGTGCAGTGTAACAGGTTACATTCAGTATGTAGGCACTATCTGGGAGGAAGGTACTCAAAGTAGTGTTAATGTTCAACATCTTTGTTAATGACATGGGTAGTGGGATTGAGTGCACCCTCTGAAGTTTTCTGATGACACCAAGCCATTTGGTGCAGTTGACACACTAGAGGGAAGGGATGTCATCCACAGGAACCTTGGCAGGCTTGAGAGGTGGGCTGATGCAAACCTCATGAAGCTCAACAAAGCAAAGTGCAAGGTCCTACACCTGGATCATGGCAATCCCAGGAACACCTACAGGTTGGGCAGAGAAGTGATTGAGAGCAGCCCTGTGGAGGTGGGGCTTGGGGCTGGTTGTTGATGAAAAACCCAGCATGAGCCAGCAGTGTGAGCTCGCAGCCCAGAAAGCCAGTGGAATCCTGGGCCGTATCAAAAGTAACGTGGCCAGCAGGGCAAAGGAGGAGATTCTTCCCCTCTACTCTGCTCTTGTGAAACCCCACCTGAAGTGCTGCATCCAGCTCTGGTGCCACCAACATAAGAAGGACATGGAACTGTTGGAGCAAGTCCAGACAGCCACGAAGTTGATAAGAGGACTGGAGCACCTCCCCTGTGAAGACAGGCTGAGGTAGTTGGTGTTGTTCAGCCTGGAGAAGAGAAGGTTGCATGGAAACCTCATGGCAACCTTCCAGTATCTGACAAGGACCTACAGGGAAGCCAGAGAGTGATTCTGCATCAGGAACTGTAGTAATAGGACAAGGAGCAGTGGGTGCAAATTGAAAGAGGGGAAATTTAGGTTAGATAGTAGGAAGAAAGTTTTTACTGTGACAGTGGTGAGACCCTGGCACAGATTGCCCAGGGAGGTTGTGGATGCCCCAACCCTGTCAGTGTTCAAGGCCATGTTGTATAAGGCCTTTAGCAACCTGGTCTCGTGGGAGGTATCCCTGCCCATGGCAGGGGAGGCTGGGACTAGATGATCTTTAAGGTCCATTCCAACCCCTTAACATTCTATGATTCTATGAAAGGCTTGTGATATAAAATCCATATTATAGTTTTTGGCATTGTAGGCTATTGTCACTTGTCATGAACAAGTGAACTAATGCTATTTATATGTCTGTCTTTACTTTGAAACTTATATCTGAAAAATTAAATTCAGGCTGTAATTTCTTACTGATTGAGATCTCTTTAAAAACAATGTTCTAGGACAGTCTGCCTAATGTTGTCTGGCTGAATTATATAAAATACATGTACAAGCAGTAAGACAACTTGCAATGGTTTGTAAAGTTCTATATGAGATGGACAAGGAGAATTTGAGTTCTATATGAGATGGACAAGTCAGTTTGTTTCTTATGACGTATTCTGTCGCGCTGACCGCTGGCTGCCCGGTGGCCTGGGCAGGCGACAAGTTCTGGTGCCCCAGCAGCGTGGCAATCAGAGTCCCTGTCTGCAGCTCGCAGTGCTGTCTGCAGAAGGCTCCAAGGAGAGCTGGCAGCAGTGAGGGTGTTGCTAGGTAACAAGGGCGGGAGCAAAGGACGAGAGAGGGCCTTCTCTTTGCCGGCAGTCCCAATTTTATTCACCCCCCGAGAGGGCAGGAGATGTCGCTGGAAGGGAGGCTCGAGGAAAAGGCGTTGGGGAAGGGGGTGACAGCACCTTTTAAACTGGGAAGGAGAGAGAGGGGAGCAAGGGAGCAAACCAACAGGGAGATGACAAGGGGTGACAGGGAACCAATTACAGAGGAGTAGGGGAGGAACACATTTGAACCAACCAATTACAATCCAAACAGAACAGGACTTTCCAGAGCTTCATGCATAACCAACGAACTGCATTATTAAATATGAAAAACTGAACCGATGGGGTTAAGGGAAGACAGAAGCATCTGGAACAGAGGGAGGAGATGCTGCAGGAGTGACATCCAGTGGGGAACAGCCCTAGGCTATGGCCTCGCCCTCGGATCCACCCTCAGGGTCGGAGTCCTGGGCGGGGAAAGCTGCCCACTTTATGTCACTCAGCCCCAAGGTGGGCTGGGCCACCGCAACAGTATTCTTATGCTTTTGTTCTAAACAATAATATTCTATAAAAAATTGTATATTGAAGAATGATGGCTTGTAATAGTAAATGTAATAAAAAATGTAATAAATTTCGTGCACAGTTAAATCTTACTAAATTCAATTTAACATTGGTATTTTCATGATCTCTTCAGAATTCCACTTCCTTCAGTTGATCCTAGTTTTGTTCTCATGCTCTTTAGTTCTCAGAATATAAACAGAGTTCAGTGACTCTTTGGTTCTGATTCCTTTCATGTCTCATGCTCCTTGGTCAGAAAGAGCTTTACAAGAATCTGATGCATCAAGGAAGTATTGTCTGTCAAATGAAAGCAGATCAATCTCCTTCACTTTGTCATCAATTAAATTTAAAGTACTTTCCAAATTACATGCAGTTTATGTCTACTGCATAACTTACTGATTGATTGACAGGCTTCTGAGAGCACCATAAAGTAACTACTGTTTGGGTCTGTCAGAATAGTTCATGACTCTACTTGTAACCTAACTGACAAGTCTTATGGTCCCTCAGAATCAAAGCTCAGATTAATGTGCCCACTCATGTGTCGCTTAGGAATGTAACTGTGTGTGCTTGACACAAGTCTGTTCACTGATTCAAGGAAAGTTTCCAAAATTATCTCCTCCGTGAAAAAGGAGGTGAGGAATTGAAGAAATGAAGGATAACTCCCAAGCCTAAAACAGTTGTGATGAGCATCAGACTTCTCAAAGAAAGCAAGCATCCTAACCTGTGACAGAAGGACTTTATTTCTTTTAATCAGTGAGATTAAAAGATTACCCTCCACTTTCTAATAAAGTGTCTTCTGAAGGTCATCTGACTTGTATGACTAAGATAAGGATACCTTACTTTAAAGGTATCTTTTACCTTTATTAGAAGTGTTTAGTTTCAGCTTTTGTATGGGGAGATAGAGAAATATTCCAGGTAAATTGCTTGTATAAGCTACACTTGCACTGGTGACATTATAAATAATATAATAATCAAAGAGGAAAATGTGCTAAAACACTGTCTATGATATGAAAGAATTCACATCCACTACAGCAAAAAGGAACCAAGTAACAGTTCTCTCAGGTGATAATTCAGCCTCTAGGGAATTAAAGATGAATGGATATAGTTTCATTCCATAGAAATTGTGAGGTATATGAAATTTTCTTCAGTAGACTGCATCTTCACTGTGGCTTCTAATGACGGTAATGATGGTATGAGAGAACCTACATTGAAATCATGTTGTGAAAAGGAGGCACGGTTTATCCTATTCCTCTGTTAAGAGAGTTACACTGTAAGAAAAAAGAGTTTTCTCCTGTCTCTTAAAAAAGCCTAGTTGACACTTAATGCTGAAAATGAGAAAAATTTTTTATATAGCACAAGCAGTGCACGAAATTTTATAGAAATGTCTTTTTTTTCACTGTGCAATTGTGACATGTCAGCTAACAACGGAGATTGCAAAAAGTCATAAGTAATGGTCCTTAACATTTTCCCTATTGTTAAATCAATAACATTCACAGCAAAACTTTTCTACTAACTGAAGCAGCCATGAGTGAATTTGTCAGACTTTCATTTCAGTAGCACTGAGTGCTCTTCACTGACTTCAGTACTCCTGCAAGGGGCAGAAGTGAATGGTTGCACCATTAGCTTTCAGTATTCTTGGTGAATTCAGGCAGGAACTGAAACTAGGCTTAATCTTCTACCAGCACAGTCACAAATAGGTAGGACCCGTTTCCTTTGCTTCTGTGTAGTAAAAAAGATAACAGATTACTTAGTTAACTGAAATCAGTGGCTTCCAGCATGTCAGGTCTTTCCAGGCAGCATTTTTCCTGTGCAGAGAGTACATTTTCCTCATCATTTCCTCATAATTTTTCTGATAGGTGCTTTGGTTGCTGTAGTTGCTGTTTGTCTGCTCAAGAGAGAATTGAGGATGGAGCTTGCAAAAAATAGATTTTTGGAATTAAAATAGAAAAAAAAGAATAATAACATTCATCAGCACTAATTTGACTGACTGTAATGGTCTGCAATTAGTTGTTTGTGTCTAAAGTAGGCTCTTTCAAAAGATAATTTATCTGGTCTTTTTTTTCCATTGATTGAAAGGAAAGCTTTAGGTACATGGGCTAACACCTAGCCTGTACTTATCTTACAGTCAGCAATTGCTCTAACTCATTTTTATATATTTATGACAGGTGAGAAGTGCAAAAAGTGTACAGACAATGGGATGCCAACTTCTTTAACACTTATGGCATTAACTCATTTATGCTTAAATGAGTTTCTTCCATAATCATCCTAATTCAGAAGTTTGTCTAGAGTTATCAATTACAGAACTGCTGTTTACAGCACCTTATTACAAGTATATGTTTTGCCTTCTTTTCAGTAGTTTTAATATTAAACATTCCATCTTCATCAAACAAGACTGGAGAAATTACAAAATTAGTTTAATCTTTCTGATAAATGATGGAAAAATTAATAGTATTGAGGTGAAACACTGTCAGCTGGCACACCAGCTTTTGGTAGCCTTGTCAAGGGTGTTTCTGTTGCACTAAAGAATGAAAGTGGAATATTTAACTTCTGAAATTAATGCACTCCATGACTTCAGAAATTCTGTATACCCATAGGGTATAAATGAGTTAAGCATGAGGAAGTTGTGTTCTTTTCGAAGGTCAGGTAGTAAAAAAAAATATGTGGCTCCTGTCATCCAGCAATATTGTGCTCGAATGTGGTCATGATGCCTCGCGCTGAAAGTTCACTCTCGAGATGTGCAAGTCACAAACAAGAGTGAAAACCTTGACCTTGAGGGCAGGGGCATAACCAGCGGAATCAGTGGCAAGGGTGAGAAAATTCTGGGATGCTTTGACTAAACAGAGTGAAGGGGAAAAAAATAGAGAAAACTACTTACCTGTGGTAGTAAAAAGCTCACAGAGCAAACATAAAAAACCCCATTTGTCGTAAGATTCGAGTTCCTCTTTTACCCTATGTCTTGAGATTACAAGATAAACATTACTTGTCCTTGTGAGAAATTATTTTACATATATATATACACATATATACATTAAAATACATACATGTGTGTATATATATATATACACATATATATGCACATATATATGAAAATGGAATTTTGTACTATGTATAATGGTGTGGGAAACCTAGATGTGTAGTGCAGGTCCTGTGCTATTCTGTGTTGGCAAAGAGTATGTTATTTCAAATTAGTTTAAAATGTAACTTAAAAACATACTGGGATGTTATGTATTTGGTGCTGTGATTGTTAGTTTTAAATATTATTTCATAGAAAACAGTATTTATATCTGTTATTTCAATAAGACACTCCACAAAAGTTGATTCTTCTGTCTCACCCTTTTCCTGTGTTTGTTGCTGTTTTGCTAAGTGTGTTGTCCACAGTAAGGACATCTGTTCCCAGTCTACTGGGATTGTGTTGGTAGTTAAATGCTCCGATGCTGTTTCCAGTTACAGGAAATTAAAGAAATTAAAACTGATTATCATGAGGAAAAGAAATTCGAAGTTGCTTGCAGCGTGCTGCTAGTTGGGTGTTACTGCCTGTGGGCCAGGGAAGGTTAGAGACCATGGCACTGGAATATATGCACCTGTTTCTATGGTTACTTGTGTCTGGTTTTACTGGAGTGCTTATTACAGGAAAGTAATGACTCATATTACACAGTGGGGCTTTTTGCACCATTTTTGCATTAACGCATTAGAAAATCAAAGGCATTTAAATTACTTGGTGAAAGTATATAAGCAGTGTTTCTAAAATAAAAATAGTACTTTTTCTAACCAGTCAATGGGTCATGGAAGTTTTTTGTGAGAAATTATTTTGGGGCATGGATTGAAGTATGTGCTCCTGTAATACTTAATCATATCACTTATCATGGTGATCAAAATTTAACCTAAAAGTTGCTAAGAAAAAGTATACTGCATACTGACTTTCATAATGTAGCTAGAAATTGTGCTCTCAATATACAGACCAATTAGATGAACAAAACTTTACTTTTTGGTAATGCTATTTTTTTTCTCTCTAATAGCACTTTCAAGGATTACTTGTTGTTCTTCATGAAAGCAGCTATTACTGAGGGATATTTTAATTTATCACTTCATGTCAGGGTAAAATGACATATACTGGGAAAGCAGTGAAACCAACATATTGGATAATAAGTTATGGTTTTAGGTAGCAAGAGAAGGAACTTTATTCCTAATGTACCCTTCTGTGTTGAAATTTGCATTTTCAAGGAAGTCTGCTGTAATTAAAAAATTCTATTTTATTTTATTTTATTCCCATGTTGTCATCTCTCTTAATTTGAGAGAATGAAACAAGACATGAAGATGAAAAAAATCTTAATGACATCCAAATCCCTGTTGAAGGGAATAAGAACATTTCTGTGCAGCTCTGTTTTCATGAAAATGATGAAACTTGTGTGGGATTTTTGAGAAAGGAAGCTGGATGTAGAATTGTATTTCAGAGTATTATGTTCTCCATCACTCATATAAATACAGCTTTCTTACAGCTATACTAGCATTTTTGTTTCAATAAACCTTTCTTGGTCTCTGTAGTATACAATGTATTTTTCAGCTTTTTATAATGCTAATTACCAATAATACAATCCTCTTTCTGCAAAGTGCCTCCTTCTTATGTATTCCAGTTCTCATCATTGTGGCTTCTTTTCTGTTGAATGAGAGCTTTGAATGTCAGTCATAAATGTGAGTGTTGTCATGTTAGATGAGACTGTTTGCCTATCAAATCTCCCTATTCAACCTCCAGGCAATATTTGATGCTTCAAAGTGAAAGCTTTCACCTTGGAACATTTGGATCCCAATCTGCCCATTGCATCCACCATAAACACTGGAGCTGAGAGAGGGCAGAATACTGCTGGAGGAAGCACAGCAGTGTTTATCTCATGTCACCTCTGTGAGACTGAAGAGTACTTCCAAGCATGAGCAGATGTCCATGCATGTGGAACTACATGCAGAACTGGAGTCAGCCCTAAGGAACTGGTGTTTGGAGGAGATTGGCTTAGATGCCCACAACCAAGGAACGGTCTGGGTTGGAAGGGACCTGAGGAGATGGTCTGGACCAACCTCTTACTCGAAGCAGGGCTCAAAGTTGGTTAGTCAGAGTTCTCTAAAGCTGAGTCTTAAATATTTCTATCAAGGGAAATGCTAGCATTTCTCTGGGCAAGGTGATCAAATGTTTAACTGTTCTCACAGTGGAGATTTTTTTTCCTGTGCAGTTCTTGGAAACAGTGAGTGCTGTTCCAGGTAGGGGAATCCTATTAATCCTCCTCCTAATCAGCCATTTTTAGATTTGCTGAACCCTTCAGACATGCAGGGGAGCTGAGTCAGCTAGTAAGGCAATACTTGGGGCACTGAATACAGATGGCTAATGAGCAGATGGAGAGGGAAATAAAATTCAGGCTTTCAGTGTAGTAACCCATAAAATGTCTCTGCAGGGCATGTTGGCACCCAGCTGCAGTGGCAAGGTGGTGTATCAAGAAAGCAGCAATGTCATACACCGGCAAAGCTCTCTTCCCCAAGGGTTTGGTAGCAATGCCTACTGTTGGGTATTAGCATCTCTCCTCTATTGATTGTATATGAAGGGTGTGCCTGGAGGCTCTGAATAGTGGGCAATATGAATTACTTCATGCTCAGCTGAACTGAGATGCTCTACAACGTTGTGGGTGACAGGTGGTGTGTTGTGGCATTTCTTTTCACTGTTTTGTGGAAATTTTATTCTCTTTGATACTTTTATATGTGATGAAGTGAGTTGTGTAACACTTGATATTTGTTTCTGGTTTTGGTTTTCTTTGTGTGGTTTTGTTTGTTTTGAGTATTTATTTGCTTGTTTACTTTAACAGTTTTGGTCTAAACTCTTACTGTTAACTCTTACTAATTCCCCCATCCCATTATTTTACAGAAAATACTGTTACAGGATTTTTAGCAAGTAGAACGGTCCTTGTTTTTCTTGTCTGAAAATTTTGATTTTTGCTTCACAGGTGGAATTTTTTCTTCCTTTACAGTCTTTTTGGTGTTTGGGATTTTTTTTCTTTCTGTTAGAAGCAGCATATGAAATGTTAAATACTATAGCTTAATAACCTTTCTTTATAATATGAAAAGTTAAATACTAAATGTGGTGAAGTTAATTACCTAAATTGACAAAAATCTAGTGTGCCTTAAAAATAGGTTTGAGGCAATTCTTTAATGAATGAAGTAGACTTACATCTTAATTAGTATTTCCTAAACTGAAAATATCAACAAGTTCAGTTCAAAATCTGTTGGTTTTTTTTTTAATGATTGCAAAGAATCAAGTAGTGGTTCTGTAGTGATTATAGGGGATTTTTTGTAATGCTAAATTGAAACTGTGTTGTATGTCTGTAACATATCTGACATCACCTTCTAACCCTTCTTCATTGTCTTTACTGTTTGAGTAAAATATTGGAAGTGTTTTTCAGGTTGAGGGCTGGACTAGAATGCCCATATAATTCTGCTACTAAGCAGCCCTGTAAACTGCAGGTTTTTAAGGAAATGGGGAAAGTTTGAAGCTGAGCCAGAAACATAAGGGATGTGTGCATACTATGTGACACATAGGAGATACATACAGTCCGTGTGTGTCTGTGTGTGTGTGTGTGTGTGTGTGTGTGTGTGTGTGTCTGCATGTGTAAGGAGAGAGAGGATAGGCAAGGTGCTCCCTTGAGCTCTCATTTAGTTTTGTGTCCCACTCACACCTCTGTGCCCAGCAGTGTTTCTGTGAAGTTGGAGAGTGGGGGAGGAAAGGTTAGTTTCCCCAGCTCAGCTGTGCTCTCTCTTCTAGCTTGGTCTTTTTATGTTAAAATGAGCATTGCATCTGAAGGAAAAAAAATATGCTCCCAAATTCTGATTCTGTCTATTCCTTCAATTTCTTCCTGTGCCTTCTTGCTGCTTCTAAAATATCCATAAATGTCAGCCTCTACCCCTTAATGCTTGTTTGTAGTGCTACACAAAGTACCCCACAGGATGACCTGAAGTGTTTGCCAGAGTTGTTGATGTGCTTTGTTGATGTGGATGTGCCAGTACCACCACATGCAGGATCCAGTGATCACGATAGAACAGCACAATAGCTCGTTGTTACTGAGCTTGCTGGTCTCTTTGTGTTCATACCATCTTTCAGCTATCCTGTTTGTCAGAGACTGTGAGGAGAAGTGAGAGACTAAGGTTCTAAGGACAGACCCAAGACTACAGGACTCTTTTCCAGATGATGATAAATCTGATTATTCAGTACCAATATCCTATTACTTCTTTTATTTAGCTTTCAGACAGAGTCATCTGGAAAGAGGCAGGAGGGAAGGGTTGAGAGAACAGGTTGTAGTCAGGGATGAAAGAGAAACAGACGTTTCTGAAGGCAAGCAGGGAGCCAGAGGAGGCTGCTCACTTGCAGGAATTTGCTGTTCGTCCCAAGGTGTTCCTGAGGTGTTAAGAGACAAGCAGGGCAGAAATGACGTAGGGATGACTATGCCATCATCTAGCTAAGCTGTCTACCTTACCAGTGAAATACTGAAATTGCTTGAGAACATTAGCAGACACAATCTTCAAGCAGATTGTTTTATGCAATTTGGATGTTAATTTCATAGAGTATTTTGTTTTCAGCAAGGTTGATAATGAAATAAGCTTTTATTAAAGAATTGCAGTCTGTCTAGTCTTCCCTTCTGGTGTAAGTTACACTGTAATGGCTCCCATGGAGTGACTGCCTCAGGTGTTATTAGTTCTATCTGTGGTTCTCTCTATATTTTGTAATGACTCACATTTTCAGTAAGTTAGGTGTTTTCTTTTTTCTGTGAACTTGTGTAATGATTGTTAGAACACCTAATATTGGCCATAGGCATTTTATCTTTAATGTGCTTACCACAATTGAGAAAGTGTATCTTCCAGCACCATGGTGCTTTTTTTTTTTTTTTTTTTTTTTTTTTTTTTTTTTGTGTGGTCAAATTNGGCAAATGATTTTTTGTCTAGATAGTCTGTAAATCATGTTGCTGGAGAAGAGTTCAGGACTTGCTGTGCACATCAAGAATCCACTGTCCACTGCAGGAAGTATGAAGTCATCAACTTTAATGACTTTAAGAAGCTTTGATTAGTCTATGCACAGAGCTTCTTGTCTACAGTACTAACCCTTCATGTTCTGGAATAGTGCATTCAGAAAAAAGTACTAAATGAAACTTCATCAATAATTCCCAGATTTCAGTAGACTTGATGAAGACAGGGCATGGGGTTAACACATTGCAATACTTCAGCTATTTTTGGTAAGATATCATCATAGGTATTTAAATGTCATTTACCTGTATTCCTTTTCAAGTCTAAGAACAAACTGCTATCGACCATGAGTGTGGTATTTCAGCCCGAAGATTTTTTTCCAACAGGAATGAAACTCACTGTTCATTGCTATTAATATGTAAATTCTAGCCTATGTTTAGCCAGAATTAGATTTTTTCATGGAAGTAGCACATATATTCTGATTTTTGCATTAAGCAGAATGTAGTCCTGCCTTAAAATGCTTTCAACAGCAATATCCAGTATATCAATACACAGTATAAAAGCATTAAAGATTCCCCACCACATACACTGCCAGACAAATGACAAACAATAATAGGATTTAGCTAAAGCCTCTCTACATGCAAAGTGGAAAGGGCCAGAACCTCCCCTAAAAGGAGTAGTTTCTACAGATGTGATTCAAATGCCTTGAGTTTCTGTGGGTGATCCACTGAAAGGCCCCGTTGTAGCAGGGGGAGAGACCTGGTGTGACAATGAGAGAAGTGAGGTGCTGCAGCAGCCTGACTGGTGATAAGACTGGAAAGGGTCATGGGATCTTCCTTTGTAAGGAGAAGACAGCAAAGCTGCTTCAATCACACCACACCTATTGTGCAGAGAAAAAGCAGTTTCTAAAAAAAGATTTGGCTTTCAGTAAGAACTTGGTGGGTTATTCAGAGGAGAGTGAATACAGGAACTCCTGCACAAGTTGTACTGTACAGCACAACTCAGGGATGACTTTTTGCTTTAGATAAAAGGTGCTTAAGAGAAGAAAAGTAATTTTCAAGGAGTTCTTCAGCAAGAGAAAGACCAATCAGCATTTTTGTTCAGAGCCACAATTGAAGGACTCAGGTTGAATGTTGATACAAATCTCATGGAAGATTTGTTCCAGAGTAAGAGATTCAGAATATGGGTAGCTGATTCTCTGCAGAGAAGTGTTTCTGCTTCACAGCTACTGAATGTAACTACTAAATAGCTGAGTTCTCTCAGCCCTGAGGGAAGAGTTACTGATTAGCTCAGAGTTTACATGGGGAACTAAGTCTGCTTTCTTTGGGAAGGACAGGCTAAAAATATGATGGAAAAGTTCCTGTTCTATTGCTTCCCTGATTTGCAGTCTTCCTCCTCTTAATTCTTGATTTGAGAACTTTGACATGTGTTAGAAAATCCTTGTCTGAAAATAGTGCTTAAGTTCTCTGTCCTTTATTTCTGATTTGAAAATCACTTACTCTATTTTTCTGAATTCTAACAGTTCACTTCTGCCCTGAATAATTTTTGCAACTGAAATAAATTAAAAAAAAAACCCAACATATTTTATTTCTGTTTACAAAATTTATCATGCTGTCACCTACTGCAAGGAATGATAAATCATTTTTAGGATAGTATATGTCATTGAAAATATTAGATTAAAACAAAACATCTTGTCTGTGCTTTTAGAATCAATGACAATGCTGAGACATTTAAAACAAATACTGAAATAACTATAACTGAGATAAGGAAAAATGTTTATAGAGTAGGAATCACATATAAGGCCCAAGTCAAATAATGTCTTCAAGATTCTTGACATATGACAGTATTTTTTTCCACAATTATACCTGTGAGAAGTAGATGTCAAACATTGTAGTTTGTACCTGGAAGATCACAAAACAGGAGAGGACTCAGAGAGTATAAAAGGCAGAAAAGGCTGTATTAAATCTGTTGTGAGAAACTTAATTTGAAAAGGAGTGGTTTTGTGCCCTGTGATGCACTGTCATTGTTTCTGCATATGTTTCTACATGAATGGGATATGCACTTTCCTAAGGTGTATTTTTGTCTAGTCTCCCTTTCAACAAGCTTCATCTCTCTATATGCATTTGTTCCCCAACTTCCCCTTTGCTCCAGGTGGTACACAAAACTATCTAATGCTTACCTGTAATCTACCTAATAAATACTGACGTCTTTCAGCTCAGTATTTGAAGTAAAGTGTCATGCATTAGCAGCCCAAAAAAGAAGTGTTTTTATAGTGTCCAGTAGAAGGCCCATGTTTCATGTTGTCAGGAGTAGTGCAAAACATGAGCATGTTGAAGCATGCAAGCTGGAACAGAGGTTGAGAATAGTGTAGTATAAAGGAAACTGAGCTTGGATGCAGAATTCTCCATACTGCCCTTTAGGAGTTATCTCTGGACTGTAATCCATGTTCAAATGTTCTTACAATGGTTATTATCAAGTGTTTTTGAAATCTCTAGAGCATTGAAAATGACTGAAAATTTAAGAAAAAATGAATGTAAAATTATAGTTGAAATTATGTAAAATTATTAGTTGAAGCTATTGAACAGTATTGAAATAATTGAATGGCACAATACTAGATTGCTAGCATTTTACACTTACCTTCCCATGTAAGTGTTTTGTAATGGACAATGCAATGGAAAAGTAAGTCCAGTGTTCATTTTTTGTGTATTTTTGTGTATTTTTTGATTTACAACAAGGTTGTAAGTTCTTTTTGACACAAACTGAGAAGAAGTACTGCACAAGAATGAAGTTATCCAGAAAATGTGTGTATATATTTCCAGCATATTCTAATCCAGATACTAAGTTTTTGGAGTCTTTCAAAAGTGGCCTTTTGAAAGTGCACAGGGTAGACTTCTTCTTCTTCCAAGAACTCTTGCTTATAATATTTGTAAAACCTGACAGTAAAACAGTAATTAACCTCTTAGCTTTCCTTTCTTGTAGGGTGATACCTCCTATGTAAAGGATCGTTGGTGTGTGTTTGATGGATTCATGGTCTTTTGTCTTTGGGTGTCACTGGTTTTACAGGTAATCATTTCACTTCCTTTTACAATGAATAGTTCATTAATTGGGAAAAATATATGGCACAATCAAATAATTGTGAGGTGTGGAAGTAAAGCTGTACATGGGTCAAATTGTATTTTAAAACCGTGTTGAATTCAGTAGCTCTATAATTGCACATTGAGGCATATCTGCATTCAAAGTAGAATTTACCTTGATTTTTTCTTATGTAATCTGAAGCTCTTTAACATGAACCCTGTGCACAGTCAAAAGGAGAAAGAAGGATCTTCAGAGAGGCATTCATCTCTTACTTCATGTGACAGTTGTGCTCATTTTCTTCCACTGAGTCGAGTAGGATGCCAGGGTGACTAGCTCAAGCATCTAAAGGGAGAATGATTCCAGTGGTAGACATTTACAGTGCTGTAGGTGTAATTATATGGTGAGTGGAGTAGTTTCATGTAATATCTCTCACACCTAGCAAAACATTTTCCAAAATTCGAGTTAAAGCACAATTGGGAAAAAAAAACTTTTGGAAATAGTTTGATAAATTTTTATAAAAAAGGAAACTTGGACATATTGCAACAAATTACAGTGTTAATATATCGGTCAAATTGTATCCTGCAAATCAATCAGTCCTTAACTGTAGCTGGTTTACTGAGTAAGAACAGGTTGAAAACTCTGACATTGAGCCTGCAATAGCATAAGGATTGTAAAAGTTCTGCAGTGATTGCTGTTAGGCACTTATACAGTAATTTTCTGCCTTTTTTACAGGGGAGACTTTAGTACATCTTGTACATGTGTAGAATGAAGGTTGATCATTACAGATAAGCACTGTACATTACCCAGTATATGCATTGCCAGCTTCCCCCTCCATTTTCTTAGTACTTTGAGCAGACATTAAATCAAGCAGTTACGCTCCGAGAGTGAGAGACAAGGATTAAAACAAGACATTTTCACCCAATCATTCAGCTAAATACTCTTCTGTGGAGTGCATAACCTGTTAATGTATGGAGGAAATGGTTCCCTGTTCTGTGCTTTGGCTGAAATTTATATCATAAGTGGAGTCTAGGAGAAGATGTACAGTTTTCTCATGCACTTGGAATTAAATGGACAATATATAAGCAACTCATAAGGAAAACTCTGTATATGTACTTCTACACCATAGTAAAAAGCTTAGTGCTGTGCAACATTAACAGATACTGATTTTCATTCATGGAAGTATACAACAATGACTTCTAACAGAGCTGCGGGACTGGCACAGAAACAGGCAACTGGCATAGTCCTCTTGAGTTGTTTGAGACTCAAGCATTATGAACATGGGCAGAATATATTTTTGGAATTTCATTGGGATAACTTAGAAGTGGATTAAAGTAATAAAAAAGACTTTTCTTTTAAAAAATGTGATTAAAATAAACTGTAAAATAAACCAAGAGAAGATTGAAAATGAAAATAAAAAACATGTATAGTATTCATATTTTTAAAAGTGAACACAGTCACAGGACAGGGTCCTCAAGACAAACTACTGATTCTGTCCTTTGTAGGTGTTTGAAATTGCTGAAATAGTTGACCAAATGTCACCATGGGGCATGTTACGGATTCCACGACCACTCATTATGATTCGAGCATTCCGGATATATTTTCGTTTTGAGCTGCCAAGAACTAGGATAACAAATATCTTGAAGTAAGTAAGGCTGTTGTCTCAAAAATAACAGAGAATATTTCAGTTTTGACTTAGAAGACTGACTATGTAGTCAATCAATGACCCTTCATGTTTAATGGCCATTTTCCTCCTGAGTTTTAGTTCTGGCCAAAACATTCTTGATATTTTCCATATTTAAGGAATCATCAAGTTTTATAGAAAATTATCAGAACTTTCAAGTATTTAAATAAATTTTAAAACATTTAGCTAATAATTGTAGCCAGCAATTTTTAACCAATGGCAGTAAATTCTCTTCCGTTAATATGGCCATTTAATATTCAAGGTGAATACCCTTAGTAGGGTAATATTTGTGAAAAACCGCATCTGAGCACATGACTTAACTGTTCCAGTTATGAGTGTACATGTATTGGTGTGTATGCAGAGATGCATAATGGCAGGCAAACACAAATTTAAGTGTGCTTTGTCCAGCATGTCATGGTTAAAAACGTGTAATGGTAATGTGAAGGAGTTTCTTGGTCTTTACTTGGCGTCAAGTTTATTTCTTCACCATATCTTGTCTGTATGAGTCATTAAATACTATTTTACAAAAGCTAGATTTTATGCATTTTATTTGGGTAATTTTTTTTTCACCTTTTGCTGGTTTAATTACCCTAACTGAGGGGTTTAGAAAAAAATCACAGCCCCCTTTTCTGTTTGTGCACAGAGTGAGAGAAGAGTTTTAAGGACAAATTTTCTGCAGGATGAAATACTACTTTCTTTGTATGAGCGTATTTTCTATTCTAGAGGTTTTCAGAGGAGGTTTCACATTGCCTGTGCATTCAGTGACCTGTTTATCTCTTTGGCAGGCGTTCTGGAGAGCAAATCTGGAGCGTTTCAATTTTCCTTCTGTTCTTTCTTCTCCTCTATGGGATCTTGGGAGTACAGATGTTTGGAACGTTTACGTACCATTGTGTGACTGACGACACACAGCCAGGGTGAGTTCATCCATGCAGGCATGACATGGGCCTGTTCTTTCATTGCACTTGTCTAACTGTAGCTGGCATCAGTAGATGTAAAATGGACTTAATAGATTAAAAGCACTTTAGAAAAATACACTAAGGCAAATCGGGGAAACAAAAATAATAATAATTATGAAAAATACAAATTTTAACTGCAACAGTGAGACTACAATTTGTGGCATTAGGCTGCAGTCTGACTTAGTGGGGTGAGTGACTGTGGATGTGGGGTGGGGCAGGGAGGTGAGATAACAGGAAACCAGAGGGAACTTTAAGAGGCGCATTGCCATTTGTGGCTGATTTGGGTCACGGATGATTCATCAGCTTTTGCACTCTTCTATCTTTTCCTAGAATGTCTTTGTATGGGACAGACCTAAAGAATGCTTGGAATCACGGAATAGGCTGGAAGGGACCTTTAAAGGTCACCTAGTCCAACCTCCCTGCAATGAGGAGGGACGACTTCAACTAGATCAGGTTGCTCAGAGCTCTTGTCCAACCTGACCTTGAATGTTTCCAGGGATGGGGCATTAACCACCTCTCTGGGCAACCTGTTCCAGTATCTCAGGCCCTTTCTGAATTAAGAGTTTGCTGGGACCTGATGCTCGGATTTAAAGACTCTTTTTGCCCAGTCTTTGCAGAATAGTTGCGATAAATATTTTACACTGGCAATCAAGTATACATCATGTTTTTGATTTAACATATACTTAACCACAAGATTGCTTTGTAGTACAGTACAGCCTCTTCTCACTGGGATGGCTCATAAGATCACAGACAATATTCTTACAAGTCCTGTTGAACTGAGGGCTTGACTGTGTCCTTTAGTACCATTACATTGTGAGAGTCTGTTGCATCTATTTCTTTGTTTGGTCCTTGTTCCTTTGGATAGGAGGATATTAACTCTGGAGTTGTGGCCTTTGCTTTAGTCAAAATTGGATTCTTTTATTCCTGTGTAGAATTTGTCAGAACATAAAATTAATAGAATAAGTATTGTAAGAAAGCAAAACACTTAATCTGCTACTGAGCTAAATAAAAAGTCTGATGATGGCAAAACTGTGTTAAAGCTTTTTCTAAACTAGAACCTAAAAAAACATCAAATATAAAATGAGGTTATTAAAAGTAACAGATACAAAAAAGGTTGTAAAATTATTTGAGAATATGCTAGATTATTATATGCTATTGTGTTAAATTTTAAAAAATTTGAGATATTTTCTTAATTATTTAATCAATAATACAGTGAAGTGTGGAGCTGTTCTGCATATACTTAATGCGCATAAGTTCTTTCATTCTAAATTTTCCTCTGGTTTTTAGAGAAAATCTTAATAGGACAGATTTTTTGACAGTTTCCCATAGACATGGGGAAAAAATTCTTTGTGAAAAATTTGTTTGTGGTAATGAGAAGGTCTGTAATTCTGTGAGTTACAGAATGTTGTTTGAAAAAAACAAGAACTGGAATACACCACATGGGAAAGATTTGGCATCCTGTAATTGCTTGTGTCACTGAATACAGCTTTTCCTTGAAATCAGCAGAAAAAGATGAAATGCAGCATTATAAATGAAATTTGAAACCTGCCTAAATAGGGTTAAAGTTGGAAAAGCTAAATATGCAGAAGTAAAGTAATTTTAGACTTCAGGTTGAACATCTAGCCTTAACTCTTTTTTTCTTTCAGTATCATCAAGTATCTATCTCTTTAGATGTGTAAATATTAGAAATCTAATTTACGTTACTTTTAAGGTGCCTGGGATAGGCATCTTCAGGAAGTAGTTAATCACTTTTGCCATCTCCAAACCAGACTTATAACTTTAAATGGCTCCCATGATTTTATATGGCAACTACAGTTACATTGGGCACCGTTTTTTTCCCTGGAAATGATTCCCCATTTATTGTGATGAATGCTGCTCATCCAAAGAACAGCATACTTTCTTCTTTATTGCTTTAACATATATATATGGATATATAGATATATAGATATATAGATATATAGATATATAGATATATAGATATATAGATATATAGATATATAGATATATAGATATATAGATATATAGATATGTGGACATGTGGTGGCGTATGTGGCAAAAGCCACAGCCCCACAGTCTTAAGACTGGGGGATTCAGCTTGAGGCTGCCACCNTTGGTTAATTATGGTATTACTTCATGTTCTCTGTGAGGTTAAGTTCTAGAAACTTCATTGCTGTTCAGTTCTCAATTGGTTCCATTGGTTCCTTATACCCTAATTGGTTACTCTCCCCTGCTTGTATCCCGATAAATCCCCTGCCTTCCCCCTGCCTGTCATCTCTGGTCCCTGAAGCCTTCAGCTCTTCCTGATCCTCGCGCCACCTCTCCCAGACCCCGGACCCTCTCCTGACTTCCCTGCTGCCTCTCCCCGGGCAATAAAAGAGCTGGAAATCACACCAGGGCTCTTCTCTCTGGCCTTTATTCTCACTTGCACCCGCAACATCAGCCCGGGGCTCTCTCTCACCCAGAGGAGCCAGCACTAACAGAGCTGCCGCAGGACGCCCTGCGTCTGGGGAAGCTGCGAGCTGCAGCCCCTGGGAATCCAGGGTCACTCCCAGACTGATGCTGAGTGGCCTCGAACAGGCACCCGGACCCAGTGTTATGGACATATACCTCATTTTTGGCATACTGCTCATTCCTACTCTGAAAACACTGATTTCCTCTTCTTGTCTGTAATATTCATCATCATACCCTGTGAAGACTTACACCTCTCTGTTCCTTCTTTAAACTTTGAGGAGTGCAGTGCAGAAGCTCAGGGTAGAGTTAGGGTGTGCCTTCTTCACGTAGCTCAGGGCTGACCATCCCAGAACCAGCTGCAGAATTTATAATTCCCACCATGGGCATGGGCTAGGAAAATAAATATAGAGGAAGGAATAACAGTTCTGGTGCAAAAAGAGGACAATATGGGCAGATATTGGTCCAAAATAGAGTTAGAAAGAAGGGGACATGTCTGAGTCCAGGAAAGTTTATTATCTGGGATGTAATAGGGCACAAAAGCGTGAAAATTGCCTAGCCAAATTTTACTTTTGTCTTTGAGGTTCAGTTTCTCAACTTTATAGTGAGGATTAAACATTCCTCTCAGAGGCTGTCTGTCTGTCTGTCTGTCTCTCTGTTTCAGGTGGCTCAGTTCCAGGCAGTGGAGAGTGGTCAAAACTGGTACTTGTCCTTAAATAACTTCAGAGTCTTTAATGAGCCACAGCTGTAAATTTTCAGTATTTCTGCAAACTAGATCCCAGGCTCCCAAGTCAAGATTAGAAAATGAAAAGCATTCAATTAGTGGCCACTTGTGAGAATTTTAATTTTAGGTGATTTGCCTTGTGTTATACAGAATTCCACAGCAAGTAGCAAGGGTAAAATCTTATTTTTGCAGTCAAGACTTCATCTACTTCTGACATTTTAGGAATCACTCTTTTTGAGTCTACTGTCTGATGAATTATTTTTATGAGGAGTCAAGTGTCTTTTGAGCACACAGTCTTAAAATCCTGCTATTCTGTTTTATTTGAAAGGACATGTCATCGTCATCACACACTTATTGCCTCTTTGACTGCTACAAGTTCTTTTATCTTTCCATCCTTCCTGATGCCCACACTGCCTGACCTCCTGTCTCTCCACCTCCTCAGTCATTTTCTGATGTTAACTCTGAGAAACAGAAATACTGAAGTGAGCTAAACACAGTCTGAGTTTTCATTCTGTCTGAGAAATCAGCAGAATCTGACTTCCTCACAAAGGTTGAAAAGTTTATTGTTTGTCCTTTTTTCCTTCATTCATACAAATGTCTTCCCTCTAGGGAACATTGGCTTCTTCCTAGACAATATCACTCATTATTCCCTCCTGATTATGACTTACCTCTCTTCAACTGTACTGTAACAGTTTTTTTCTGATGATTTCTCTGACTGATACATCTTTTTTCTGTCAGTAAGTGGTACATTACATGGATTTCCTTAGTATGGATCTTCTTTAATTGCTTGAAAGATAGTATGGTTGGAATTTAATCTATGTGTAATTCAATTTTTTTGATAAATCTATACATTATAAGCTGGGTTTTTTTGTTATATCTGGGATTAATTTCAAAGAGATGAGCAATATAAGGTGAAAATAATTGTGTTCCCAGATCTACTGTAATTTACTCTTGGTAACCTCCAGTATAAAAAAAGGTTACTTTCACAAGGAGAGGAGAGAGAAAATTTTTCCAAACCATTGCTGTAGTTGTGAAAATATTTTATGTATCCTCACACACTAACTAGTTAATACTTTCTTTATTTTTATTCCCAAGACATATTTGACTACACAAGAATGATTTCAAACCTCATGATCAGTTTATATTTATTCCACTACAGTAAATTTTCCTTTTGTAAATCTCAGTCTGCACTGGAAATAAAGGAAAGGAAGCCTCTTCAAAAGAGAAAAAGCTAATATGGCTAACTGCCATAAATTGTAGCACAGACCTATTTATTTTCCCAAAACCATTCTTTAAGGCTCTTTTTTTTTGTTAACACTTTCAGTAAGGTATAGCCTGAATATTTCTGTAGACCTGTCTGCCTTGTCACCATGACAGTGAATTAAAAATCCTTCTTTGCAAGGTTTCTTGTTTAAAGCAGGAAATGCCCAGGAAAACAGATAAGAAAAATAATTACTGAGTAAAGGAAAGATCTAAGAGGTTCTTGGTCATCTTTACATCTGTCTATGGATAGGCTCGAAAATGTCAGAAAACAGCTTCAAAGATTCTGGAGCTGAAAGTTCACCACAAGATCTAATAGAGGAATTAAATATGATTAAAAAGAACAAAAGGAATTTGAGATGTGTCTTACATCAGCAGAGGGAAAGTAAGAATGAGTAATCAGGTTTCTGAGAAAGGGAAGAAATCAAAGACCAGGCTTGAAAAGTCAATGTAGCAGGACTTCTTTAACAGAACACATTAATTTATTGATTTTAGTTGAACAACCAGAACTGTTTTAATATTGTCTTTGGGATTTATTCATAGTCTCTATTACTGGTAACATGTCTCTAGTATAAACTCCTCGGGGGCAAGAGAAATGGAAAAAATCTTACTTTTCCAGGCCTGATGTTGTTTAGACCCCCAAAAAAACCAATTAAAATACAGCATCAGTCAAAAAGGGAAGTAATTCAGTTTAAATGGGATCCTGTCAAAAGAGTGGAAGAGAGGACTGATGTGGTGACCAGGATTGGAGTCCAAGGAAAAGAGTCTCATCACTTTTCAGAAATCCTGCTTTTTATTAGAATTGCTATATAGATAGTTATCCAAAGTAATTAAACTGTTGATTTATTTAACACAGATTTTACAGTGGTTTTGTTTATGCAGTTCCATTTTAAAGAAAAGTTGACCTTTTAATGACAGCCTAAAGGCGCTTATCCCAGATGCTCTCGAGGTAACGACAGCGCCTTTATGCGAGCGGAATCCCTACCGGGATGAGTTGGATTGGTTTTACAACTCTCCCAAAGGACAGAGTTCTAGCTACCGCAGATAATCTGTTTCTGCTGGCTCCTCTAGGATGAGAGTTTCCCCAGGCATGGTGTGCTAACGCCGACAAGAATAAAAGGCTACACAGAGGGCTCTTCTCTGGGATAACACCCATTTATTATGAGTCCAGTGTTGCGTTCTGAGGGTCCAGGAAGTGAGTCCAGAGATATCCAGGTGGCTGAGTAACCCAGAAGAAAGAGCGCGAGGAAGCCCTGCAGGGCTCTTTTAAAGGAAGGTGGGACCAGGAAACGCCCAATGGGAAACCGCGTAGTTCAAAGTGACCAGTGGAGAAGAGCTTTCTAGGGCATAGCCATATATGGGATCTAAGATATAGGTACAGGAAACACAAGGGAAATATGGGACTTCACCACAGCTCAGGTAGAGGGTTCAGATATTAGAGGAAGAAGGTTGAGGGCATTTCCTTGGCTTTCTCCCACCAAAACTGAAGCTCAAAAGCAGCAGCCTCTGCCAAGCACGCTGCTACAACAGCCTAAGATAGAGTGATGAGAACTCAATTGCCTCAGCTCCTCGTGGCTTAGTAGTGACATGTACTTGTCTGTATTAAGATTTGGAGCCATTTAAGTTTACACAATTCTCTCAGTGCAGACATCAAAGTTGATTGAATTTCTTCTCAACCTGTCAACATTTATGGGATTTTTTTTTTGAGAATAAGTCCTTTTGAGTAAGTTGGAGTGAATGTTATAGATTGTTGTGAAATTGGCTCACTATATACAAGAATTTGAATAACATATCTACCTAATCTCCTCTTTGCTGTAGGGAAAGTTTTATATTTAGCCACAAGATTTTTACCTAATAATCGCTGTGCAGAAATAAGGCCTGGTGAATACTGAGCTTGCCACAGGAAACCTGCAGGAAGCCAGGGTGCCAAAAGTAGAACATCCTCCAGTGTATCACAAAACTGAGGGAAAGACCAGACATCCCCAGAAAGACAGAATCCCAAGAGTGATCTCCACTGAATCTGCCTGATATGGATGAGGTAGTGTTTGATTTCTTAAGTACAAAGGAAGCTGGAAAAGTTCTCTTCTTTATATGGTAGGAGGAAGCCAAGCAATTAATAGAGAAGGTTGTGGATGTCCTGACATTCACAGGTTAGATAGCAGTTATCACTGAGCAGTCCATCTGACTTAATCTTGAAATGCTGTGCAAAAGAGTCACTTCTGGATGTGCAACCATTTATAGGGAATATTGAGAAAGAAGTTCTAAAAGAGATCTGTTTCCATGATGTTTCACGTCTGTTTCCATGAGTGATCTTTTTCATATACTGTTTTGAAAATCAGGTGACTGCTTTCAGTTTTGTATTGTTTTCTGGAAGCTGAATGTGATGCCTAAATTTGATTCCTCTCCCAATCCTTTGATTAATGCAATTCAGTAAGGCCTGGGAAATGCTGGAATATTCATCCTGAGATATTTGTGAGCAGACTGAAGCTATCATCTCAGCTATTTTATTATTTCTGAGAACTTGTGGAGGGTGGGTGGGAAGCAGGAAAACAAATTTTAAAAGGAGGAAGGGATAAGAGACAGAGCAAGAAAAGTCAGGGAATTGCATCTGGAATCTGCTTAGCTTCTATCCCTGAAAGAATTCTGTGGCGAATAAACAAACAAAAAATTTGTAAGCAGTTGGAAGAAAACAAGTCAGTAGGAGCTAATACGGATTTGTAAAGAATAAAACATGTCAAACAAATATAATTGCCTATGGCAGGATAATAGCCATGTGAGTTGAAGAGAAGAGGGGATGTCATATCTTTAATTTAGGAAGGCTTTGTAGCAGTCTCACAGGACATTTTTGTAAGATGGCAGAAGAAATATTGTTAAGGTAAAAATAATCGTAGAATAGATTCAAAACTTCTTAAAAAACATGCTCAGTGAGATGATATTAATGTCAGAACAGGAAGAGCAGAGATCCACATAAGTCTGTCATGCTTTTTGGAGGTTTCATAAAAATCCTGCGTGGTGACACATAGAATACACTTATTGCACTGAGGATAATGTGAGGTTGGGAAGGACTGCAGATGTTTTGGAAGGCAAGACTAGAATTAAAATTATCTTGACAAATTAAAGACATGCTCTGAAAAATTAGATTAAAGGCAACAAGGACAATATACTGCACTTAAGAAAAAAACAGTTGTACAAGTACAACATAGTGAGTGATATTGTGAGAAGGTAGTTCTCCATAAAGTGATTTAGGTGCATAATGGAGGAACAGAGATAAACACTATTGTGCTCTTGTAAAAATGTATAAATTGTAGTATCATACACCACATAGGAATCAATTGGAGAGAGTCTAAAGGAGGTAAATATGTACAGAGAAAGCAGAGCTGATAAAGAGCACTTGGCAGCTTTTCAACTTTAAAAAAGTAGTGGTCATGTCCCAGGTTTTGCGTGGATAAACACTTTTCCACAGAGTAAAGGAATCTTTCTGTACTACTACTAGAATAAGAAGTGCATGTATGAAATTTCAGGAAAAAAATTTCATGTTAGATGGGATATCAGGAGAAAACTTTGTGGTGATAGGGATAAAGTTACACCTCTCCATTCCTCAGAGAGACTCTCATTTATGTCTTGAGGAGGCTGTTGGAACTTCTCTTGGGAAAAGAAAAGTAGAAATAGACTGGGGCAGAGAACTATATGTAATAATGTCCTGTTGAGTGTTCATATCCAAACTTACTTTTCTGTGATTTTATGTGGGCCTTCTTGACATAACAAAAAGTCAGGTATTTTTATCCTGGACATCTGAAGAGCAATTTGCCTTTGCTACATCTCTTTTAAAGGAGACACACTGGAATTTAGGAGGATTGGATACAAGAGTAGAACTATTGTACTTTAGGGCAGAAGTGACAGAGTGGCTTGCTGCAGTTTATCGTGTTCTCTCCCTTTGTGTACAAACTTTGGAGTAGGGGTAAGAGCCTATTCTTGAATGTTCCAGCTTCATTTTTCTCCCTACCCCACATGGAATATCCAGTTCTCCCACAAAAACATGCTTCTTACTATCAGAGGTGTTATTATTAATTTTTGGTTTCCAGTAATGTAAGCTATGTACTCAATCTTTGCACACATCTCCCTCCCCATCACGGCTTTTTCAGCCTCTTATGTAGTTGGTCCCTCAGTCCTCGGCTTGCTCTCTCTCAGGTAAGATAGAGTTTTTAATAAATTTCAAGAAAAGCCCCCAAATCCAATATCAGCCCCTATCTCTGTAGAACACCTGCCTTTATACTCAGTGAACCACATTGTTTGTACTTGACACAACTGTTTGTAGTTGTCAAAAACACATACCACATTCTCTCTTTTCCAATGCTTAAAATACTTGCCACCCTTTTGTCCCTGTTGTGGCAGGCTGTGCTGGGTTCACTGATGTCTCATTTGACCAGTTTTCTTCACAAATTCATACGTCACTGCCACCCTCTTCCTTTGAGCTCCTTGTCTTCGTGTCCCGTTCTCCTCAAATAAAGGCTTAGCCTCCTCATGCCCTCTCCTTATGTGGAGCTCCTGCCAAGGCAGCAGAAGGAACAAAAGTTATTACCTGCAATAGTGTGGTCTTCTGTGCTATCTGCCTCTTCTCTTGATTGTCATGGCCATTGCCCAGTGGCTGTATTTAAACTACAATCCAGACCAATTTATTGTACACCTTCTACCTGGCAGATTAATAAGAGCTTTTCAGCTGATATTTGAGGACAAAGGTTTGCTCCAGATTGTCTGTGCCTCATTAAGTTTTTCTCTTGAGCAGGATGTAGCTTGTAGGCTTGAAGGTTAGACGAATTTGGGATTTTACATTTGGGTCTCTTGGAACCCCAGCAATGTTTCAGATCTCTTACTGCAAAAGTTATTTGACCTTACTGTAGGCCTGCAGCTGCATATTTTAATGATACTGCTCTCTGTAATGCCCTGACAGAGAAGCCCTTTCACCAGACAAAACAGCAATCCAGTTTTGGCAGTAAGTCTTCCTGCCCACTTTGAGTACCAGTCATGGTATAAAATGGAGATACCAAGCTGCTTTCTCCTAGGGAAAGTGAGAGCTTTGGTGGATCGGGCCAGTCACCAAATGCTAAATAGTTTCCTTTTGAAGCTAGCTGGATGATGAAAATTTCTTCGTAGGTGCTCAGTGGTAGCAGCCCCTTCTGGGCTGCATCACATCTCCTGCCACTTCAGATGTTAGTGATTGGTCTGTGTAAGGGCATTTGATGAAGTCTTCCTGTGTATGGTCTTGACACTTTGCAACACAAGCTTCAGGAATGAATTGGTTTTGCATGTAGTTCAGATTTGGATTCAGAGCAGAATTTTTTTGTCATGCTGAGAATTACTCTATCTTTTGCCTAAGCAAAAAATCTAGTGAGATAAAGCTGTATGGTCCAAAGAGAGTGTCAGGAAAACCTTTCCCTCTCACTAGTTCTAGCTAACTGCTTTTGTGAGTGATGGGTCCAAAAGTGCTTGTAAGCTTTGATGGAAGTGATTCCCAGATGAACTTCAAACTTGGGATTTTCAAATCCTACAGTGCAGGTTATTTGCCTTGTGTTTTCCTTTTAGTAGTTAGACAGCAACTCAGAAGATGTTTTTCTATATTTAATCCAGAGAAGTCCGATACATAACCTTAGGTATCTTTGAAGTGGTCCTGAACATACTTTAAAATCCACGTGGATAATCTTCATCTTAGATTATTTCATACATTTCAGTTCATGACTTTGCAATTTAAAAGAGAAGAGGTGGTTTTTACTCTTTCTTTTAAATAAATACTGTATTGGATTGTAATAGTACTAGATGTATGAGATCACTTCAACTTGTAAAGAAGTCTAATTTAATATGCCACAGTGACATGCAGATTCATGCAAGCTATCTAGATTTGATTTTAACTCTTCCTGTTTATTTCCTGTATATTAGCACTTAGCATGACAGCCTCCTTCATTGTGCATTCGTGTTGTTTTGGTTCCTAGAAAAGAAGTTTTGCATTAGCATAGGTATCATGCAATTGCCATTTGAATGCAGCTCCCTCATGACTGATTGTTGGAGTCAAAAAAATGGGGTGTTAGGGAGTTGTTATGTCATGTGGCATTTGATGAAATCTCAAAAAAGTACTGTTTGTTCATGCTACTTTATAAACAAATGCACACTGGAACTTCTGAAATTTTCTTATTTGAGCTTTGCTTTCTAATGCCTGGATGTACATTTCAGCACTGTCCATAGGAAATATTTCTTCTTTTACTCATTTTCATGTGGTGAACTTCAGTGACTTTGTTACTTTGAAGGCGGAGTGATTTGAATTAATTTCCTGTAATACTTGTAACAAGTGATCAAACCAATAGCTTGTCAAAACTGTTGAGCAGCTGCAACCATCCTTTTTTAATTTGGGTAATGACACCATTGCCTTTGCGTAACATAAGGGATCTGCCATGAGTACCGTAGCATCTGATTTTGATGTTAGCACCCATGCTAGGAACCTTAATGCCTTGAATTTCCTCTCTGGGTATCAGAGAGAGAAAGGTGCCTCAGGAGTGTGAATGAACCCACTGACCTTGAACTTCTGGAGGTGTATTTCCCTCTCTCTCTCCATCTTCATTACCTAAAATGAGGTAGGATAAGTCAGGACATCAGAGCTGCAGCCTTTTCTTGTGCAGCTCCTTCTAGGGATTCAGTGAAGAGGTGCTGGATCTTTGAACTTTTGCATCCTGAAGTGTGAGATAAGGCTGGTGATTTAGTTTGAGTCTGTTCAAAATTCCTGTGCAGTGTGTAGCAATAGAAGGAACATCAAAGGTACATTTTTGTAGCTCCTAACTTAGGTCACATATGAAATGAAAAAGTACTACAATCAAAATCAAATGAAACTTTACTCAGTATTGTTGCCTCATGTAGTAGTCAGTTTGATGTAATGATGCCTTATTACTGAACATGGGTGGGAGAAGAAAATGAGTAAGACTGTTACTTTTCTTAATTTGTTGAATAAACATGTAAATATTTTTTTTGCTTGAAAAATTGGCAAAAAAACAATAAGAATCTCCATGTTCTGTCCACAGACTCCAACTTAGAGACTACAAGATTTTAAAAACTAGCAAAAAAACCTCCAATACTGAAGCCTGAAATGGAACAGATAAATAGTGAATAAAAGATCTAAACTGAATTGCAAGATATATAAAAAAATCATGTACCTTGGGAAAAATTACTGAGGCAATATGTTAGCAGTAGTAAAATATTACAGTATCTATATATTGAGTTTAAATTAAAATAAACTATTGGGTCGTCTAGTCAGACTTCATTTTGTTTCACTTCTATAAAACCTTATAGCTTATGTCTGACTCCAGTGTGTCTCCTATTCTTGACTAGTTCACAGAACAGTCATAAGCAAGGGAACTTTTTGTTTATAACAAAAACCATTTCACTATTGAAAAGTGTTCCCAATTCATCATTTTAATTTGTCTGGCTTCAACTGTTAGCTTTCTATTCTTGTTATACCTTTTTATGCTAGATTACACAGAACCTTAATTCCTAGTATTTTCTCTGTGTGAATCCACTTACAACAATTGAAGCACCTTTCAATATGCTTTTTAATAAACTGACATTATTTAGCTCTTTAGGTCTTTTACTGCAAAGCATGTTCTTCAGTGTTCTCATTTTCATTTTTCTATGATTTCCTCAATTTTTCAAATATTAAACTATGATCAAAACCATGTAATATTAATCATAATTTGTATGAGCATCATACAGAGAGGAACTTCAATTCGTTATTGCTTTGTGCGTATGGTCTGGGGAAGCACTGGCTTTTTGTTGCCACGTTGTTATTGGGAAAAATGTGAGAGGATCCCTTGTTATATATCACTTCATCTCAAACGTTTATGTGGCATCTATATAATATTGTATTTCCATCCTCTTTATCGCTTTTATTCAATAGACCATAGGCCATGAGATTTGTTTTCAGTCATTCTACCACTATATATTTGCATTTGGCTTATTAAAGCACATTTTTGTTTATTGGATCAAGGTAACCATATGATTCTGAGAACTTGTCAGAATGCCTTGTCCTTATTGTTATATATGTTTTTATCCTTATTCTTAATTTTATATGTTTCTCCCTCATTGATTCAAGTAGATCATGATTATCATTTCACTGGCAAGTATTTTTTGACATGTCAGCTAATCAGTTTTCAGCCCATTTAGCTGGTGCTTTATTGATATTACACAGTGCCAACTTTTTAATCAGTCATGTTACTGAATGAGTTACTTTACAAAGTCTAAGCTAGGCAATTTTATTTGACGAATCTGGAATCTTATAAAAATCATGTTACTATGATGAGAATTATTTTCTCTAAATCTCTTCTGCCTGCCATTTATTACATTAATGTTCTTTACTCTTTACCAATTAGACTTTTTATCAGCTCGCTCTTTCATTTGTCTTGGTTGATGTCAGGCTAACCAGTTGGACTGCTTATTTAAAAATTAATGGCACATTAGCATTCTTCCGGAATTTCCCTGCTATTTCAAGACTTATTAAAAATTAATGGAAGAGATGCCCTCAGTTATTTGGGCTTGTTGATTTGAATATAATTATCCCTAGCAGATGCTGTCTGATATTCTCCTCAGTTGCTAATTCTTGATTAGCAGAATCTGTATTTGCCAAGCTAAAATGTAAAATAAGGAATGTTGCCAAAGCTTAAGCTTTGTGTTTATATTGTTTGTAAAGCCATGAGTCCTTAAGCATGCCCTATCTTATCTTTAATGTGATAAAAATAATGAACAGATATAAGAGACAATCTGTTACCAGAATGGGTTGAAAACTTTACATTTATAATTACAGATATAATTATGAGAAACATTAAATATGGATGAAGTTTTCACAGTTACAGTTTAAAAGATAAAACAGATTTTGTTCTTGGATTAAAAACAGGAAACTGGCTCTGTAACTATGGTACATGATTATTTTAGATTTAAATTTGACTAAAAGTTAAACAGAACTTTTAAAAATGACCCTTGGGAATGCTAAAATTATAAAATATCAGACAAAGAATTGTGCCTAAACAAATCTGTAGTCCTTAAACCAGAGATGTTCTCTCTGAAATTTCTTTCACTATCACCAGTGATTTTAGATGACACTGTTATTGGATTCTCTAGAACCTGTAATGACTTCAGCAGCAGCATTATTCTGAGTTGCAATCTCTTTCTGCACAAACTAGAAGACCTGCCAGCAGAACTGATTGCAGTATGACTTCATTTTACTGAAGTTAGCGATTATATAGGTGTCTGACTTCAGTGACAGGAGAGCTCACTGACACTAAGTGCACTTTGAGAAAATTATGCCTAATCATAGTGATAAACCATTACCTCAAATTTTAGAAATATCAGTATCTGTGATTTATTTGTTAATATTGTCCTTGTTAAGCTGAGGTCATAATGTGGTAAGAATTATGAAAATGGTAAATAGAAAACTTCATTATAGAAACAAAGCTGTTATAATTATTATAGCACAATATTATTATTCTAGCAATTGTGCAGAAGCAGCTGTTGTTATTGTTAGGTCTGTATAAAGAGCACTAGTGTAAGGAAGTAGTCTAGGAACCATCTGTTAATAGCAGTTGTATGTTCAGAGTTTCCCACTGGAGAAAATGGATTTGATTGGATGAGCACAGTAAGAGTTAACATACGACTTTGGGAATAAGAGATACATTTAAAAGGACAAATCACAGGAAATTTGCCCAGGTGCTTAGGTCATTTTCATGGTCACTAAGCGACAAATAAACTTTAGCCTTTCTCCGTTTTATTTTTTAGAAGGACTCAGGTAAAAAGCAAGCAATTTTCCATCTAGGCTTCCTATCTTTCAAATTCCCAGAGTTTCTGAAAGCAAGTGTAACTTGGAATACTAAGTAAATATTTTAATATTTTTGCCTACCTGAGGATATCAGCAGCTGTATAGTAGTTGTCATGAACTATCTGAGCTTTTAAGAGGATATATTCTAAATAGAAATGTTCTTTAACACTTCCCTTCTGCACAATGTCACTAGTATAATATTATCATGAGAATCTTAATCACAGATTTTCTGATTTTTATTGGTGTAAAATTACAGCCATTAATTATGGTTATGCCATTAGTATCTTTTTTCTCTTTTTAATTCTGTAAATTATCTTCTTTAAGTAAAGTCTTTTGATTGGAGAACAAGGTTCTGTGCTGTAAAATTGGCTAGTTATATAGGGGTAAAATAAACTAAGACTGATGATTTGGCTGATAATAGGAAGTGTCATTTTTTCTTTTAACTAGAAGGGTTTTTAACTTGATGCAGTTACCCATGCATAGGCATTTAGTGTTACTGATGTATCCAAGACACTCAGGTAGGACACAGGGCTCTCAGAGACCTATGACCTCCTAGATTCAGCATCTAAGAAGGCTACCATGAGGCATCCCAAAGGCACCAGAAATCAGTGTGAGGGAAATTGAGTTACAAGTCTTGGCCATTTGCATAGATTCAATTGCGAGAGGGAGCTTTAAATCCAGAATGTGAAGTGTTGGTGACTAAACAATTTATTCTGCATTTGGTGTGAAAATTTTTTCTTTTGTGTGTTTCACTGTATTAGAAAGGAATTTGCAAAAAAAGAAGTCTGTATTTTCTACCCTAACAATCAGCATTTGCTAGATCAGATTTGTAACCTGGGAGGTTCTGCTACCATTAAGATACATCTATGCATATTTTGCTTTTATATGTTGTTGCTCTAAAAAAGGCTCCAAGACATTGTTAAAATCAGAATGCTTATGACACAGCTGACCTTACTTTCCCACTATGAATTCAGCTTGTAAATTACATCTCTTTTCATAAAGTACTGATATTAGATAGAATTAAAAGCTTAAAAAAATAAGTTCATGGACTATAATAATCGTGTAGAATGGTTCAGTGAAGTTGTTTCACAGTGGTAGATCACCCTGATTTGCAGAATAAAGACAAATTAATTAGATACCATTGACCTATATATGTAAGAGAGCAGTGTATTAATAGTCATGAGATAATTTATCTAAAGTCAATGTAGAAACACAGTATTACTTCATCAGAAAGCATTTATTGTGCGATCCTAGCCCAGCATCCATTTAATTTGAACTTCAGCAACAACTTCTGTGTACCATAGAGTTCTCTGGATTTAATTTAAGTTTATTGCTAGAGTCTCACTGGCTTGATGCTTTTCCCTGGTGTTCTGGCCCTGTGGTAAAGCAGGAGTATCTTTTCTGAAACATATAGGAATAGTAGTTTACTTTTCAGAATTGCATGTTCAGTTAGACATCTAGCAGAAGAAGAAACTATGAATTCTTGTTATCTAAAAGAAAAATCTCTTATCAGTCATCTGATCCGAGCTTATTTCTGTATTAGTACTTTCTATACTGCAGAGTCCATTTTGTGTATAGGTTCTATCACTTTCAGAATTCATTACTTGACATTAAATGACAGTTATTGAGAGTAACGTCTAAATTCTTCAGAACTGCATAAACTTCCTCTGTTCTCAAAGGTTTTTGTTATTCTTCGTCATATGCTTGGTGTGATTTTGATGAAGCTGGGTTCATAAGGTCCCCCAGGTCACTAATGAAAATGGATAGCACAGAACACATTGCCAATTCCTCTGAGACCCCTCCTCTGAGTTAATGTATTGCTCCCTCTTTGGAAGCTGCACGGTTGCTGTTTATTTGCTTTATGATTTGCCAGCCATTTTTTATGTCTGCTATGGTATTTTTTTTCCCCCCCATTTCCATTTTCAGCAGAGAAAGTCAGCCTAGCAGAAACAGGAAGCTAGAAGTCACATTAGTAATTTTTCTCTTAAGGTGTCAAAACATCTCCTTGAAGAACTGCCCTAATAAAGAAAGGCACTAAAACAGAGATTGTTCTCACATGAGCACATAGTGGGTGAAAGATCAGTTTTGTAACAGATGCCATGGAAAACAGGCAGTGTACATATGTATGTATGTAGTCAAAACATTCTTCAGGCACTTAAAAGCATGTCAGAAAAACAGTTGTTATGTCTTTTGCAACAATCTTGTTACTGGAGGATGCCTATCAAGTGATGTGGAGTCAATTATCTCCTGCATCCTTGGCATTCCTGTGGAAAACTAATTTCTCAGCTTGCATTTTGGGTTGAGTCTGCACCCCATGGGCATTGAATACTCAGAATCACAGAATAAACCAGTTTGGAAGAGACCTTAGAGATCACCAAGTCCAACTTATAGCCTTACACCTCCTCATCAACTAAACCATGGCACTGAGTGCCACGTCTAATCCTTTTTTAAATACATCAAGGGATGGTGACTCCACTACCTCCCAGGGCAGATGATTCCAGTGCCCAATCATTCTCTCAGTAAAGAATTTTTTCCTGATGTCTAACCTAAACTTCCCCTGGCACAGCTTGAGACTATGTCCTTTTGTTCTGTCAGTTGTTGCCTGGGAGAAGAGACCGATCCCTACCTGACTACAACCTCCTTTCAGGTAGCTGTAGAGAGTGATGAGGTCTCCCCTAAGCCTCCTTTTCTCCAGGCTAAACAACCCCAGCTCTCTCAGTTGTTCCTCATGGGGCTTGTGTTCCAAGCCCCTCACCAGCCTTGTTGCCCTCCTCTGGACGCGTTCGAGCGTCTCAATGTCCTTCCTAAACTGAGGGGCCCAGAACTGGACACAGCACTCCAGGTGCGGCCTCACCAGTGCTGAGTACAGGGGAAGAATGACTTCCCTGGACCTGCTGGCCACACTATTCCTAATACAGGCCAGGATGCCATTGGCCTTCTTGGCCACCTGGGCACACTGCTGGCTCATATTCAATCAACCATCAACCAGCACCCCCAGGTCTCTTTCTGCCTGGACACTGGCCAACTGCTCTGCCCCCAGCCTGTAGCACTGGAAGGAGTTGTTACGTCTGAAGTGCAAAACCCGGCACTTGGACTCATTAAACTTCATATTGTTAGGTTTGGCCTATCTGTTGAGCCTGTCCAGGTCCCTTTGCAGAGCCCTCCTATCTTCCAGCAGATGAACACTTGTCCCCAGCTTGGTGTCATCTGCAGACTTACTAATGGTGGACTCAATCTCCTCATCCAAATCCTCAATAAAGATATTAAGCAAGACTGGTGTACTGGTTTGGAGGAATTAACCCCACAGAAAAATACTGCAAGAGATTCTAAGTCAGAACTACAATTTAATGGGAGAAATTAAAATAAAAGCAGTAATACAGAAAACACCAGACTAAACTGACAAGGTTACAGTACAACCTGACACCCTGTTGGTCAAGGTGGTAATAGCAATCCAGTCACGTAGTAGCTGCAGTTCTGCTGAAGTGATAGATGTGGTCTTGGTTGAAGTGGAAGAAATCCTGTCTATCTCTGGGGGTCCGGTGGCTGTGGAGCTCCTTTCCTCTGGAGACCAGTGGAGATGGGTGTCTTGTTTTGTTTTCTCCATTGCTTTTATGTGGGTAGGATATTAAATTCCTTCTTTTTTGGGGCGGGGCATATCACAATGGGATGATGTCATTTCTAAATAATTCCAGGTGGTCTTGATTGGCCCATTAGTGGAGAGAGTAGCTGCTTCTTCTCAGAAGATGTTATCAGGGCTGAGTCATTGATGTGAAGATAAGAGGCATCACCTGCCTCTTATCTAATGCCCGGTTTGCAATCTTGGAGGGAGTGGGGTGCAGTGGTCAGCTATTGTGAACGCCTCCCATCATTAACAACTCATCAAAAGGTGATGGAGATGGTGATAGAATACATTCCTTTGGT
>VZRZ01008040.1:662262-734718 GCA_013398175.1 Climacteris rufus
GCCTGGCCAACCAGCCAGTTCCTAACCCAACAAAGAGTGAATCTGTCCAAGCCGTGGGCTGCCAGCTTCTCCAGGAGGATGCTGTAGGGGACAGAGGCAAAGGACTCGCTGAAGTCCAAACAGACAACATCCACAGCCTTCCCTGCATCCACCAGGTGGGTCACCTGGTTATAAAAGGAGAACAGGTTTGTCAAGCACGACCTGCCCCTCATAAACCCATGCTGGCTGGGTCTGATCCCCTGGCCATCCTGGAAGTGCTGTGTAATGGAACTCAAGATGATCTGCTCCAGTATCTTGCTGGGTACCAAGGTCAGGCTGACAGGCCTATAGTTGCCCGGATCATCCTTCNGCTATAGTTGTCCGGATCATCCTTCTGGCCCTTCTTGTGGTTGGGCGTCACACTGGCCAGCTTCCAGTCATCTGGGACATCCCCAGCGAGCCAGGACTGGTGGTAATGATGGAGAGCAGCTCAGCAAGCTCATCTGCCAGCTCTCTCACCACTTTAGGGTGGATCCCATCAGGTTCCATAGATTTGTGAACATCTAAGTGGCTCAGCAGGTCTCTGGCTACTTCCACCTGGATAACAGGGGGACTGTTCTGCTCCCTGATCCTGTCTGCCAGCCTAGAAGGACAGTTGTCCAATGGACAGCCTATCATCTTGTTGAAAACTGAGGCGAAGAAAGCGTGCTCTACATAGAAATATTCAGCTGGTCTGTTGGGATGCATTATTTCTTGTTCATAATTTTATCAAGGCACCCTGTTCAGCAAGACATTTAAGCACATTGTGTAATTGAACTTTTGAGATGCTTAAAACTAGTTATGTGCTGAGTCAGTATCTCTGTACTTAATTGATATTGAGTATGGTCTATGAAGGAATAAAACAATTTAAATCATCTTATACTAAAAACATCTGGTGATATTCTAGCCATTTTTAGATATCTGATTTTTTCTAGTCCATGTTTACTAGTCTATGCCTATTTACAGTCTTGAGACAGAACACAATTTGCCTGGTGACAGTAGTCCAAAAAGGACTATATCTGTATGGGTACTATAAGCAGAGATTCTTCCTTTTTAGCCTAAATCATACTCAGTGCATGGAGACAGCTTTTTTTTTCTTTCAGAAGGAGGTTGAATAAAAAAAATGATCTAGCTTTAAATAAAACACTTAAAATGAATGCTTTGCATTGTAGTGATTAAGCCAGCAATACTTCTAATAATATGCCCTCATGCTGCTGGCCTCTTGTGAGTTGAGGGATTTTCTGATGCAAAACATAATGTGAAATTCATTAGCTACCAGTAGCTGGAGTTCTCGATATGCTTGAGTCAATGTATTAATTTTAATTTCTAAAAATACTTGTTCAATATTGTTTTATGATAGTCCTATATATTATAATGCCTTTTGGATTACAGTATCATAAATTTTACATTTTAAAGCATGCAACTGAGTATGAATTAACATCTTCTAGTATAAAGGAATTATGGTGCCCAGATTAACTTAAATTCTTGAATGACATGTGCTGAGCATGTTTACAAAAGTGGAACGAATACACATATGCTTGTGTATCTGTCTTTTTAGTTATGCACATTGCTAAATTTCAGGGTGTTCTTTAAAACTCCATCTGGAACTGTAATGTCTGTGTGTGCATTCATGCAGATATATCTGTCTCTCTGGTATAATAAAGAAATTACTACAGGATAGATGCAACTATAGTTATTTATCTGCATTTATAATTGCCTAGGAAAATTTTGTAGGAAGCTTTCATTTCACACTGACGGATTAAAACTAACGTATTGCTATTCCATGAAGTGCATAAAAGCAATAAAAATAAAGTAATTAAAGCTTCTGTTCACCCAGTTTAGTTGTCAAAATGCATCTGTGAGTTAGATTAAAGGAAATGGATTTTCAGAAGAACAATAAGATGCTAATTATACTAAAGAGCAGGCTGAAAAGTTTCACCTTTTCTGTGGACAAGCAAGATTAATTAAAATGATGTATTTTAAGACACTGGTTGAAGCCTTGGAATAACAGGGTGAATATTACAAACTTTTCTTTTAACTTTCAGCAGTTCATTTTAGGTGTTTTTATATCAAATGTCTGTGCTGTAACCATGTTGCCTTAGGTTTTAACCCTTATATTTTTCAAATTCTGTATTGCCTGGCATGTATGCTTTATAACCTGTTAGTTGCTGTTCTCTATAGACATAACAGTGCCTCTCTGGGCTTGCTCTTCAAGGACACTTAGACTGCCCAAGCCCAAGCTTCTAAAGTGGGGGGGGGGGAGCAAGCTAAGGGAGCTAGGGGGAAATTGCAAAGTTTTAATTGGTGAATTTATGCTGATATGAAAATGGACCAAACCTATAAAGGTGTGGAGAGCTCGTGACTCGTCATCCATTTTGGGTGATGCCCCTGGGGCGGGCTTTGCCTGCCCTTTTGAATAAATGCCCACCTTTTATTCCCTTACTCCTGACTAGTCTCAGTTTTTGGGCTAGTCTTTTCAGGCAACAACCAGGAAGTCAAAATCAACCTGAACATGAATGGTAAATGCTATTGACCAGTTTTTTTCTTAGACCTGAACTCACCGTGATTAGCTTTTCAAGTCTGATTTGAAATTGCCCTAGGACTGAACCAAAAATCAGGATTTTCATTTGCTGGATGAGAGAATACAAGCAGAGAGAAAAACATATGTTGCTTAGCTGTGTGCCCATTCAGCACAGTTGGAGCCTTATTTCAACTTCTCTTTGGTTTGCCCAGCAGACCCATAGTACAAGTAATCACAGAATCACTAGGTTGGAAGAGCCCTACAAGATCATCGAGTCCAACCCATGCCCTAACACCTCCACTAAACCATGGCACCGAGTGCCACGTCCAATATTCTTTTAAACACATCCAGGGATGGTGACTCCACCACCTCCCTGGGCAGACAATTCCAGTATTTTATCACTCTTTCTGTAAAAAACATTTTCCTAATGTCCAACCTATATTTCCCCAGTGCAGCTTAAGACTCGTTCTGTCAGTTGCTGCCTGGAGAAACAGACCAACCCCCACCTGACTACAACCACCCTTCAGGAAGCTGTAGAGAGTGATATAGAGGTGGTCACCTCTGAGTTTACTTTTCTCCAAGCTAAACAACCCCAGCTCCCTCAGTCATTCCTCATGGGGCTTGTGTTCCAAGCCCCTCACCAGCCCTGTTGCCCTCCTCTAGACACATTCGAGCGTTTCAATGTCCTTCCTAAACTGAGGGGCCCAGAACTGGACACAGCACTCCAGGTGCGGCCTCACCAGTGCTGAGTACAGGGGAAGAATGACTTCCCTGATCCTGCTGGCTACACCATTCCTGATACAGGCCAGGATGCCACTGGCCTTCTTGGCCACCTGGGCACACTGCTGGCTCATGTTCAGTTGGCTGTCCACCAGTACCCCCAGGTCCCTTTCCACCTGGACACTGTCCAGCCACACCGTCCCCAGCCTATAACATTGCAGGGGGTAATGTGAATCCCCACCACTTCTGCTCTTTACTGTTTTGCAGCCCCTAACAAGGACCTGCTCAGGATGGAGCAAGGCAGTTTGATAAGGTTACCTCTTAATTAGAGGACTTCTTGGGAAATGGAATGTCCAGACTTTGGTTTTGGTATTGTGATTATTAACTGAGTGCTGTAAGTGATTAGAGCGAATCAGCTGCCTGAGCTTCTCCCTCCTAAAGTTTGGGAGTACTTAGGTAACCCATATTTATGTGTACATGCCACAGGCATACATTTAATAAAACAGAGAACAACAAACTTGTCCTCCCTCTCATTTTAGCTTCTGTGTTCCTTAGTGCTGGGCCTACCTAAATTCCCATTGTGGTCCAGTATGACAGAGCCTCCAGCAGCTCAACCACAGCAGCCAGTGAAACTGGGAAAACAAGGGATGCTCACCCTCTGACAACAGTAAAAAATGACCAACACTGTGACACCGTGATGGGGCACTGGCCCTTATCTCGTGTTCTTTCTATTTTAAAATGTTACAGTCACTAGCATAAATCAGTTTGAACCAATTCAAATTTTTTCACTTCTTCTACCAAATCGTTACTGGACTGACCTAAAAGTGAATCAGGTATGTTTCAGTCATAGCAATGCCTAGATGCTAATTCCACTACACGTGCAATGTTTTGACTTCTTTCCTGTGATCCTTCATCCATCGTGGAAACCTGACCTGACCAAGTTACAAGAAGCTGAATACATACTCAGGTGACAGACAAGTCATCCACAAAGATCCTGTTAAGGAGTGTCAAAGCAAGCACAGGTAATGCCTTTGTAAGTCAAAGTTAGTATTGACTGCAGTTGAATACACTCTCAGGATCTGCAAAGGAGCCTGAAACATTGTCCAAATCACATCAAAGAGCAGTTGGAGCAGCTGAATGTTAACTCTTCCCTTACTTGGAGACTCTCAATTTTTATGGGGTCTCTCGACATTATTGTAAAATTTCTGCTGTTAGTATTTGTACTATCATTACGTAACGCTGAAGTTTTAGGAGAGTGTTAGCTTGCCCTTTACCGTAAGTGCTTAATTAATGAAGATAGTGTATACCAAAGAACATCAGATAGTAAAAATAATAGCTGATGAACTTTTCACTTTAGTCCTCTTGCTTTCAAATATTTAGTTTTGCTATGGGCTGAGTTTATGTAACAACTTAATTTTGTATTTTTCACAGAAATGTAACCTGGAATAATTTAGCTATCCCAGACACCCATTGTTCCAGAGAGCTAGAAGAAGGTTACCAATGCCCACCTGGATTTAAATGCATGGACCTTGAAGATCTGGGACTAAGCAGGCAAGAGCTGGGCTACAGTGGCTTTAATGAGATAGGTCTGTTCTACTGGTAAAATCCATTTCAGTATCCATTTTAAAATGTTTTTGAAATGAATATAACAGATAGTTCATGTCTGTGCTGAAAAGACATCAAGTGTAATCAGTAATCTACTCAAATAGAGCGCCTGCCAGAAATTCTGTGCTATTTGCTTTGCAGTTATATTTTTACACTGCCTGGGATTCCAGGATTTAAATAACTTTAAAACAATGTCTTTATAAGGTATGCAAGTGCGATGACTAATTTCTCTGGTTTATATTTGATTAATTTTAGAGTATAAAATTCATTCTCTTTGTCTAATTTTAGTAGTAATTTCTGTGCAAAAAAAACCCCACCCAGAATTATTTTGATAATCACCTAGTTACTAAGGAGAAGATGGGAGAAAATAATTATATCATGTGTATCTGTGGCAGTCTTGGTCCAAACTGTGTGAGTCAATATATCAGCGAGAAAAATGATTTAGAGTCAGGCAGATTTTGCAATACAGGTGCAATTCATGTTCTGTGAAAAACACTGCAGTTACCAGGAGGATATGTTCTCTGACAGCTGCAATGTGTTGTGCCATCCCCATGAGGAAACAAGCGTAGAACACAAAATCAGGAAAGGTGGCAAAAGCATGGGCAGCTGTGGCAAGATCCACATCCCAATTGAAAATATGCAGTTACTCTGTCAGAACATTGTGGTTGTCTCACATTTATTTAACAGACAAAGGTCCAATAGGAGCTTGCAGCTATAAAATTTCATTTCAGGACAGGCAGGGAAGTACTTTCAAATGAGAGAGCATACCTGCAGTCTGAATTTTTTCTGATGCATCTCTTTGACTCTGATAACCTTTTTTTTTTTTTTCATATTTCTGGCTTGAACTCCAGACTGTTATCCTGGCCTCAGTTGAATTTGAAAGTAATGAAAAGGTTTAATGACTGAATGACTGCAATCCAAAAAGTTTTTTTGAGTATTGAAAGCCTTTATGGCTGAAATTGCTTCAGTTGGTTCCTGAATATTCAGGTTGCTGAATATACACATTGAGCCCGAGAGTTACAAGAAAGTCTGAGAGCCCTGCTATAACAAGTGCTCTCTGACACCAAATAATTTCTGAACAAAAGCTGCCATTTATGTCCTTTCTTTTTTCTTGTAAGAAGGGGAGAAAAACTTGATTTCAACCAAGCACCATTCTGTGCTTCAGTGGGTAGAACAGTTGAACGAGACCCAGAGTGCATAATAAAGGAGGCCAGTTTGGTTTTAATGAAGAGGGCAGGTTTGCAAAGACGGGTGAAATGAATGCCTGCAAAACTGGTTAAAAAGCCAGGACTGAAACTCTTGTCTCCTGAGTTACAGTCCTATGCCTTATCAATATGTCTTTCTGAGTGTTGCATTTTAAAGATCAGAGATTGATAATAGACCTAGGAGACTGTAATTGATAAACTTTTTTTGTCTAGAAATATAACACTTGTCCAGGATAGATAAGATTTGTCTAGGATGTAATACCTCTCAATACAGCAGACAGAAGTTAAATTGAATATCAATTGAAAGCTGATTGCTAAACTTTAAAATACTGGGTAAGACACAGAAGCTTTCCCACAAAATATTAAATAAGCTTCCTCAAATTAGGAGTGCTGTAAACAGGATTATAAACACCAAGCTTATCAATATTTTATAAATATCCATTTTGTGCTGCACCTTTGTATGTAGTTAACAGGTAAGTAATGAAATAAATGTTTTCTGTGTAATTATACTATTTGATTGTATACATTCATTGGTATTTCATTTGCAGATATTAGGATGGAGTCTGTCCTGTTGGATCCTAAAATCTATCATTACAAAAATCACAAGAGCATACCAGTTTGGCAGCTACTGTATAATTAGTAACTCTTAATTTGTGGCATATAAGTACAAGCTATGAATATTTGAATTTGATAATTTCTGTTATTTTTCTTCTCTTGAAAGAAAAAAGGAGGGATTTTTACAGTTTTATTACTGGGTGAAGACCAAGCTGTAAAAGTTAATAGAGTTTTTAATACATTGAGTATTCCAATTAGGTAGCTTCATTTTTGGAAAATACCTTGCTTTTGGCCATACCCTGCTTCCACTTTTATAAATTATTTTGGCTTTAAAGGATGAAAACTGGAAAGATGATAGTGTAAGTTTAGGTACTTACTTAAATAAATAAAATATATTTATTTCCCAAGTTTTCTATTTTTAGTTTTGAGGTGTTCTGTTCATCTGTTTTATGTTTGTTTCCATGCAAGCATGTATGTATTGTTTAAAGAAGAACATAGTTACAGACTACTGATAAATGTAGCTTGAAGTCATCTTGTCAAGATAATTTATGCCATCTCCTTCTGATGAGAAGCAGACTTCATAATCTCTCCAGGCAACCTATTGTGTTGCTTCATTGTCTGTACTTTTAGGAAGATTTTCCTGAAGTATAACCTGAATCTTTCTTATGCAATTTAAGATCATAATTTCTCACCTCATTCACTGTTGGCATAGACAAAACCTTAAAAAAAAGCTTTTCCACATCTTTCATTATGCCTTCCATATGGCTCCAAATGCTTCAGTCTTTTGAGATTAGACTTATATTCTACATCGTAAATTGTTCTTTCTGTCCTCTCTAGACCTTCTCTGGCTGATTCACCACTTTGTTGAAATGCAGTACTGTCCGAATACCCCACCAGAGCCATTATTTTATGTGGTTTTAAGCCCTGTTACAATTTCTACATCCCAGTGAGATGTTTTCCATTTTCAGAACAGCATGCTGTGGGTGATTCATGTTTTTCTGATTTATTACAACCTTCATGTCCTACTGAAAGAGCTTCCATCACTCTTTCCCATCCTTTGTTTACTTATTTCCTTTTAAATGTAAACCCTTATTTCTGTCTCTGTTGAATAGCATACTTTCTTTTGTTTTTCTTCAAATTGCAAGATTTTTTTGAATTTTAATTCTTTCCTCCTGATTACTTGCAGTACTTTTTAGCTTACTTTTATCTAAAATTAGATGAATATAATTTATTTTCTATCAACCTGGTCAAGAGTGAAAAATTACATAGAACCAGACCAAGATCAGACTCTGGTACTTTGCTTGACAGTCTTGCTTTCTGACAGTGTTTCATTAATAGTTCATAAGGACACCTAACAAATGGTTTTGCACCCATCACAGAGCCGTGTCACCTAGCCATATTCCTGTGTGTTGTCATGGTTAGACAATGTTAAAAGTCTTTTAAAATCAAGGTGCAGATCAAGTGTTTCCTCTCTCTTTACAAAACCTGCCTCCATTCCAGTTTTGTACAGCAGTGATACAAGATTTGTGCCATAGGTTCTCAAGTGCCTTTACCCTTAATATGCATTAATATGATATTTATACATGATATTTATGAAAATAATTTTTCAAGCATGGGCCACAACAGCATATATCTACAGCTGATGCCTCTGTCCTTCAATGTACCTATTTCTAGATTGCATGTACAATGAAATAAACACCAATTCATATTGCCAACATTGCCAGTGTAATCTCTAAAGAGAATGAAGTTACTAAAAGCCTGGGAAGTTCTGTCTGGCAGTACCTCTGGAAAAGTTATAAGCAGAAATCACAGAGGTTTATCTCATAACTGTTTGTGAAACTGAAGAATTAATGAAACAGGAACCAGTTAGCTATGCTTCCAGGACCTCAAATCCCTTTCTCTGTGAATTTCTGAAATGGGAGGAAGGAATAGTAAGGAAAGAATAAGATACCCCTCTAGGTGAGCTCACTTCAGCTAACTTCAGGTTCCAGCTAATGGAAGGCTACAGGAAGTTCCTGTTTTCTCCTAGGAAATTGCTCATGATCTCAGTAGAAACCTAAGTACTCTTTCCAACAGTTTGACACAGAACATGACTTCTTAAGTACGTGCTGTTTGTACACAGTATGAGCCCTAATATAGAATATAAATTTCATCAGGATGCCGGAAAGATTTTTCAAGCACTAGCTGTGGGGCTGAGTGGAAGTAAAAGAATATGAATGAAAGGCTTGCCTGGTTGTGTGGATGTGGGTAGCAAAGCTCCCTACTATTGACTATACCTGTATGTTACTGTCAAGCTCTTCTCTTTCTCAGACTTCTTAGCTGGTTTTTGTTCAGGCTTCTATAAAAAGGTTGATGTTTTCTTCATCTTAGAACAGCCTTCAGCCTTGTCTCCCACAAGCATCAGGTACATTCACAGCTGGCCTGTTTCTTCTTTCCAATTTTATTCTCTTCTTCTCTCTATTTTTCCTATCTGTGTTTAATTGTGTAAGGTGTATCTGAGAGCATGACAGTATTATGAAGCGTGTAAAAAAAAACAGCTAAATACTGACAAAGGTGACCTTTTTTTTGTGGACACCACTAATTGTAAAAATTATTAGTCACATGATTGTATTTGTTGAAGTATTTTCATCTGATATACATAAAAAACATAAATATAATTGTTGAATTAAATAAGAACATGCAAGTCTTGGCAATTGGAGGGCTATGACAAGTACTTCTGCCTTACATCTCACTGTTTTTCTGAGAGTGCATCTACCTTTCTTCAATATTTAACATGGCAATAATTGCAATCAAGGACCCACTAAGATTGTTGGCAGATCTGTCTGTGTGGGTGCTGTTGATATGGGTGCCTCATAGATGCGAATGTGCCAAAATCTCCACTGTTGTTGGATCCTGTAGTTTTCCTCCTTACCTGTACTTTCCACACAGTACAGATCCTTCTGCATTCAGGTTTTTGCAACATCAGCTAGTAATCATTCCACATGCCTCATGGGTGCAATCATGTGTAATCATCTACAGATGTACACTTCCAGCTACATTACTGATTTTACTCTTCACATAATTCTAGAGGTTTTTTTCATGACTTAGAGAGCTACATATTGCTTCAAATAGTCTCAAAAGGAAAAGGAAGTCCCAAATAAATATGTTTAAAAATATTCTACAAAGTAAGGAAGAGAAGTTTTAGACCGTGAGAAGTCACTCTGAAAGGAGAAGAAGGAGATCGGATTCTATCCTTATCATCAACCCATCTGTCAATTGCTACAGCCACTACCCTATTTAAAGACACTAATTACTTCTTGTAAGAGAATAGAGTAAAAGAGTATTTGACAAAGACTACCATATTAAAGGCCATTTTACATATAGCACACTTACTGTATCTTGGAGACAATGAAATTTCATTGGTAAGGAGTACTTCAAAAATCATATCTGTATTAAACCTTACTCGCCTTACAGTAGGAATGAACACTGTTCATTGGCATAGTGAGCCAGCAAAAGCATCTCATTTTATGGTCTGTAAAACAGCAATAGAGCTTTGAGTCTCAGATATTTCCCACTTTTATTACAGGGCTCTTTCCTTTATTATGTTGGCCCCAGAAATTAAATCGTTTTTGGCATGCATACATTTGAGAGCCCTTTTAAAATTGATAATTAAAAGAAAAAAAATTATATGTCACTGTGAAAAATGTCTGCCATGATTAGATTAAAAGTGAACCTAATTGAATATTTGTGAAAGGCAGCATCACAGTGGGGCCAAACTTCCTCAATTCTCTTATGGGTATTGGTCTAATAAAAGACTCATGCAGTGATCAAAACAGCCCCTGTGTTTACTCATAAATTGTAATTTTATCTGTCAAACGTGAGAGTTACTTTGGTTCTCTTAAGATGTTCTTTTATGATGTGGAAAATACCTCTGAGTGTGCAACCAGTTTGAATTGCAAAGGCATTGCTCTTAGAGTGGAAGAGGATTGGGTGGCATTGGGTCCATTGTTCAGAGAAAGGAATTAAGATTAAGATAGTATGATGTGAATCTGGATCTGCTGCAATTCATTAAGTAAATTTTCCATGAGAGATTTAGTGTTGCCTAGAGATTGGGTACCTGTCTCTAGGATTAGAATTCATAATGGCCAAAAAGGTTGTTGAAGGGTGTGGTGTGCTGGACACACAAAGAGCAAAAAAACAGAAAGGGAGGAAGGATGCTCACACCAGTCTAGAATAAAAGCTGAAAAGTGAGGCTAAATCAGATCCCCAATGAGGTACTCCTAGAAACAGCAAGCATTCAGAGTTGCAAGTTCATTTGTTTATGTGGACATCTATGTCATTAATTTGATACACGTTTTTAAAGCTAAATATGTTTTTATACAGTAGTGCAGTGGTCAGAATGAGAGATGTGAATTCTGGAAGGATGCCCTACTAACTCCCATGCAGGGCCTGAGGCAGAGCATGGTTCCTTCCATCTCCCTCCCTCTGAGTCTGCAGCAGCAGGAATTCCTGCTGCAGGCACCTGAGGAAAGCAACATGAGACTGGTTCTAGAGGGAATTCTATCGAGACCTGCTCCTTGTCATTCTTCTGTGAAGTTACTTCCAATGTTTCTCCACGGACCATCTCACCCCAAAATGAATAAAACCACCTTTAACATTTAGGAAGCTGAATGTTAACAAGGCATACTAAGGTGAAAGAGAACACTTGAAAACACTTGAAAATCCAGCTTGCTGTTCCTACTGCTACTGGATGAGAAAAGTGCCTGTCACTAGTTGCAGAGGCTGACTTTTTAGTTACTCTATCACTACCAACCCACCTGATCCAGGCAGCTTGGCTCTTAGTGACAGTATTAGCAGCCACTTGGTCTTTCCAGGTCCCTGGTATAGGAAAAAGAGGCAGGTGGATTATGAAGGATTAGTTGTCCTAAGCAAATGACTACTTTGCAAGCTCTGAGACTTGAAGGTCCATGAGAAACAGTTAATTAGGAGTTGATGAACAGAATAAAATTTATATTTGCAGCTTACTTGCTCAAAGTAGGAGATACAACTGATAGTGAAAAAGATTGCAAAGTTTTTTATCAGCCTCACAGCATGCCTCCTTCCTCCCTTCACTGCCCTTTCACACAATCATCTCTCCTGAATGAAGCTTGTGTCACTTTGCACAGACATAGATGGCCAGAAATGCAGATCAGCATCACCACCACAGCCTGAATCCCTTGGCTCTCGGTCATTTGGTCTCTGGGATAATAGAAAGCAATGAGGGGATGTCATTATTTAGTCAGAGCCTCCATTTAATTGTACCCATTAAAGGCTGAAAGTCTGAGCTCTTATGAAATAAGCATTGGTTCAATAATGATTTCATCAAAATTTTTGGTCAGGCTCTTTTAATCTATGCATGCTTGATATATCTATTGAGTCTTCATTCTCTGTTTATCCTAACAAGTATATCATAGTATTAAATACTTTGATAAACAGGTCTGATTTATTCCATTAATGCAGCTCTTTGATTCAGGCACTTTCATGTACAGTGTCTGGTAAGCAGGCCTTCATGCATGACTTCAACCTGTGAAGTTATCATGTGTTAATATGACAAGTGATAGTATGATAATGTGTGAAGGTGTCAGAATGTAATTAGGGAAGCCATTCAGTAATAAAACACATATTTTCTAACTGTAAGCCAAAATGACTTAAACCATGCTCCATTAGTCCACTGACTGAGAAACCTCTGGAAATCTTTATTTCAAAAATGGTGGTAAATTTTTTTTTCTCACTGGAATTCCTTCCTAGGCCTTGCAGACAGAGAGCAATAGAGCCCTGACACCAGCTGAGACACTGTTATGAATAAGAGTCTTCACTGAGGGAATTTCACTTACTTGTTTTACTGCCAATTAATGAAGTATAATCACTCATTCAGGTATTAAGAACTAAGGAAGGCAAACAGTTAAGAGACACTTAAGGAAAATGCCTTTCCTCCTTTGCCTGTCTCGGCTTCATTCTCCAGACCTCTCGTCCCCACTCCTTTGCTGTTGCAGCATGTGAGGTGGGGAGTGGTGCACGAATCTGGAGTAGATGCATAATACTTTTTTTTTTGCAACCCCTTCTTTCTTACTCTCCTGCTCCTGCTCCTTCCTTGTTAGTTATCTCATTCTGCTCCAGAATGGACTTAGCCATGGGTTCAGTTCCTTAACAGCTGTCCCTGCTCTGGAGTGTCCCCCACTACCAAAAGCCGACCAGTTATGCCCACTGAAGGCACCTAAATAAACTTAGAAATGACAACCACCTTTACATAGGCACCTTCAAAAAGTTATACAGGGTTTTGGTGAGCATAGAGGAGTAAAGAAACCAGTGCAGGTGAGAACAATTTGCAGTTCTCATTGTTTTGTTCATCTTGGGAAATAATTCTAGTTACAAGGGATGCAAATGCTGTGAGGACTGAACCATGGCTATGTAAATAAAGTAAATAAGTTCACTTTGTTCCTTGGAGATAATGAACAAATTGAAAGTGAGTCAACTAACAAATCTCTGGGCTTAAAGCACTATACTGTTTTCACTGTTCTCAGCATCATAAGGACCTGCTTACAAGGCCATGTTTAGTTTCTCATCAGAAAAAATTTAATAACAGAAAGCTTAGTGACTTTTGTTTTTTCATGGGGATTTCATTTTATTTTGCAGAAAAAGTACTAATGAAATTCAGTGGTTGGAAGTTGAATGCAGACAGATATATTTAGCAAAACATGAACATTCAAGGCAGGTCCTGCTTGACTAACTTCGTCTCCTTCTATGACAAGATGACACAGCTGAAAAGGACCAGGGGTGTTGACCTTATTCCTGGTTTTATGTTTTCCTGTTCCCCAAACATTAAATAATTCTTAATCTGTTCTTCCTCCCTGTAGTGAAAAAATGCAGATCTACAATATGTCCAGTTTTCAGAGAATATAAAAAAAGCATTTTTTGACATAATTTGCTTTTTTCTTGATGATCACCTTTGACTCCACTCACTGGTTAGCCACTCTTTCCTCTGGGGTTCCAAATGCCAGTTAGTGTAGAAGCTTACCTTCAGAAAGCAATAATGACCATCTTTCTATAAGGATTTTATCCATAAACATCCTTTTCCATTATGCCCTTCTGTATTATATGTAATTTTTGCCATTAGGTGAGTCAGAAAGCATTGGACGCTCTGTCTTACATTATGCTAGGTTGTGTTTTTGTTAATATTGAATCTTGTGGAGGTTACAGGATAAAATGTTTTAGATCAAATTTTCCTCTCACTGAAACTATCCTGATAGATAAATAGAAACATTTAAGGTAGTCTTGTCATGATCCAAAGCAATAATGGTATGTTATCCTTGATGATTTTTTTCTTAGAAATTCAAGATTTTTATTCTGTTTGCCAAGTCATGACTTTTTTAATGCCTTCTTCACATGCTGTCGCTCATGATTTTATTTCACCTAAGTGGCTGAGTTACCACATTTTCCTTTCCTCTAGAAGGCTTCTCTTTTTAGTGCTTTATCATCCACGTGCATTTAATATTATTAACTTACTAACTGTATAATTGAAACAGTTTCAGGCATTCTGATCCATCCTTCCCCCAGCACTGACATGCTCAATAGTTTAGTTGATCACTTAACCTTGAAATAAAAAATGCAATTGATATAATCTTGAACTGACAGAACAAAGAGAGTTTGCAATGCGGTGTGTAGAAAATTCATTTTGCTACTACGGAGGACTCAGACTTGTCTAAGAAGCGAAATAATATTGTTTCATTCTCAAATTGGTGCACCAAGAAAGGACTGTTGCTTACAAGCAGAAACAGAAATGAAGACTAGGCAAACTTAATTTATCAAAGTGTGCTTAGATGGCACAAATATTCCCAGCCTTGGCAGTGTCCATGGCATGTGCATATCTTGCATTGCATAGTAAAGCAAAGTCTGGTAAACCAACACCTTGCAGACAACATAAAGCAATATATTTTTTTTTCCCTTGACCTATCTCCATATTCTGCAGAGTAGACTTTATGTTTTGATCCTATTTCCAGACTTTTTGGAAAGGAAATATTAGCAGGAATTTTAAAATTAACTACATATTTTTCCTAGTGGGTCACCAGTTCTGCAGTTTCCACAGCTGTGCTGTTGGGGGCTGGGGTGGTGGTGTTCCACTGCTTCTGTGTCTTGGTAAAGATGTCCCACCTTATGCTTGTCTCACTTCCCCAGGGCTGAGGCTCCAGTGTTCTGCCACTCTACAGCACACACCCACTGCTTAAACTGCTTGTACTGTGTGGGTCTGAGGGCATGACTGGCATGTAAATATTGGCTGTTACTCATGGTCACAGTGAGCTCTTTGCATTTTTGTGTTAGAGATACCTAAACCATCAGACTTTTCACAAAGGATACAATGACAATACATCTGATTTTAGACAACTGAAGAAGTGGCCTGAATTGAAACAAACAAACGAACAAACAAAAACCAAACAAAACGACAACAACAAAACCCACTTCCTAAGCTATTTGATGTTTCTGTAGGCTTCACTTTTGTCAGGGAGGCCATTCTAGTTGCCTGGTTAGTTAAGACTTTTTGTTTTGAAGCAATGGTTTAGAACCACACAAAAATTCCACAAATAATGTCCATTGAATTAGCTCTTACATTAACAAATGGTGTGTGGAAAGTTTCAGAGTTTTGGAAACTTAGAGTAGCTTGAGCAGCCTTCCAGAATTTTAATTTAGTGCTGTGTTAATCCCTAAGTAATTGAGTCTTGCATTAAACCAGGCAATCAGGTGAAACTAATGTGAATAGATTGGTACAGTTGTACTGACAGTCAAAGAAAAATTTACTGCTGCTGAGAGTCTTCAGTGGAACATACTCTACCCTGCCATTTCAGGGTGTTCTGTGGTGGTGTTGGCAGGTAAATAGGTGGATGTATAATGAAATAAAATGAATTTCCAGAAGGCTTTACTTTTTTCTTTGGTTCTCTCTTTTGTTTGTAATTGTGGAGCTTTCCAAGTGGGCACCTTTTGCTGCTATTTTGATATATCACTTGTGTTGTTAAAGTATGCTGCACAGAAATTAATGGCCTGTCCAATGTCTGTGCTGTGCCCTTCCTTCTTTCTCTCTCTCATTCCCATCTGCTCCTGGAAATGCAGAAAGAGTTGTTTGCACACTGAACCAATATATTTTGGTTAGATTTCATTTTAAAAGTAAGTATTTTTGAAGTTTTCTTTCAAACTTCTGATAAGTACTTGTGTGACAGTGATGGCAATGTTCAAAAAAACCTAAATTCATGCTTGCTGATGTTAGGTAAAAAGCCCATAAACTGTCACTGATCATAAGCTGAAAAGGTGAAAGAGCAAAATGTGGCAGAAAGGCAGACTTATTAGAAGGGTATAAGAAAATGAAAGTTGAGGCAGGTCAAATGCAAGCTTTAATTGCATCTCATCATGGTTTTTTTTAATTGCAAGCTATATCACCTCAGATGCTTTATTGACATAAAACTTCATGTAATGTTTCTTAATTTATCTGAAGTGGCATGGTCTTAAATTCTATATAAGTTTCCTCCTGAGACTGGAAGATCACAAGTGTAATTACTAAAAATAAAACAAAAAACCCCCCAGACAAACAAAAACAAACAAACAAACAAACAAACAAACAAAACCCAATGCAGTAGAGCTTTGGAGAGCTCACTGGTATCAGCACAGTTACTGGGCCTTAGTGAACCACTTATATATCCCCACCACTTGCTCCCTGCTGTGCTGCATCTCAAGAGGATGTATTTGCTACAGCACAAGGGTTTGAGAAGGCCTGGAATGGAGCTGGCTGGGAAATGTGGTGCTGGAGACATTGCAGCTGGCTCTGCAGGACCCAATCTCCCAGAGGTCAGCCCTAGCTAGAGACAACCTTTGCAGTGCATGCCCTGCAGCGTCTACAGCCTGCCTGTGCCCACTGCAGCTGTGTGTGAGTTACATACAGTGTAAGTACTGTTTCCACAGTGACTTTTTTATGCTTACTTTGTACTGACCCTTCTGCAGCATGGCAAGGCTTCCCAGAAGGATTTTATGATACATGTTCTGTGAAGGCAAATGAGGACATTTGCTTTTTTACTGCTGCTATGGTTTATTTATAATTCCTATGGAAAGTGTGAGATAAAACACTCAGATCTATTATCTACAGTGACTTTTTTTTTTTCCAAGTGCACAATGCTAACCGAAGGGCCAGATAACTTTGAGAGGCTGAGTAAAACAATCAAGGGACACGTGTGCTAGGAATGCTGTGATCAAAGAGAAATAAATGCACATTGACATAATTTTCTTAATGAGGATTTACTAAGAAAACAAATAGAAAGAGCTGCTTCAAGCAAAACCAACCTCCCAGCACACCAGTTTTCACTCTGCATGAGAGTTGAAGAAAGGCTTATGTCAAAGACAATAACTGTTTGTGTGGATATCTACTCAACAACTCACAGTCTGAAAAAGAACAGAGAACAATGTGAAAAAAATAGAAAGAGGGGTTGAAGGTGTGACAGGTGTGTGAACGGCCTAGAAACAAAAGGTGTGACTAATTTCAGCCATGCTAAGAAGCAGAAAGCTCTTAGCCAATAGACAGAGCATGAAGTCAGGCAATTAGATACCTGTCATTCCATACCAAGAAAATTAAATCCTATCGGTTTAATTATCAGTCAGTGCCATTAAGACAATATAACGCTGCATAATGAAAGCTGCAGTTGCTGGGTAATGGAGGTAATTGTTTTCACAGTGGAAGATTTTCACTTTCAGGCAAGAGCTTCAGGATGTGACCCATTTACAGGCTTTGACCTTCAACACTTGTGTAATGCATGGGACACATGGTTTTTACCTTGCCTCCTGGAATTTGATTATTTTGTCCTAAACATCACTTTCATAAAGTTGGTGGAAATGAACAAAACCACCCACCAGAATTACAATGTGTAATACTCATGCAACATGACCTCTGTTACTGTAATTAGAGCAGCTTACCAAATCATCTTTGATTTAAGACCTTTGATTTGATAACACAGGGCCAGCTTGCAGCTTGGCTTTCCCACTTCTACTGGGGAATAAGGGGGAATAATGCTATTCCAGAAAATCTAGTTCACAGATGGCCACTCTGGAGGGGGGAGCACACACAGAGCAGCAGCTTAGGTGTGACTCTCAAGCACATCAGTTCATCTGTGGTAACTGGCTTCATGCGTGCTGCTACCCTGCGACAAATGTGTAATGCCATGCTCTTCTTCATTAAATAGTGCACAGTCTCACTTTATTACTCTGTTAACTCAAATATTTAAATACTGAATGTTTCTTTTCCTAAGTGCCTTTTCTCTGTTGTTCGTAGGGGCTTTCAGTAGCTACTGTATTCTACTCCATTGTCAATGTCATGACACTGGCATGCAAAGAAATTCTTACACAATATCTACTATGCACTGAGTGGTATTGGAAAAGATCTAGGTTACAAGCTAAAAGAATAGTCTAATATTTTGGATCTCCTGTGAAGTATTGAAATACTGTTTTAAAAAAACTGTAAGACCATTCATTTCTGGTTACTGCATTTCTCATAGCAACTGAGAAAGAATAGGAATGACTTCAAATCTTGTCTAAGAACATTAAATATCTGAATAATACATATGTATTCTTTACTCTGATCGTAAGTTTTGGATGTACTCAAACTGAGAGCTAGATCTTCCAGTATTTAGCAAGTGATCTGAATAAATCCTTCAATGAATCTTTAACACATCTCACAAGTAGTTACCGCTTCTGTATTATTCTGTACTTAGGACAAAGTGTTGGGAAATACATATTGATCTCTTTGCCACAGGGACATTTTTGTTCTATGAAGTGTTTCAATATGCAAATAATTGCTATTTTGATGCTGAGGGATTTTTTTCTTTTTCTATTTTTCTATATAAGAACTCCTGTAATTTTCCAGTGTAGTTGTTTAGTAACTCGTAGCCTGTATACTCCTATACCCTAGACATAATAGAACTCCTCATCATCCCAGTATCCCTGAGAAGAGAACATTCCATTGTCCTATAACAATTGAAATACGAAAATTATAGAGGATAGTAATAATCCAATGGAAATTTAACGCATGCAAGCATCCCATTAACTTTGTTCCTAATTGGGAGATTTTTGTCAACTATGTTAATTTGCAAAACCTATGATAAATACCAGACAGACTGCTGCACTGTCAGAGACTTTTCAACATCTTTGTCACCTTCTGAGTTGCTCAGGGCCTTGTATTGTTCCACGAGGGGGCCACTGCCCCCGCCTTTGCAGTCTGTTCTCAGACGTCCTCCAAAATAAAGGTATTTGCTTTCCCCCTCCCTCTTAACTTGGTTCCAGCTTCTGTTTTTTAGCCTAAGGCATCAATTTTTCCTAAAATATCTACGGATATTTTCAGTGGACAGACTCCTTAATTGTTCAACTCCTTAAGCTGCTTTTGAGGTGCTCCTTGATGCTGATATTTTAAGACTTTTTGAAGATACGCAATTCCATTTCCAGGGAAAGTGTGACTGGTCATCTCAGGAAAGGTCAACATATGTCTTCTCCTATACTACAGTCAGCCTTTTCCACTCTCATCCATAAACTCTTTGAAAAGGTTATCCTCTACTTTTTCAACAAATCTGTGCTACTGTCACCTCGCAGTAGAGAGTACCATAATGATCACTGCTTTGTCTCATTTCATCATTGCATCAACCCTCAAGTATCTCAGTTCACATCTGAAAAGGAGTTAACCATGCAACAGTATGACCTTTTTCTTTCCACTATAAAGAAGATTTCAGTAACTAAGCTCCACATTTTGGCAGCTCCAGATTTAAACGGCTACAGTGAACTTGGATGACTTTGAGCCCCTGTTTCCAGCTAAGCTGCACACTTTTAAATTAATGATACTGAAAGAATTAAAATTCTTTCTTGCATAAAATGCAAAGGGAGTGTAAACTGTTAGCAAATCTTCTGTCAGAAGACATTGTCAGTCATCATTGAGACAGGGATATCTAACTGTTCATAGAGCATAAATGCTCTATGGTAATATGTACAAGATGAAAACTTTAGAAATCTATATCTCAAGGAGCTGACTCTGCACATGACTGATTCATCTTGACGGAAGTTACCCAGTTACAAATTCAAATAAGATAGATTAGTCACAACAGGACTTCTGTACGTCTCTTCTGATAAACTATGGTACTATTTTCTTCTAATTACCTGTGGCAGGTTTTGCATGGTTTTTATACTGGTGTGTGTACCAGTTACATATCCTTCTGTATTAGACATTGCTATATTGTACATATGAACTTTTTTCTTACATTTGTTTTACATCTGATATTTTTAGGCATTTTAATTAGAAGTCTAAGGTTAAGTGACAATTAATTAAATGTCTACCACCATCTCTCAAGCAAAAAGCTTCCGTTGAATTACTGTTTAATCTTCTTCTCTATAACAAAGTCCATACATGTTTTCTTTCTCCTATTTTCATTTTTTTCATGTAGAATCATAATTCTGTCATTACGTGGATGTATTCTTTTTGACCTTGTTGTCTGGTACAGAACTATGGAGCGATAATGGCGATTCATGGAGGGGTAGTAGCAATGAATGGAAATGGCATACTTCAAAAATAATTTAAAAATTCAACACTCCACCATTATTATACCATAGCCATGAATATGTATTTCACTGACATTCACACAGCAAGATGGTAATTGATCTGGAAATAGCTAAAGATATTGACTGAAGTCATTTGGGCATTAAGAGAAATTGTGAAGAGATTGTGGAGTATCACAGGAGAATACTGGTTTTGAATAGTTGCTCTGGGAAGCTTGTAGGATTAATTTAATAGACAACTGTATGGCTATTGCAAAGATTAGTCTTTGCAGTCCTTTACCTGGTCATTTTATCCAGTGAAGAATGGTGTTTCTATTGTGCACTTACACAAACTGTGGTTAGCCTGCTTTCTACAGTAGTTTTACAAGTGTCTTAAACCTAATTGAAATAAATTGTTTTAGTTACTTCACACCTGTCTGTTTCTATTCTCTTCTCAAATACTTTGCCAAATTTGTCAGATATGATGCTTTATGTTGTACCAGACAAGCTAGTCTCCATCAGCATGTCTTTCTCCAGATGCTTTCTGATTTAATTCATTTCTTAGAAATACTATTAAATCCGTAACAGACATGCTTTAATAGACCTGTGAACTCTTAATATCTCCAAGACCTATGACTTTTTTTTTAATTTATTTTTCCCCCTCTTTCTCCTAAATGCATTCTTCATTCCTTCAGGTCCTTAAGCAGTCTTTCATTTCAGTTAAATATTAGAATTATAAATAGATTTGACCTACTATGCCAACAGCAGTTTTTAGAGTGTTCAAATTGTTAGGGCTGCTGTAGTGAACGTTTTTGACCAAAATACAGAGATATTGTCAATTTTATATGCAATTCACTTACCATAGACAGATGTACAATTGCACCTGCGTCCACAGTATCCTCAAGCACACGGGGGAAGGTGCAACTCAGGAAGAGTTTGCACTGGAGAATTTCAGTGCAGTTCAGAAGAAACATTTAGCTTGTAACAAAACTGTACCAAAAAATTGCTTTCTCCAGATGTTGAGCAGTACTTTATTAAATCAGCCACATTGCTGAGTTCTTCCTGAACAGACCACAGTGTTAATCCTTCCTGTATAACTTAATTAAAAGCATTCTTAGAAATCTTCTCTGTCAGGAAGCCAATGAAAATGAAATTGTATTTTTGTACTGTTTCCTACTCGAAGATTCAGCCTCTGTTATTTAAAACAATTGAACTCTATTGATCTTAGAAGGGATTTGTTTATGGCCTATATCATCACAGTTACAGATGAAACCTTGATTTTCAGCTGGAAAGAATCCTGGCAGTGCTCTTGTCTACTCCTTCTTGTGAGCATAGGGAACCATATCATATCCATTCTTCATAAAAATGTGAACTCCAAACTTAGAAGAGGCAAAATAAGATTTAAAACTCTTTCAGAACTTAATTTCTCTGATGATTAGAAAATACCTAAATTCAGCCTACCTCAGGTTCATGTGTGCTTGTTTCAATAGCAGTATTAACGTCTGTGTTACTTTATGGCCAGAGACAAGTACTTATTGATATTTTGCCCTCTGCGTTTTCTATTTTCTGGCAGCCTGAACTTGGGAACTTCCCACTGCCATTGGTTCTAGTCACACTTAGATATTTGGCCATGTATCTTTCAGATGCATAGTGCTGCAGAGCGGTGTACTGTGGAAACATGAGCTATGGAACTGTGTCAGGCACAGGATTCGCGCTAAAGAAATAACCTACCTGTCATTGGTCTTTGCTCTACACACAATATGATGTAGACTGACATGTGTTTACACTGCTCAAGCCTGGTCCCTTCTAGAGCTGAATGGTTGTGTATCCATGTGTACAGTAGTTGTTTTAGATCTCCACTGACCCCATGAGTCACCACTGTGACCCTAAAATATAGCTCAAAAATATGAGACTTTTCAGTCCCAAGTTTCCATGAGCACTTTGTCACATCCCTGCTGTTGCAGCCCATGTGATTTTATAACCCAGTATAGAAGGTATGTATGGCATAATGGAATGTCAGCCTGTGGAAGATGCTGAGGATGTGAACCTATTTGGAATAGTAATGATGGTGTGTGCATGGGTTGGAGGGAGCTACACTTGGTCCAGGCACATCCATAGGAAGATAACATCAGGGAACAGGAGCTGTAGTATTTCACTTCATAAATGCCCACAGGCATGCTACTTTGCAGTAGACTCAGGCTATGGTTTGACATGTGATGAGACTCACAGTTGCAATTGCTCAGGATGAGGCAGGGCACATGAATGTGTTACTGTCAGTGTCACTGAGGGAGGCAAAGAATGCTGAAATTATACCAGCTTAATGCCTTTGGCACAACTTTATGCTGGAAGTAGGTGAGCAGACAACACCTGCTGTGGCACAAGTTGGTGTGCAGATGGACAATGCCAGTTGTAGTGTTCAACCTTTCATGACAAAATGAAGCCCTCAATAAAAGGGTATTTTTAAGGGGCAGAGTCAGCTTATAGCAAATCAGTGCTTCATGTCATATGGGTGTGGTGCTTTTAACACAGTAGTCAGAGCCTTACAGAGTTGTTTTTTCATCAAATCATGTCCTGAGTGACATTTTATTTATTCACAGTGTTACTTTACATCTCATACTTTACAAAAGTTAGAATCACAACCTATGACTCATGAATGCTTCCTGTATGGAAGAAATAGAAAAAAGTTTAATTTGCTGAAAAAGTATGATTTAACTGGTTCAGAAGCAGTGGAACTTGGCTCTGCCCCACCACTCCTGCAACACTTTTCCAGGCAAAATCCTAATGCCAGGTGCTTTTTGGACTCTGACCTTCATTTCTTTGTAGTGTCTATGTGCAGCCTAAACAAATACAGATTACTTTATCCATGTTAATACATATATAATTTTCATAATTAGTAATGATGAGATGCTGCACTGACTTTAGAGAATTCTTTAATGCTGTAAAATTGGAGAAAATTAGCGTGAACCATAAAAAGATATCTATTTGAATGTCAAGCTCGTTGCCAGGCCACTCCAGGATTGAGTCACCTTTGCCTACATAATTCCTTAGAGATGCTTACCTGATGTATTCCTAGAGGAGCTCCAAGGAGAAAAAACTCTCAGTTACTCCAGTGATTGCTATTGCCTGCTAGCAGTTTTTTCTTCTCTGTTACAGTTTTCTCTGACCTGAGCACATGAATCCTACTAACAGCATTTAGTTGGTACTTTTACAAGCTTCTTAGAAAAGTACCTGGAAAGGGATTTAATATCAGGGCACCACAGATCTGCCTGACAGTCAGTTTTGGAAGCAGACATTTCTTTGAGGTTCTCTGGTTGCATTTGTCTTCATTTAGGAAGACATCTCCCAGATATTGTAGAATGAATGGTCTGGAAACAGTTGTGCCTTCTTGTGACTGCATCTCATAGTATTAATCTATGGCTTTATTTTTAATGTGGCAGGCAATTTAATAAGTGTTTTGAAAGCACTGTATTGATCAAATATACTGTTTTCCCAGCATCTTTTATGTTTTGTGGGGACTTACATGGTAGAATCTCAGAACCATAAATCTAAGTCTGTTTCTACTAAAGGAAGGATAAATTTCTCTTTGACTTCAAGCAGTAGCATTTAGGCCATGGTTGAAAATTTTGAACTCAATTCCTTCATCATCTCAAAGAATCTGACTATATCCAGTTATCTGAACATCATCTCACAGGTCTGACTTTGGGCAGTGTGATTTAAAAACTGTGAACATAATTTTCTCCTCTAAAATTTTCCAGAAATGTGCTGGCAGAGCTTCCAAGTGAGGATCAGGATTTGTTTCTTGTTCTAAAAAATACGGGGCCGTAATGTAACAACACAAAATTTCTACCCAAACCGTGGTAGGCCTTACAGACACATTACTAAGGATAGTAAAAATTTTATAATGTCCAGCATAACTATCCTTATGTATGCTTTTAGAGGTGCCTTTGACCTCAGTGAAGGGAGTGGATGGACTTCCAAGGTTGGGATTTTTTAATTGAAGAGTAGACAGAGAGGTAGTCACTGTGAAGTAAATGGCATGTAGAAAATCAACCCTGAATTTATGCATAGCACTTGTTTGCACCTTCAGATCTAAAAGCTCTGATTTTTTTTCATACACTGAAATTATTTTCATATGGAAAATGAGGTCTCTTTAGCTCATCCTTTGATAAAAAATTGCTAGGAGTTGGTCTGATCTGTATTTCTCGTGAAACTGCTTCACTGAGCAATGCCAAAACTTCTTTTTTCATACACAGTCCTTTTTTTTCAAACCACATGTTCATGTGTCTCAGTGAAAAATGCCACATTTTCCACTTTAGCAAAAAGCTTTGAAGAAAAATTGTGTTAAATATCATTGGTCTATAAGAAATTAATGTAGCTTTGAGTTAAAGCAAAGTTGACACACACCTACACAACCTTTGCAGGTAAACTTGATGCTGAGGAAAAAAAAAAAAAGGCCTATCTGAGAAAAAAAAATATTAGTTTGACAGTGAGAAATCCCTTAAATTTTTCTTACGGGTGTATGGGACTATTTTCAGTAGTGCATAAAGATCAAAAAGGATTTCTGCAGAAGGAGACAGTATTGAAAACAAGGTTTAAACAGTGTATTAAAACTTTGGAAGTTCTCTCTTCCAAGAAATACCTGGCAGTTTGTACAGCCTTTCTAGCCAAAGGTTTTGATTTTCATCTCCTAATAAACCTACCAGCTGCCTTGGTCTATTAGTGCTAGTCTTCCAAGAATTCTTTTGATAAGCAGTAGATCTCTGGACATACAAACACTTTCTTTAAGACAGTCAAGAATAAAAGAAGTCAGATGTTACAAATATTTGTTTTCTTTTCAATTCAGTATTTTGTTTTTTGCTGACATCTGTGTATGTTTATTAAAAAAAACCCAGGTTCTTTCTCTTTTGATATTCAGCTCTTTTAAAATCAGAAATCTTTATGATAGTCTCATCTTAGACACTGATTGTGTTGCTGCTTGAGGAGTCTCAGTGTCTCTAACTTAATACAGCCATCTCTGAAAAAGAATTAGCAATATGCTTATCTCATAAAGGTGCTGTGGGGTTCAGTGAGCTATCAGTGCACTAAACGACTTCTTTGTATCTCCACACTCTCTTTCACTGCACGTATCAGGCTAGTGGGCAAACCTCTCCCTCACATCAACAAAGTAGGTAAATTATTTTACTTTTAGTGGCATATAAAAGGCACCAGAGAATACTTATTAATGGCTAAACAAGTAATTGAGTGAGTGTCATTTGGGTTTTCTTGTAACAGTCAATCATAGAGCTCTGTTCTTCCATTTAGGAAGGAAAATACTGTCTCTTCACTTCCATTAGTCTCTTAAGATGCATTTGACACTGTATATTTGCTCCTGTTATTCAGATGTATGGAGGCTAATAAGATTTTTAACATGTATCTGTTTTTATAATGTCTCCTTGGCCAGCTTTACTGTCTGTTATTTTTTCTTACAGAAATGCATTGTTCTAAGTGCTGTTACTTCTGTGTTATTTCTGTTAACTGAATACTCAGCTGGTCTTCTTAGTTGGGATTTTCTACTGTTGTCCTTTGGTGAAACTGTTGTATGGAAAACAATAAAATCTTGTTCAGATATGCACTATAGCTGAAGCAAATCAAATCAGAATTCTTTGGGGAGGGATTTTTTTAAAGCATGTTGTTTAAGATGACAGCATTTATACCACTGATTGTGGTACAATCAGTGGTACTGCTCTTGAAAATGTTATCCATTCAAGAGAAAGGGGTTGATCTCTTCATTTTAAGAGAGTGAATACATCTTCCTAGAAGTGCCTACGATTCACAGGTGATACCCAGAGGGACCAAATGAAACTGAAATAGAACTTTAGGGCCAAGCTGCAGATCTGGTTGTCGAGTTTCACTTAAATGGTTGTTTCTCTTACCCTATGGTAAAAAAAAAAATCTATACATAGCCATCATAAGCTATTGAAATTATGTACTTCAGAATTTGCTCCTTCAACACCTTCCTGTCTCCCAGAGTACCGAGTCGGCTGTTACTCACTCAGATTGGCCAGCCACTTCCAACAGTCACCAGCTGGGGTTTTGCAGTGTTAATTTCAAGCTCTCTTTGGTCTTCTTCTGTGTGTTAAACCTGTGCTGAGGGTGAGGACGTTCTTCCCTCTGTTACAGATTTTTGCCATATGATTTTCTTAATTGCTGCTTGTTTGGACTATTTGAAACTTCAGGATGAAGGGACTCCATTGCAACTGGAAATAAGGAAGTGCGTTGTTGCAGAAGTCAAATAAAATACACCACAGTAGGTTTAAAAATCACTTGCAAGATATTTTTTAGCACTTTCTGGATATGATATTCATTTTTCTTTTTGTGGACCGTGCTAGTCTGTTTTTTCCTTAAGGCTTATTATCTTGAAATTCTCTGATTTTTCAGAGACACACCACTCTGGAAATACTCTATTTGGGTCAGGCAATCTCTTAATCCATGTTATCTAATACACATATGGTTTTAGGTTCTTAGTGCATCTCCTGGTTCCCCAGATTTTCTTCTGTGCAACTTTTATGTCTTCTTGTTGTGCATTTTTTCTGCCTCTACAGAGTTTTATGCTTTCAAGACAGTTGCTACTGGCTGACCAGATTCAAGACTTGATGAAATTATCTCTCATGGTAAAGCTTGGAGTTGTGCTACTTATGTAACTCTGTTTTTAGGTACAGTATTGTCATGGTGGAACGCCAAATGGCAACTAAGCGCTACACAGCCACTCCCTCAGTTCCCGTCCCCTGTGGGATGGGGGAGGGAATTGGAAGGGTAAAAGTAAGAAAATTCCTGGGCTGAGCTTAAGAACAGTTTAATAATTGCAATAAAATAGTAATAATAGTAGTAGTAGTAGTACTAGTAGTAGTAATAATAAGAAGAAGAAGAATAGTAATAAAAAGGAAAATAATAGATAGAAAACCAAAGAAAAGCAAGTGATGCAAATGAGGAACCACCAGCTGACCAATGCCTAACTAGTTCACAAGCAGAAGCCCCCAACCAGCTTTCCCCCTAGTTTATATGCTAAGCATGCCACCCTATGGCATGGGATGTCCCTGTGGTCAGTTGGGGTCAGCTGTCCTGGCTGTGCCCCTCCTTGTGCACCCCCAGCTAGCTCCCTGGTGGGGCGGAGTGAGGTGCAGGAAAGATCTTGACCTAGGGTAAGCACTGCACAGCAGCAATTAAAACATCCCTGTGTTATCAACACTATTCTCATTCTAAATCCAAGGCACAGCACTGTACCAGCTACTAGGAAGAAAATGAACTCTATCCCAACTAAAACCAGGTTAAGTATCATCATGGTTACTTAGATACAGAAATGTTGCTGTTTGAATATGTGCTGTGGTTTCATTCTTTCATACTTCTTTCGTCTTACAAAGCAGATACCTTTCTTATTAGCAAATTAGTTGATGCTATGATGAGTGCTAGCTTTGCTGTTTCATGACTGTATTTAAAATGAATTAGATTGCTCTGTCTGTGACTATTGAGAAAGCTCATACAACAAGTGAATAGTTTTGATTAACAATGTATGAAAGTCAGTGCTGACTTTACATGCCTTGTGTCAAGGAAGATTTGCACACTTTGTTTTCTCTCTAAGAGAGTGATCCATCACTACCTTCTTTGTAATAGTCATTCCCAGCATTTACTATATGGCTGAATGACAATCCAAATACATGATATCTGTGCTAAGAATCTGCCTTGTTTTGGGTTTTTTTGGGGTTTTTTTTTTTTTGGTGTTTTTTTTTTTTTTTAATATGATAACCCGTAAAGTGTTCATTAAATTTTAAATTTAACAATTTCTGTGAACTTCTAAATTTTGATTTCTGGACTGTCACTTTTACAGTACAGTTTTAAAGGCATCTACATATATAATATATTTTAAAACAAGAGGTAGCAGTCCTGTAAAAGATGTTTCATTTTCAAAGGAATCAGTTATTACATTATAGAGATTCTTCCATTTAACATTTTTTTATGTTACAGTTTTGTCATAACATTTACTGTAACAGTCATTTACTCTGTACTTTAAATCAGAGACATTTCATTGGGAACACTGAGGTGGTGGCAGGCCCATCTTCACAGCGTTTGTCACCCTTAAAACCAAGGCCTAGGGATTTCTGTATTCTTGGTTTCTAGATCTGAAAAGTGAGTATTATTAAAGTTTGGTAAGGAAAAGCACAGTTGTGGCAGTGTCCTCCTTGTGGGCTTCAGCCTGAAGCTCTGCCCATGCTATGGAGGATGAGACCCCCTGAGATCAGAGAAAAGTTGTGTCCTTAAAAATACTCTGCAGAGCAAAAGAGAGGTGGGAGGGTTGACTGTGCTGCAGAGCTTCCAGGTAGCCATGTACATCACAGCTCAGCATTTCCTTGATTCCCATCAATTGCCACTAAATTTTGTAAAGTTGTCACACACACACAGACACGCACACAGACACCAAAAAAGTGGTTATAAGACAGTATATTAGCCCTACAGCTGTGTGATTGCCAAAAGGAAAAGCAGACAGTATTTCTGCACATAAATCCAGCTTATGAGCTCTGCTGATATTTTGAATCCCTACTTGCTCAGTTATTTGTGAATGTATAGCTATTTTAATCAAAAAAGTATTAGAGAAATTCAGATATAAAGGTTAGTCTGGCTAAATGTTCATAAACAAGCACACATAAAGTCCTTTTAAAGATTGTTCATCTGTCTTTACACATTGGACATCTTCAAAAATGTAAAGCAGATTTCTCTTTTCAAAGTGGAAAATACTGCATCAGGGAGCTTAAGCACTATCACATATAAGACATTAATGGTACAAATAAGCATGGGCTCATTTACCCTGAGCACACTCCTATTTACCTTTTGCAGTCAATACATATTCCACCATTGCTACATTCATATTAGTAAGCTGGCTTTTCTGAATATTAAACACATTTCTAAAATATTTGCAAACAGCGCAGGCAAGTCCATATTTTTTTTCCCAGAAGTTCACTGGCTTTCTGTCTTTTCATTGCTAAGTCTGTAGATCAGATTGCATGATCCTAGCACTTATATTTGAATTATTATCTCTGTATTGGTGTTTTTATCCATACAGTCTCTGTTTATAGTCATTTCTCATATGTAAAAGCTTCTTCTCATAAACAAATAGATTTTCAAAATTAAGAATCAGTGACACATCACTACTGTATGTTTGATGTCACTGTGCATAATAAGGATTAAAGACTGCATTCAGACTGGCACTGTGATTTCTTTCTGCTGTCGTAAATCAGCCTTTTCAACAGCTTGGTCACAGGAAAATGACACTGGGGCTTGAGGTTTCAACAGAGGAACAGAGCATTGGCATGTTTTGGTTTTCTTTTCCTCCTTATTTCTGTTGGCTGGCAGACTGGCTGGTGGGAGTGGGTTTGGGAGAGTAAAATAGATTGCTCACTCAGAGACAAGCAACAAATGCCATGAAGCCATTCAGGATTTGACCTTTTTGTTGATTTCAGTCCTGTCTGCCAGATGCTTTCCAGAGGTGTTAACACTTTGTCCTTGCATTTCTGGGCAATTTTTAGTCCTTTCTGGGTTTTCCAAAGCAATAGTGGAAAACCCTGACTGCATGCAGTGTTTTACAAATGCATTAATACTGAAAGGTAACATGTAAATTAAAAGCTGACTGGTCAGCTGAAATATCCATGCCCTACAGCCACATTCAGCTTTGTGATTTTATGAGTGAAGGTGAGCAGGGACAGAAACAGGCATGATAACATTTCCACAGCTAAGAGAGAGGTCACTGCTTTATGGACAGATCACTCACACAACCGTACTAAGGAAGGCTGCCGTTCAGCGTGCAGCACAACAGAGTGAAATTAGGCAGCAGCACCTGCCAGAAGGCGGCTTCCTTTTGCCGGCAAATAGGAAAATCCATCCTTTTGCCGACGCACCGAGAGGTTGTCACAGCTTGCGCTCTCCGGGCTGGGCGCTCCGGCGCCGCCTGATGTTCCAGATGTGCCCGAGGTGCAGGACCCCCATCTAGCGGCTGCTGGAAAGGCAAGGAAAGGAGCGTGTCACTGCCTGCTGTCTGCTGCGGGATGATAGGTCATGTTTTAACCTTTTCATAACAACGCCTGCATTTTTACTTGCCTGAATAATTCCCGATTAAAAAGAAATTCAGAAAGCAAACAACAAACTTTTTTTTTTTCCTACATGACGTGGCCCTTTTGTAGATTTTTCTTTCTCAGCAGCTTCATAGCACTCGCAAGAAAACGGAGAAAATCCTAACATGGTAAATGAAGGTGTCAGTAAGCATAAATTACACATGCAGAAATTGCTGGAGTTAAAGCTTAGTTTTAAGGTTTGCTTGTCACTTGGAATAGCTACAAATCACACAGCACAAAGATACTAATTAATAAGAAACAACTCCTCAGCACCATATGTTCTCTTCCTCAAATACTATGGGATTTTGAATCAAGAAACAAGAATGCATCATCGAGTTAGGAGGAAAGGGTTCTGTTTCCATACTCAGTGAATTTTATTTGTGACCTTTTAGCTCTGCTCCTTTAATTCTGCCATTATAAAACTACAGCATTATTCATGATATCCATTTGCAGAATGAACTGATTATAGAAAGAGATTATGTCACCAGGGGTGGTAGTGTCAGAGTCACAGAAACAAGAAGAAAACCCTGTGTGTTTACAAAATACACATAAATATAAAATACAGTATGTAAAAGAGCATCACTGCAAAGTAATAGTAATACTATTGTTCTCCTAACTGTGAGTCCCTTTTTTTAAAAATACATACCTTCTATATTCCTTAGTTACTGAAAAGATAGGGTTTTGGTAGGATAGGTTTCTTTACTCACCTAAGAAAAATCATCACCCATGTCCTCTAGCTCTTTTAATTCTTTTTTTTTTTTTCCCCTTGGTACTTTCCTCATCGCTATAACATGGAAGAGCCATGTTACCTTGCTTTCCAGTCAGGCATGGAAGCCAGTAGAAGTTTCTTTTATTATAAAGATTTGGTTGTTAAAGCAATTATTTACTCCATGCCCCTTCTGGCTAATGCTCCAGATCTTGTAGATCTGAAAGGCACATGTATTGAAGAAGACATAAACCCTCTGCATTTTGATGCTGAATGGCCATATACTAAATATGCAATATCAATAGGGGTACAGTTTGTCTCTGATTGTTGTCTTTTCTTCTGTGCAGTATAGAGCAAGTGGAAATGTCACATAAACTGAGCCAGATTCAATCTCTTTCCCAGTACTTCACTAAATCTTTCATTTTCTGAATTTTTTTTCTTTTCTTTTTGATAATGACCATGTAGAGATGTAAAATGTTTCCAAAGGTAGAAGTGTTTATTGCTTGGATAAAAGCAGTCTTTTTAGATTGATACAGATTATTATATTGATTTATTTAGTTTTAATCTCTTTTGAAAAGTGTTTTCCTTCTTTGTTTTGAATAACTATCATTGTTTTTTTGTAACATCAAAATGTGGAATTTATTAGACAACTTCAAACAAGAGCACCAAAACACAAAAACTTCAAAGCATGTTACTTTATTTCACCTCTTTTGTCATCAGAAAGTTCCTCCCAAATGAGTATTTCATGCCATCAAGTTTCAACCATCTACTGAAACAAATAGGAAAGTTATCATAAATATTTGCTAGATATTTTTATATCTCAAATTCAGCTAGTTGCCCGTGCCAACATGCCTAAGCTGATAAGCAATGTCATAACAACCATGTGTTTACCCTCTTTATGGTTCAAAGCTTTTTCATGACTGAAAAGTCTCACTGACATTGACTAGAGGTGACTACATTTTGAACCAACGAGGCCCATTGCGTATTAAATAGCCAGACCCTGCAGGTTTTCAAGCCCTTGTTGCCTGTGACATCGATATTTCTGCTGCATATGCCTAACCATGGGACTCCTAGCACTGAGCTGTCATTACTTAAGCCCTTTGAACTAGTAGGAAAAGACACTATGTCACTGATAGAATACTGACATCTGTGGGAAAGGAGAAATTTGCCATTAGATCTGAGGGGCATATGTTAGGTTTCATATATGGCAGCATCCTCATGTCTGGTTTTTTGGGATGTATCCCACCATCACTTAAAATTTTGATACTTTCTCACCCTCCATATGGCTTTAAACATGGTGAGAAAAACAGAGCATGTCGCTATGAAAGGACAGTCTTTTAATAACTCACTCTTTGGCTTCACAAAGATGTAGTCAGATATTAAAGAAATAATAAGGAAAAAACAGAATCTATTGCTGATTGTCTTTAATGATGTAACTTACAGAAGAGCAAGAACATGCAGTAAGGCAGATGTTAACTAAGAATTACTCTTCTTTTTGAAAGCAAAACATTTCATAGTGTTGCATCCCTTATTCTCTATCCAGTTGAAAGATTATTTCCAGACATAGTTAACAGCATGGTTCCTGGCACCAGTAATGAAAGCCTTATTACTTTCTAGTCACATATGTTAAGCAAGAATGTATTATTCTTAAGTGATTGCTCTCTAATAGTCTTAAGAATACCTCTACCAGTTATATGCTAGACACATTTTTACTTCAGTGTCACAGGCAAATACATATTCCTTTAATTGGGTTAATTGTACGTTTTTGTCCATTCACAGTATTGCTTTACTGTGGCAGATGGCCCAGTGATGTGTTATAAATACTTTGCATGACATCCCCTCTATTTTACTAATCTTCACTGTGACTTTCCCATTGGTAATGACTAATGACAGTTTCCTAGCCAGCAACTTTTAATAGATTCCTTTTTTCCCTTAATCTCTGCCTGTCCTCAACAGCACTGTTCAGCAACAGTATATTATTAGACAATTGAACCATTACTTTTTGAATTTTTGAAATGCAAAATACCCGTGAAATACTCACTGATGAATATTTCAGTATTGATAGAGACCACTTTTTCTTTTGAAGATGTAGAAAGGGTTTTGCTTTCCATGCTTGAATTCTTTTCCTTTACTTTTATTGTCATTTCTCTTCCTTGGTCCTGAAAACCATAGGCAGTAAATGGGAAGGAATCCACTAACTAGAAATACTAACAGAAAGGATTAACAGTTTTACCTACCCACCATGACCATCTTAACCAGTCAACATCTTCCGATAAAGGACTGAGATTATACAGAAAAAAAATCTGTCTCCTCTTATCAGTGAAGATTTATCTGCAAAAGGGACACCCTGGGGCAAAACCAGTTCCAGGTTCATCCCTCCTGTTAGCAGAAAAAAGGATGTAGATGCTGCAAATTGAGCATGATAATAACAGCACAGAGCTCCTTATAGGTGTGTTTTTTGGGAGACTCCTGGACTCTGGAGTTTCTGCCCAGAACCACTTATTTCTCTGTGAAAAGGATCAGATAGTCAGCTTTCTGTCTTTATGTTGCTAGCAGCTATTGTGTTTTGCTAGGGGCAGTGCTCCTCACACTCCCTCTCTTTTATCGAAGATGTTTCATGAAACAAAGTGGTAGTGGAGCAGAGCTAGCGGGTGGCTGTAGGACAATTCTGTGATTTCACAGCAGTTTGTGAGATTTCACAGTTTATTTTCACAGTTTAATTGTGTTTCTTCTTGGAACCAAAAAATACTTTAAATAAGAATGCCTTACAAGCCCTAACCAGTCTATATTTTAAGGCTTTCATTGCAGAGATAAGGAGGAAGGGCAAGCTGGCTAAAGAATATGATCACTCAGACAATAGGTTGACTTTGGATTTTAAGTTTAGAATTAGTAGCTTTACAGTTTTTATTCAAAAGTGCTTTCTGCACACATAAGCCTCTCACAACTTTTCTTTCATCTTCTCTCCCTCTCCACAGAGTGATATAGGAAGTTCAATTTAAAAATGCTTTTTTAAGGCAACATATGTAAGTTAATGCAGCTAGTGCCTGAATTTCAAAACCATTCAGTAGCTTGCTGTAGATGCTTACCTGTGCTTGCTAGTGTCAGGCATCTTCTTGGTGTATTGCTCCTTAGTCAGTATTACCAATATTGACAATGATTTCTTTCACCTACTGAATGTTGATTATTAGAGCTTTATTAAATCTGCCTTTTCTCAGGGCTGCTGCTGAAGTCACATGATGGGACAAATTCTGCCTTTGGAGGCATTTGCCTACTGCCAGTGCACCCTTCTAAGGGATTATACATGTGTGTCCAGGGAGAGAGGAGAGTCAGTCTGGTCTGATACAAAACCAATTAATATTCAATTGCAAAGGGAAGAAATGTGGAAATGCACCAGAAGAACTTCTCTTTGAAAGAGGAGAGCTGACACCCTTTAGAAAAAAAAAAAAGAAAATAAAGTAGATAAAAGTTTATTGTTTTCTGCTACTAAAAACTTTCAGGAGGGCTTAATGCCAAACATTTTCATTTTTTCCTCTGACAGGCACAAGCATATTTACTGTTTACGAAGCTGCTTCTCAGGAAGGCTGGGTGTTCCTTATGTACCGAGCAATCGACAGTTTTCCCCGATGGCGTTCATACTTCTATTTCATCACCTTAATTTTCTTTCTGGCCTGGCTTGTTAAGGTACTGAAAAATATGTCTTTTTAAACCAGTCTGAAACATAGATCATATTAGAATTAATTTCTTCTCTTTTCTGCTTGCTGAGCTTTGTGTCAGCCATTCTCTCTTGTTCTTTTTCCAGAATGTTTTTATTGCAGTCATCATTGAAACGTTTGCAGAAATTAGAGTGCAGTTCCAGCAGATGTGGGGGTCCAGGAGCAGTACTACTTCAACTGCCACCACTCAGGTGAACTACTTGACATGCTGAGATTCTCTGGGGATTTAATTTGATTCAGTTTATGAATTAATGATAAGCAAAAATTCCTGTTGTGTGTGATATATTTGACTTTGCATATTACTACCTATATTCTAAAGTTGATATATGATTTTTTATATAAAATTGAATTCTTGGTTGTATTATCCAAGTAGTCTTTCTTAAAAAGGAATAATAGAGAAGGTCATAGTACAGTTCTCTATATGGCTTGATATGTTGCTGCTGTGTTTGTGTTCTCTTTTAACAAAGTATGATAATTCTTTTTTATCATGTCATTGGTGGGTTTGAAATCGGGGTTGCTATTAAATGTGACTTTCTGTCCTAAGAAATAAGAGCTGAAATGGCAAAATTGTAGCTGGAAGAAGAGAGGTCAGGGGATAGCTGAAGTGTTTGGGCAAGCTGGCCCTGGAACAGCGTGATGAGACCAAGGAGGAATGAGGTTCTGGGGCAATGAAAGAGCAATGCTCACAGCTGGGCCATTCACAGGACGTGTGACCCTGAATAGAGATAAGGAGCAAGAAGACTTGATAGGAAGGGTACTATGTGTGGGCTGGGTAGTAGGAAAGACCCAGTATGAAAAAGGAGAGCTAATGGGTTGAGATTTAAATTATCTCACTAATTATTTTAACAATCAGATTATGTGTCCTGAATGTACAAAAGACCAGGCTTTTCCAGTATAGTGCAGTTTGCCATCTCTGAGAGGAACTAGTACCAACTGCTTGCAAAAAGCTCATAGAAAGACAGATTTGAAGAACATACCCATGAGGGAATTTTTTCTAACCATGTAGCTGGAAAATATGTATTTTCCTAAGCCAGAGAATTTAAGTTTTCAAAATTATTTATTAAATATTTTTATATTCTTTTGGATATTCCTGTAATCCATATGTAAATCTAGCCCTTTTCTGCTGGCTGCTACATTTTTTGCCTCAAATAGACTTTGTCGCAATAATTTCTACTCTCTATATGTCTTTGTCAAAGCACACTTTGTGAAATCAATTTAAAATCTAAAAAAAAGACTTTTCTACATGACATATGCTTAGCCTGGGGAACTTAATGTTCGTAGGACAAATCCTGAGCCGTATGGGCTTAACCAACATACTCTGAACTATAGGATGGAACAGAGAGTTCAATGTAGGGAAATACAAGAAGCAGCCAACATTAAGAAATTTAAAATATCCAAAATAAGGTCATCATGCCAAAGAAAGAGAACATGTTGCATATAACCCGCATCACACAAATTAAAAATAGTGTGCTAGCTGCAGACAAGCGGATGGTTCGAGTGGCTGCTTCGTTCCTTGAGTCACTGACGTAATGGGACATAAAGGGAGTCCAGGTTACCAAACAGCAAAAACTATTTGTCTTTTTCTGTATGAAGAAGGAGAGAAAATATCTTGCAGGGATTTTTGTTCAAAGCGTCAGATAGAAGTTAAAACCCTTGCTTGTTTTGTGAATGAAGTAGCCTTGAGAAAATGCAACGTCTTCCTTCACTTAAGCACTCCACGTATCATTGAGCTGTTTCCCAAACTTATGCCTATAGAAAAGAAAATGAGTGTCCCAGAGTGAAAGACTAGGAAGGGGACTCTAGAAGGGATAAAAGGAGCTTCTTGTAAAGCACTTTAGCACTGCACTTTAAAGCATGATAAAAAGGGGAGCAACTGAATGCTGATCTTAGTTGGCAACTCTTCCTGGTGCAGAGATGCTAAATAAGGACTTGGGAGCATTATCACCATATTTGGGTGACAGTGTCCCCGGTCTAATGAGCACTTCTCTCAGGATGACTTTTTAGCCACACTCCTGTGTCTGTGTTCTTGAGGTGACTTGTTTGAGTGCTGGGTGTCAAGGAAAAGGTGGGAGTGAGGTGGGAACTTTGCCACACTTCATTACCTAGTATATGCAGGTGGCAACTCAAAATGCTGGAGCCATTCATTTTCTTTCAAGGACATTGTCAAGGACAGTGTTAATCACTTTCAGATGTAGTTTCTCACTGTTCTTTATGTCTAGCAGTTTGCACCTTTTTATGTCCTAATTTATCAGGAAACAAAAAAAAAAAAAAACCAAAACCAAAAAACAAACCCAAACCAGAATGCCTACACCTATGCTCACCTATGCTTCCAGACGTTATTGGTAAAATGTGAATACCACTATGGTCAAGAGAGCCTTTCCACTGACATCATTAGAGCCTGGAAATATTCAGCTGTTTACAAGAATTATGAGCTCCATGAAGCAATACATAAGGACTGCACAGCTACTCTTGATATGCATCAGTGCAACAAAAATAAAGTGGTTCTTGGAGTAAAATAATTTTGCCAGTAAAACAGACAAGGTTGTCTGCTATTGCCAAATGCACCATGAAACTTACTCTGGGGTCACAATGTATTTTATATCAGGATAATCTTACCTTAGTAAGGAATTTATTCTGAACAGATACCACCATCTAATGATACCAGTCAGAGGTTAACTGAATCGGTTTCTACCTTAGTAGTGACAGAGACACATTGTGTTTGATGTTATCTGAGTAAAATTCAGACTATTAATGTTGGCTAAAGTATGTTGCTTTTTTTTTCTGTAGCAGAAAGAACTGTTTCTCTCATGTTTTAAACTAGCTATCATGGAAATGTATGCTGGTCCTTAAGGGGAATGTATTAGATTTCACTTGTATTTATTGCCACATAAAACATTTCTGACAACAGTCTTCCTTTTCAAGATGTTTCATGAAGATGCTGCTGGAGGTTGGCAGCTTGTGGCTGTTGATGTGAATAAACCCCAGGGCAGAGCTCCTGCATGTCTACAGGTATGACATTGTTTTTTAATAAATCAGTATGTGTAACCAGCATCACTCAAATGTTGCCATAGGGAAACTGTGCTGAGAAATAACTAGAGCAGTTTTAGTCACAATTTTTAAAAAATTCATTGCTTTCTGCAGTATAGACTTGTTTTTGAAAATCACAGATCAACAAAAACAAGATGTACCACACTCAGAGGGAGATTAGAAAAAGCCATTCCTTATAAGGCTCTGTATTGTGTACTCATGAGAGAAAGATTTAAGATTTTGAAATATAAAATAAAATAATTAATAATCTTTTATCTCTCAGAATTTATATACAAACATATTGCATATCTAGGATATTCACAAAAGAAATGCTTGTTTATTAAATGCAAAATACAATAACATATGCCAAGAAGCATGACTAACATAATAAACACAGAAGTAGCTAATTTCTCTTGTTCCATTGTGAAAATAGGCTCACAGAACAAGGGAGAAGAAGCATGTAGGCAGCCAGTCATACAGTGTTTGAAGTTTTCAGATTTAATATTCTTACTTAGATATAAGTGAATTTGTAAAACTCTATCTTCATTGTTGAAATAAATCCAGACTAAGATAAGTTATTTTTTTATAAATCCCTTTTTAGTACAGAACATTGTACAGAAGCTCAAATTTTTATTTGCAAGTTAAATAATGTAATTTCTGGATAAAACAAACTAACTTCAAAGTAGAAAGCCAAATCTACTATAGCATTTACTGACAATTTTGGTTATGTTTGGTTTAATGTGTAAACTAAAATACATGTACTTGTTGGCAGCATGTACATTGCTGAACTGTAAGCTGGCAAGCACCTTCAGTCCCTTCCAGAAGCTTTTCATTCTCAAATATCTCTGCTTTGCCAAACCACTGCCATATATTTGATGATAGCATATGTCTTAACAGATAATTCATCTTCCCAAATTTAATTCTTGATTTTGACAGCAGCAGGAACATCACTTGTGGTGTTCTCAAGTAACAGTCTCATGTATGTGGATAAAATGTAGCTGAATTCACAGCAAAAACAACTTCAGACGAAAATTAAGATATCGTCTGAGTTATCTGGTCTGCCTTTGTCTGTAGTATTGCATTTTTGCCCCTTTCAGAAATCTTGTGAACACAGTAAATTGCCCCTTTCAGAACTCTTGTGCACAGTAAGCCTCATGCATCAGTCGGTATTTCAACTTTTTATAATTGCAACTCAACTAGCAGTTTTCTTCTCATTCTTTATCCCTTTGTGAAATGGGGGAAGCTCTGAAATGGTGCTTTAGTGCCCGCTGTAAGATATTAAACTATATGAAGTCCATTAGAAGTCCATTGGTCCAACAGTCCATTAACTGTATGAAGTCCATGTCCTAATTTCCGTTAGGAAATTTATCCTTCATGGCATTAGTCTCTCTATTGACCAATAAACTATGTTGATGCTGGTGTTGTCATCATTAGGCAGTAAGCAAGATTGCTGTTCTGTTTATACACTCTAACTTTCAGATACCAGAAATAAGAGTTGAGTGGTAAGATTTGCTTTGTATAATTTGAAACTTCCATGCATTAGATACCTCTGCATTCATACATATAAGTATTCTGTGTTTATAGTACTTTTTTTGTGGGCTTTTAACTGCTGGTCTGTACATATTAGGGTGGTCTAATGATTTTAAAATGTTCTGAGAAATTGATGTTTTTTAGTCTGCATCAGATCACAATGACAGAATTGCAGAAAGAAGATATAGTCTTATCCTTCCTCATTGCTATACTTCCCCCTCACTACCTGCCTGAGCTGGCACAGTATTCATGAGGTTGGCCAGGGAATGCAGTCAAGGTTGGCAGGAGAAAAGGAGTGGATTTGTTATTGATCAGACTGACTGCAGTTGCATAAATGTTTTTTCTGACACAAGAAAGGGAACATTACTGGGAACAGTCTGGGAATGTGAAAAATGCCTTCTTCAGCAGCATGAGTAAAATAAAATTCAATCCAGTTTACTTAAAAACACATGTGGAAATGACCATAAAAATAAGTTATGTAAATTTTTTTCTTTCTTTTTTTGTATCAGGCCAATATCAAAGAGGTGGCTTGTCTGCTGGCCTGTGCAGCCAGCTCCTAGGAACCGTAAAATATCCAGCCCTGGTGGCTTCCAACCACACAAGTTCCTCTGTGCAGTTCTCAGATTCATTCATAAGTACACTTTATATATGTATTTTTAGATAGGTCTTGATATCACATACGTATACACACACACATTTAAAGATGCACAAATAAAAAGAAACAAGGACAGCAAGGAACCATATGAAAAGATCACCAAAAAACCCACCAAAACACAGCACAAACTGGAAAGACCCAGACAGTGGGTTCATGAATCAGAACCTTTATTTTGAGGAATGGTGTTTACTTAGTGGAGGGGTGAAAAGGTTACTCTGTTCACAACTGTGGGAATTCTTCAACTGCCAGTATGACTACAGAGGGATACAGAAAGGGAGGGTGGTGGAGAGGTCACTTTCATCCATGGCTGTGAGAAGCTTCTGACTACTTTCAGGACAATGACGGGATGAAGAGGTGTGGAATATAGAGGTCCTAGGTGGTGTGGAGATGCCATGGCCATGGGTAGGTTCCAGCTACCTGTAGGCATGTCATGGGGTACAGAGGCAGTGGGTGGTGGGGTAGAGATGTGGTTGGTGTAACTGGTGCCTTTGCCCATGACTGTGATGGGCTTCCAGCTGCCTGTAGAAAAGTAATGGGGTGTGGAGATGAAGGGGGCTGTGGATGTCTCTTTGCGCTGAGCTTTTAGATGCCCACAGACCCTTGATGGAGTAGGGAGAAAGTGTGTGAGGCAGACACCTTTGTCCCTGGTTGTGGGAAACTTCCATTGGGTACAGAAATAAGAGGTGAGAATCAATCACCAAACCAGTCATTTTACATCACCTCAGACATCTCATGCCTCCCTGCCTGGGGCATTCCCATCCTTCCAAGTTTTCCATCTGCAATAAGAAGCAAATGCCAGTAACAGCCGATAATTCTGTGGAGAAAAACTAAATAGATGTAGCAACAATTTAAAGAACAAGTTTTAAATAGAAGCAGCAGGCCCTATCTACTGCATGGTTTTAAAGACTTGTGTTGCTGAGATTTGTGGGTTTTAAGGCTAAATGCTGGTAGAAAAATGCTTGTCAAGTTAGCTGGAGGAAGTATTTCACACATCTGAGATTAAAGACCTGTCTAGTGCCAAACACTGCGTCCATGAGTTGCTTATGGCACCGGGGACATCTCTGCAATTCCTGTTGTTCATACTTATTTTTTCCCTGACAGGAACTAGAGATTTTGCAGGGACTATCCTGTGCTACCCACTTAGTTAAACACTGGAATATAATATATAAAACAACTTCCATCTCCCTGGTTCCCTGCAAAAGTATTAACATCCTCTTTCACAGCCAGGACCAGAAGCAATGGGCACGACATTAAACAATGGGAGGCTCCCTCTGAACACCAAGAGAGAGTTTTTTACTCTGAGGGTGACTGAGTGCTGGCACAGGTTGTCCAGGGAAGTGGTGGAGTTTCTCTCCTTGAAAATATTCAGTAGCTGTCCTGTGAAACTGGCTCTCAGTGTCCCTGCTTGAGAGTTCTGTTTCTTGGAACAGTCTCTAACTTGTTTATAGAAAAAACAGAAGTAGTGAAATTAATGCCAACAGAAAGGTGTTCCCTTGTTTCCTGGACACAATCTTAGGACCCTAAGGAAGAGCAGGGGACCTGTTGAATCTTTGTGCTGTGAACTATCAGATTGCTGAGCATTGGAGTGATGCAGTCTGTTTTGCCTGTGACTTCTTCCTGGTTTATACACTGAGCTACAGAACTGAAAGGATTTTGAGCTGTGTTTCCATTTGCTCCTCCTCTTGCCATTACCCTTTGGTCTTGCCTTGTCCATGTTTCTGAAACACAACTGTGAGTTTGTAATCAGAGAATTGTGAGTTTAGAGCCTTTTGCACTATTTCTTCACAGATTCAGATTTCCAGGCTGTAGCATTTCTGAAAAGGCAGCATGATGTGCCTGTCCCCTACTCTCAGAGGGAAATAACAGGTCAGCAGGGAAATCTGCATGTGCTTTTGGCAGTGCAGCGTGGCTTTAGTCATGCTGTTTTGTGGCCTTGTACCTTCCCAGGTGGATGGGCACTGGTCATGCTCTGTGGTGTTTGCCTAAGGCTCATCTTGTATGTTATGTTCACCCTCCCTGTCTCAGGAGCTCATTGCTTTTATTACTTCAAAGTGCTGATGGTGCAGTGGTTTTGGTAGCACAAAGACCTGAGCCCTATGTACATGGGTAGTATGATGCATGGGGAAGATACATGGTTTTTGGAGGCAGTTTTGGAGGATTGGTTTTGGTGCATGGAATAAAACTGTTCCTCACTTCACTTCAGGCAGAATGAATGTAGACTGTTCCTAATATTTTCCTTTAGCCTGCCTTCCTCAATTTTTATGGGCTCCCTACCAGAAGAAGCTGACAGTTAGGGAGGTGTTGCTCATTGAGGGACTAGGATTTGGGAATAAAACAGAACAAAGTCACAATGTAAATCTATCACCAGTGGGTTGACAGAGACAAAGGACATTATGTAGGGTGCCTTTGACATCTAACATACAGTACCTACAGCCATATGTAGAGGCTGTGGCTGACTCTACCATTGCCTTTCCCTCCTCCACTGCATTAACCAGTCTGCATAATGTCTTCCCTGCAGTTACACAACTAATTTTCACATAAAAATGTTGGTGGGATTACTGACTAGAAAACAAGCATTTCTTGCTTAACCAAAGGAAATAAGAACATACTATTTTAAAGAAAAATTGTAAATGAGAATTTGCAAATGCCACTGCGGGTCTTAAGTTGAGTGTATAAGGTGACTAACTATGCCATGGACAATGTTCCATTTCTCTTTGTTAGGAGTTTCTACAAGCAGATACTTCAGTGTGTTTGGTTCTTAGGGACTGATCCTGATTTTATTTAGGGGAAAAATTTTATTTAGGGGAAAAATAAACCAAACAATTGCTGATTAAAAAACAAGGGCTGACTGACAAAGCTTGATTTTTGGCTGCCAAATTTGCTGAATTCTAAGCAAACTTGAAACCTCTTCCTAACCTTTTTCTAGGCAACACATGAAGATTGTATGCAAAACAAAAGAGATGGCTATTAGAGTTGTAAACTGACACTTATTTTGACAGGATATTAGATTTGAAACCTAACTCTGGCAGTAAGTACATATTATTAATATGTTTGGGAGTGAAAGAACTCAGCTAAAGCCTCTGTCCTTTAATTCTTCAATTGTTTCTGGTTATGTATCCTGACGAGCTACAAAAAAGTATAATACTGTCTCAGTGGGCAACTGTGCAGTACATGAAAAAATGAAGATGAAAAAGCATAACACTGAATTCAGCAGAGAATGTATTTTTTTGTTTGATAAAACCTTAAGCCTTTCTTAAACATGTTGATGTTGCGGAGTCTCAATGGCTACATTGGACTGCTGCAGGATATGGCCCCAGAGTTCTGCCCTACATCTGATTCTGACAGTAAATTTTTTTTAAGTAATCATTTAAAGTGTATTCCCAGCAGGCTCATCCTCTTTCCTCTTAAAAGCCATTATAACCAATTTAAAATTTAACTCCACAGGATCACTATTATAAGTTATGTAACATTCCTGACTGACAACTAAAGTCAGAGACAACACAGGTAACTTGTGAAACATTTTTTACAGGCTGCCTTGGGAGGACATGGAGAGTCCCTCTCTGGAGACATTCAAAATCCACTTGCTCCAGGTGACCCTGCTTTGGCAGGGGTGTTGGACTGGATGATCTCCAGAGGTCCCTTTCAACCCTCACAATTCTGTGATTCTTTGATCTTATGAGGACATAGTACTGCCTTTCTAGAGATGGCATGTATATATATTAGTGTAATAATTTCATAGAAAAAAATAATACATAACTTTTTTTTCTGGAGCTCATGTAAGTGCGGGACTCTTTACCCATGCAGCAGCTTGTCTGTCTCTGTCCCCAGTGTTTCATGTTGACATTTTTTTGTGACAGGGAATCTGAAGTATGGAAAGGCAGATTCTGACAGTATCAGTCTCTGTCCTCCCATCTTGGTAGTAATACAAAACTCCACTCTCTATAAGAATGAGAGGATTCCCTGAATGTACTTGGTAGAGCCTAGTTAAAATGGGATAGAAAATCACAGCCTGACTTCTGGTTCATCTTTGCCCGTATCAAATGGCAAGCCTCAAATCTACTTAAAATTTAAGAATACTTTACAAATTTACTTTTTAAAATGGTAGATTAATGTCTGTGAGGGCACATGCAGCATGTTTGTGGGTACTGCCAGATTGGGAAGTAAACAGTTAAGGGCACAGCTGCTATTCAAGGAGAAGTAAGCAGGCCCAGGGAAAGGACCAGCAGGGACATCAGTCTAAATTCACTAAGGACAGGCTGCACTTCAGGAGGAACGAGCTTTGGCAATATAAGCTGGGGCTGGGCTCTGCTTAAAAGGCCTTGGGAGTCTTTGTAGACAGCATGGTGAACTGGAGCCTTCCCTGAAAACGGAGGAGGTCAACAGGATCCTGGGTCATTGTGTGGAAGGAATTATCTCCTCTTGCTCAGCACTGGTAAGCCTGAATCCAGATACTGTATCTGGTTTTGGGTCTCCCAGTACAATATGAGTACTGACAAACTGGTGCAAGTTCAGCAGAGGGGTTCCAAGGTGATTGAGTGCCCTGCTGTTTTTCTGGTCCCTTTCAGTAAAAAATGGTGAATTAAAGTATTCAGAAGAAAAATTATATGGGCAAAATATGTTTGGTTCTCCAGTTTTATGAGGTTATCTTTTTAATTAATAGCAGAAAAGGATAGTGGTTCTTACCACCTACATTTACATTTTATTTGTTCTGTTTTCTTCTTCCTCAAGTTGAATGAACTGCAATCATTTCAGTCATCTGAATTCATAACTTCTTTTATTAATGTAAACTGAAGTGCATGTCAGTTTACATTATCTGACAAAACAGGAAACTGAGGTGCCCCAGAAGTAAACTCAATGCCTCTTCAGTTCCAGCTGCTGCTATGATTAAGGCCTCTGAAAAAAGGGAGCAAGCAAACAGCAGAGGATGGTAACAGCTTTACCTTCCTCATTTGAATTAGCATAAAGCTGAAATTGAGCACACATTTAACAACAGCTCATTTGTGAATCCCCAACCAGTGTCTGAGAGTTAGCCAGATATTAGAGTTTCTACCCCTTTACACCATTCACCATAGTTTCACCATTTCTTCCCATACTCTATGTACAAGTAGAAAATAATGGAAATCTCGTTATTTTTTCTTTTCATAATGCCCAGCATATACTATCTTCCCAAATACAACTGAGGATAGCAGGACTGAATGAAGCTGGACTATACTGTGCATGTTCTTCTGTCACCAACATGTTTAGTTTCTCTGCAGAGCCTTCCATTCCTCCTCATTTGACTGTTTTTACCTCATCAAAACTAACAGTTTGCTTTTACACTACACTTTGCATACTCTGCTCCCAAGCCTCCTTGGTAAAACTGATATGGTTGGTTTTCAGTACTGTTTCAGAGCCAAGTGCATCACTGAAGTAGCCAAGCTTCTGTTAACTGATGCAATTTCTAGGCTTTCTAAATGAGAACAGGACATAGAAAAAGATGGGGGTTTTTTTAATTGCAGCCTCAGAAGTTTAGGATTTTGAATCAGTTAATCTTCTGAATAAACTCATGTAATATACTCAAATAATAAACTCATTCAAATCAAAACTTAATTGTAGCTAACTGAAAGAGAAGATTTTTCTTTCACTGTAAGAGAGGATCCCAGTTAATTGGAAGAAATGTATGTCTATAATTTAATGAAAGCCACTGTAGGTAAGAAGAGAATAGGACTGAGTAAGCACATCTTCTATTGCTGATTCCAAAGTTACACTAGGGGGCAAATTAGTATATAAATAGACTACCATCTTTTCTTGATCACCAGTAATTACTTCCCATGAAAGAGAAGAAGATAAAACCAACTTGTGCTCTCTTCTGTTATTCCTGCAGTAAAAATCCCTAAGTACTGTTTTTTCATGTCTCTCTCTCTTATTCATGATATCCATCATGAAGCTGATTAAACATTCCGTTCTTCTCTGGCCATGTCTCCTCCACCTTCTATGATTTTTTGTGCCTTTGCATATTGTTTTTCATCTTTTTGTCTCCTTCAAGTTTCTCTAGAGTTCTGCAATTGTACAGAATCCTTTAACAAATTGTGATAATAGTATGCAAGAAGGACTAAATTTTTTGGTGAAAAAAGATATGCTTAAATTTCTGACACTAATCATATGTTCAGAAGTGCAATAATCATAATAATGTCACTTGCTCAGATCATAGCTTTGTGACCTTCTATTTCTCCCCTAGGTGAAGCACATATGATTAAAAGTGAATCTAGTATCTTTAATCTGTTCAAGATATTATTATCAGAGTATGAGTGCACATACAGTTTACAAGTGACTGCTTCCATTCATGCTGACACATCAGATACAGTGTCCCCAAGCTTTTTCTAGACACCATTCCATCTTCAGCTGCACATTTCATTTCTGCCCAAACTATTAACATGAACAGCTAATTGCTGTCTGGCTCACTGTTTCCCACAGGACCCCCAGTGGGAAACTGTTCATAATTTTTCTGTTGACTACAAAACTATGTGTTGAGAACACTGAATATGTCATTACTTGGTGTTAGTAATACCAACCACAGTTTCACAGAAGACATGAGTTGAATCTTTCCAGTTCAGCTTTCAATGAGTATGTGTATTTTATAGGTCTTTGCAGCCAGGAAGAAAAAGAGAGGGAAGGAGTGACAAAATCATTACCAACTTCTAAAATAAATAGGAAAAGAAAAATAAGAAACACAATGTGCCTTTAAAGGGTAAACACATGCTCAAAGAATTTTTAAAGGCTTTTTTTCTGAAACCTGGTGCTCAGTTTTTCTTTATTTGTGAACTGAGAGCTTCCTACTGGGCTTGTAGGAGTAACTCATTGTAGGCAGGAAGTTCTAGCACACTACAATATGTTAAAGTAATATCAACAACAGCAAAATAATGTGGCAATGTGGGAGCCTCAGCATGCATTCATGCCAAATGGTTTATGTTGAAATGGAAAGCACACAGATTATTTTTCAGTAAGAAAAGAAAATCAATATTTTAAATCAATGCTAGTCATAGGGAACAGTGAGAACAAGCAACAAAAGCCCACAAAGCACCTTTGGGAACACTTGAAAGATGCAATAAATATAAAACCATTATAACAAAATAAAAGCTTCTTTGTCCCACATTAGGATGGATTTGTGAGTCATAATCAGAAACCGTACTAATTTTTCATATTGCCACTTCCAGCCATTCCTATAAAATTAAGGAACTAATTTTATAGTGACTAAGGTTACAATTCTTCAAAAATAGCATATTAGTGCCCACTTTTGTTGGCCACTTGTCACGGTTTAGTCTTACTTATTTTAGCTACTATACTGCTGTATACAAAAGTCCCTTGAAGATCCCAGATCTGTACATGCATGCTAGTTGTGCTCTGCCCATGTGCCATGTGCCCAGAGAAGAGGCTGATGGGCTCCCAGGGGAGGCAAGAGGAGTACCTTGGCGAACCCAGTGTCATTCATGTACCCAGCAGGTTAGACATACCAAGGCACACTACTCACCAGATGGGATTCTGAAACTCCTTTGCAATCCCCTTGCAGATCAGCTGTGACAGGATTGTAGAGACATGGTTAACCTCCTTATTTATTTTACCAAATTGAGCAGCTTGGTGCAACAACCGCACATTTGTGTGAGACAAAGTGACGTATAAAGACTCTGTACAAAGCCTGTATGGTATCTCTGAATTATTGTTTGCTCAGACATTACACCAGACTGCATTGCTCCACAAACCATTGCAACGTTCTACCTGGGCTAGCAAGGCCTGCCAGGATGAAACCTTGCCCTGGTCTGTTGGAGACCATGGTTGTACAAAGACCAAACTAGTGAAACCCAACAGATCTACCTAGTGAGTGGGAAGCGGTTGTAGCTGTAAGTAGTTGGACTTGATGATCCTTGTGTGTCCCTTCCAACTCAAGATGTTCTGTGATTCTAAGTGTCTTCCAAAGCATGTGTTAGGGAGGGTTTTATATTACACACCACACATAAATCAAGTTATTCTTTCCTCCATCACTTCCTGCTTTAGAGAGCTGGATATATCTATTTACCAACGAAACACAGTCCCATCTTATTGGAGTGCCTTTTGAGTAGTTAGTTAGTATGTTTAAATACCACAGTAGCCAAATCTCACAGGGATATATTTTTCCACAATGAGGAATGTCAACTACAGCAAGAAACCTATTAAGTAGTTTTCTCAAGGTCTACAGGAAATTTGTGCTTAGACAATAAATTGAATCCAGAACTCCAGAGTACCTCTTCATTCCCTTAGCCATTAGGGTATTTCCTCTCTCAATGCACAATATAGTTTGTTGAGGAAGTAAATTCTAAATAACTCAATACACTAAATAAATAGAGTTTCCCCAAAGGACAGGCCCAGAGTCATGCAACTGTTGAAACAGAACTTTTAATAATATTCCCTTTCAATTTTGGAGCGGTAATGTTTGCAGAGCCCAGAGAGGAATTAATAAAACCAAACTTACTGCAAATTTTAATTGAAATTATACAAGGCAGTAGAGTGTCTTGACTACCTTTTTCTAAGAACTTCATTCTTCACAGGAGATTGAATGACAATATACTTACCTAAGTAAGGTCAGAAGAATGCATATGAGTTGAATGTGTCCTAAAGGGAGGATATATAGTTTCCAATGATTAACTCTTTCCTAGATTCAAATTATGCACCATGTTCCTGAGGAACAAAACTCCCATAAAAAGTAGCTAGCATATCACTCACTAGAGTCTTAATGCATAAAGAATGCCTTTAATATATTACAAAAGCTTTAAATGCATGATTTTTTAGGAAGTCTACATTTACTTTAGTTTGTTAGAACTGAAACAATAATGCACGGTGAGATTAGTCAAGGTGTTTGTGTTTATCCAGACTTTGAGATTCTGCTTTCTTTTAGCAGTATTTTGGTCAATAATTAATATTTAATAAGTTTAAAGCCTATTTGGGGTGCTAACCAATAAAATAATGGTTTAACACATTGCTTTCCTTTTGATTGCTTTCTTTGGATTGATATCTGGCACTGTCCTAGATTACTAGAAACCCTGCAATGCTCATAAAACAAGCAGATAAACAGTGCATTTGCCATGTCTTAAAAATTGGCCAGTCCCAGAAATAGGCATATTATAGATCATCCTTCTCTGAGCTTCTGGATACCCATTTATGCCCTCATTCCTTGGCTTGCACTCCAGCAGTAATTCATTTAGAGACCTTCTGAAGTGAATGTTAAATTTAGGCCATTATATTTAGTATCCATTGATGGATTTATCACCAATCACCTTGTCTAGCCTTTTTTTGAACCCATGTGTCATTTTGGCCTCCAGAACTTGTTCACAGCAACAAGTTACAAAAAGTAACAACGCAGCATTTTAATTGATTACAATTGCAGATTAAGTTGATTATTTTCCTGAGATTATGCAGAAATAACACAAAACAGTGCAAAGATTATTGGTGGTAATTTTGAGATGGATGCTCATTTTCAGTAAAACAGAGAATTTGAGACAACAAAACTTGACAGGCAGGATCACAGGCTGTTGTAACCTGCAATCAGTAACAAGAGGAGGGCAGGCAGAAGTGTCTGAGGACTATAAAACTCCGGCCATGGAGTATGGTTGCTTTTTGTTTCTGCCTGTGTATAGAAATAGAACTACCAGTGCTGAGGAGATAACAGAGAGAGAAATAGACTTTGAATATCAGTAAGGACTGTTATAAAAAGACATTTATGTATTTGGTGACAGGGCTGTAATTTGTAAGACAACTTTCAAATTTTCCATAGGTAACATTCTGGCATTAACAAATATTAATTAACTTCATTATTATTAGATCCCTACAGTAATTTTGCCTATGCTTTTATTTCTCTGCTATTGCTTACATGCATCAAAAAGAAAAGTAATTTCTTAAAAAAGGGGATACAGAACTGCATGCATATTGCCAGTTTGCAAGGTACACAGCCTCCCTCCCTATCTCCATCCTTCCTCTCTTTCTTGACTGCCTGCCTTTTTCTTTATAAATATTATACCAAACCACATATGTTAACAATGAGTTAGAGACACAGTTCTTTTATGTTCATAGCTTCTTCTCCACAGCTTTCCATTTACTTGCTGAACTGTCTGTTCTTGTTCATTACAACCAAAGTAAATTACTAGCCACAGTTTGTAGCAATATAACTACAGAAACTAAACAAAAAAAGAAAGAAAACATGTTATTGTTCTCACTGATTTGCATTTGAAACATAAAGCACGACTTACTCAGTTTGAACATGTAATTTTCCTGCAGACTTAAAATATTGGAATCACATCAAAAAGACAAAATGGATAGGTGTTTAACTATGACTAAGCTTAGAAAAGGGTAGTGGTTCTCCTTGGCAATAGTACTTACTAGAGGAGAGCCTGCTGCAGCAGAAAATTTGGTCACATCAGGCCCTTGACATCTTCTAGGGAGATTTAGGATCAAGTATTTATCCGAAGCAGTAGGTTTTCAAAAACCTTTCTAGGTCAGAGTTACTCATAGAATCATTGAATTGTTTGGGTTGGAAATGATCTCTAAGATCATCGAGTCCAACCATTAACCCAACACTGCCATGTTCACCTCTAAACCATGTTCCTTAGTCCCCCAGGTTTTTTTGAACACTTTCAGGAATGGTGATTCCATCACTCCCCTGGGCAACCTGTTCCAATGTCTGACAGCTCTTTCTGTGAATAAATTTTTCCTAATATCCAATTTAAACTTCCCCTGGTGAAATTTAATTCTTCTCATCTTGTCACTTGTCACTTGGGAGAAGAACCTGACTCCCACCTCACTACAACCTCCTTTCAGACAGTTGTAGAGAACTATAAGGCTCTCCTGAGGACCTTTTATCCAGGCTAAACGACCCCAGATCCCTCAGCCACTCGTCATAGGACCTGTGCTCCAGATTCATCACCAGCTCCGTTGCCCTTCTCTGCACTCATTCCAGCACCTCAATGTCCTTCTTGTAGTGAGGGGCCCAAAAGTGAGCATAGGACTTGAAGTGCAGCCTCACCAATGCTGAGTACAGGGGGACAATCACTGCCCTGGTCCTGCTGGCCACACTGTTGCTGAGTGTATCCAGGCCAAGGTGCCACTGTCCTTCTTGGCTACCTGGGCACACAGTGGCTCATGGTCAACAGCTGTGGGCCAGCACCCCCAGGTCCTTTTCTGACAGGCAGCTTTCCAGTCACTCTGCCCCCAGCCTGTAGCACTACAGGGGCAGTTGTGACCCAAGGACAGAACCCAGCACTTGGCCTTGTTGAACCTCATGCAATCAGCCTTGGACCATTGATCCATCCTACCCAGATCCCTCTGCAGAGCCTTCCTTCCCTCTGGTGGATCAACAGTTTCATACAGCTTGAAGTCCTCCTTGAGCTGAGAGTGCACTCAATCCCCCCATCTAGTTCATTGATAAAGATATTACACACAACTGGCCCCAACATTGAGCCCTGGGGAACACAGCTGCCAGCTGGACGTAACTCCATTCACCACCACTCTCTGGGGTCAGCCTTCCAGACAGAAGCATTGTCTGACACAGTTAGTAAAAATTTCTGAAGTTTCCTTGGTTTTTGACAAGCTTAAAGTAGAACCTTTTGTGTAGCCCCTGATTTTCGAAGGGGTCCATAGAAACCCTGCTTCAGAAGTAATAAATTTTGCATATGGAATTTTTATAAGTCTTGACCTTCTTTCATAGTGGTCTGTACAGTTGTGCTGGGTCTGTCTGAGGTGGAAGTAATTTTCCCCACAGCACCCCTCATAGTGCTGTGTTTTGTTAGAAAGGTGTTTTGGCTACTGTTGAGCAGTGCTCTCACAGGATAAAGGCTGTCTCTCCAACATTGTCCCCTCACCAGTAGTCAGGGGCGGAATAAGATCTTGAGAGGGGACACAGGACATCTGTCCCCAGACAACCAAAGAGATATTCCGTCCCATTTGATGTCTGCTCAGATATAAAAGCTAAGAGAAAGGAGAGGACATACACACATTTTTTATTACAAAATGTGTCTTTTAGAGAAACTGCTAGGCATGCTGAAGCCTTGCTTCCCAGTGTCTGGACTTCACCTGTGGATGGGAAGTAGAGAATAAATCTTTAGTTTTCCTTTGCCTCCACATGCAACCTTTGCATTTATTTTATTAAGCTGTCTATATCTTGACCAACAAGTTTTTTCTCCCTTACACTGTTTCCAGCTGAGGAAGGGAGTGATAGAGTGGCTCACTAGGAACCTGGCATCCAGTCAGGGTCAGCCCAACACAAGAGTTCACCCATTAGGCAGTGACATTCAGTTCTTACAACATCATGGTCAAATTAATAAGCTAAAAATCTTCTATGATAAAAATATGCAAGTTGTTTTAATATTTTTTAAAGACTGCTTGCTTCAGTTAAGTGTTTTGCTTTTTTTTTTTTTTTACTTCAATCTTTTTGCTTTGACCTAAACAGGCAGAGTCGAACCATTTTCTAGCATTCTTTTTAGCAATGGACTTCAGTACACATTGTACTCATAATTTGTACTTAGACATTTTGGGGCACATGAGTGTCAGTGAATTATAGAAACTGTTCAGTAATGCCACTAAAATTGAAGTTCAGCTGAGTTTCCTTTAGAAAATTTTACTTCTGGGGTTAAATATGTCCAGTGTTTCAAATCCTATCAAACTGAAAACAGGTATTTAAATTGTCATGTAGCTCTTCTGTGCTTAGCACAATTAAAGCAATCACAATGTTAGAAGCAGCAGTGGAAGCAGCATGACTTCTTTTGGAGCTGTAACTTGGACGACAAATCTGAGCAAAGTGGAAGACTGCAGAGTCTTAGAATAAAACTGTCAGGGTTTTGGTTTTGGTTTTCTTGCTCATGCGAGTTGTTTCTCCACCCCAGTATTTTCCATATTTCTAGTAATTCACAAAGAGAGGTCTCTTTTCACTGGGACTGCAAAGAATATCATGTACTACAGCTCTGCAGGTTGTTTGTTCTTTTTAGAGTTATTTTTAGATTTTTGAAACCTTTTAAAGCAAATCACTTTGCAATATCTATTTGTTACTCTTGGGGTCTCTTAGGCAACTCTTGAGAATCAGAGTGATCCTGATTCATCTCATATGTCTTTAAGCCCCAAGCAGATGCCAGTGGTAGGATCATAGTGTCATGGAGCCTATGAAAAGCATTGGCCACTGGCAGAGGGCTGTGGAGGATCTGAATCCAGTGGCGCCCATCACTCTACAGACTACATTGGACTGAGGTGTTCACCTTCCTGTTTTACATGTGCCAGTGCTTTTAGGGTGAATCTCTAAAGCCAAAGTCTGTGCCTCTCTGTCTCCAGTAGGCCTTAATAAGATATTTCTGATGTGTAGATTTAAAGCAAAGTCCTGCTTCAGCAGGCATGCATACTGAATTTTCACAAGTATTTTGCATTTATTAAATCCTACTGAAATCAGTAGAAGGTACCCAGTGGTTTTAGAATCATATTTCCTAGGAGTGATTTCATTCACATAAATGCAGCTGTTTTACAGAGAAGTATTTGCACAGTCATGTCAAAGTCTACATCCTTTATCCTTTGGGAATTTTTAAAATAATAGCTAAAAAGCAGCATCTTCACCTGCCCTATGCATTTTAACAAGCTGAAAACTGCAATGCAATGCAGTAGATTCAGATCTTCGAGCTGATTCCCTCACATTTTTGCTTCCCCTTTGTGGGATTTCATTTCATTCCTACCCTTGCTTCAGACCTTTGAAAAGAGGATCTTTGAGGCCCAACAGGAGCAAAGAGAAAGGTAGCAATATGGCATATGGACAGAGGAGATTGGTTTTCTTCATGGATATGAATGGATAGCACATTTGCAATCCTTTGTTGTCATAGGTGTACTTTGATTTCTAGCAATAGGTTTAGTTTTGTATTCGGGGTGAGTATTTTGAAGTTTAAGCTCTCTTTTTTTTTTGGTATCCGTTATTTTAATTCTTCCATACAGAAGAAATAAAATCTTTTAATGTTCTTGTCTCAGAGCTTTCAGGCAACGTACAAAACTGAACTGTCACAATAAAAGTGTACATTCCCTTATATAGATTTTCATTACCTTTATTTTTCTAGCTAAAGAACATAAGGATGGATACCTGGCCTAGAGGTCATTGGACATGGACTGTGGCCTTTCATACTTCCTTCTCCAGAACAGATCAGTCATGCCCACTTTACGTAGTGCTTGTCCCTTTGCCTGTTCTGGGGCCCTGTGACATCCCTGTGTCTTTCAGGCACAATTATTTCTCTTCTGAGTATCCAAAACAAATTAAGGGTATTGTTGTTGGCTCTCCAGAATGATAATGGTGTGACAATGAGGTCATGCATTGCATGCTCGCAGGTTTGATATCAGTGTGAATCAGATTGTTCGAGGGTTCAAAGGCTTTTGTGATGTTAGATGATTCTACAGAATGGAGGGAGCCATGCTTGGCTGTTAGTTTTAAGGGAAACTAACTGAAGAGGTCCAAACCAGAGCCATGCAGGCAGCTAGAAGTTAAGCAGATTGAATATGGTCATCAGTTTTTCTGGTTGCTTCTTGGCTGTCGTTTCTTTAACAGAATAAAAGTACCGGTTGCTAAGAGAGGATGGGTTTTCCTCAAGTGGAAAGTTTTTAACAAATTCTTGTATAACACAAAAGTAAAAACTATACAGTACAATATTTAGACACAGAAAACAAATATGCCTGGTTCTTAATTATAAGTATTTTAAATTATTGAATAAAGAGGACAGAAAATTAAGATAGGGTTGAGCAAGGTGTACATTGTATGGTATAAGCAACTATGATCATTACAGGGAGTAACGGGTACAAACTGAAAGATGGGAAATTTATATATTAGGAGAAAATTTTTCACCATGAAAAATTAGTGGTTAGACACTGGAACAGCTTACCCAGGGAGACTGTGGATGCCCCAGCCCTGGTGGTGTTTAAAGCCAAGTTACATAAGGTCTTGAGCAACCTGGTCTAGTGCGAGTTGTGCCTGCCCATGGCAGAGGTGGTTGGGACTAGATGATACCTAAGTTCATTACAACCCTTAACATTGTATGATTCCATTATTAAAATACGGAAAAGAGTATTTATGGACAAGAGTAAATATTGTAAATTCTGTGGAACAGTTTGTGTGGTAGCAGGAAAATACCTTCCAGTGTCTACAGTGATTGTCAGGCCAAGCTGGACAAAAAGCTAGAAGTAATTCTGCACTGGTAGGGATAAGGCTGTGCTGCAGCAGAAACTCATTTTTATTCTCTTGTAAGATGAGCCAGCTATCGGTGCCCAGCAACAGACCAGGAGTGGCCATAAACTGAAACACAAGGAGTTCTCCCCCATCATGAGGAAGAACTTCTTTACATTGAGGGTGGCAGAGCACTGGAACAGGTTGCCCAGGGAGGTTGTGGAGTCTCTTTCTATGGAAACATTCAAAACCCACGTGGACATATTCCTACATAATCTGCTCTGGGTGATCCTGCCTTGGCAGGGGGGTAGGACTAGGTGATCTCCAGAGCTCCCTTCCCACCCTAATGATTGTGATCCTGTGATTCTTTGAAAAAGGCAAAAATTAATCACAACTGTGAAACAGACACTCAGATATGTTGGGCTTTTCCCCAGCTTTGCCTTTTGTCTATACAAGGGGCCTTGATCTTTCTACCTCAACTTAAAGCAGAGCTGTTACTTGGGCTTCCTGTTGTCAGGACAGTTGGCAAAACTCTAGCGTATTATTTCTTCAGACACAGTAACCAGCTGTTCCTATGGGCAGGAATGGGCATTTAACTTTAGATATTTAAAAATTATTTGTCCAACCAAGGCACAGAAGGTTATCCATGGTGGAGAGAAGCAGACACTTTATTTGCTAGCTGTTGTAAGGACTTAAAGTTGCCTGTCTCAAACGCTGTTAAGGCCATGGAAGGACTTTGCCATGAGATAAGCACAGAATGGAATGACAGGATGGTCTAGCACCAAGCCTGGTGGAAGCAGTCTGGCTAGCACATCTTGGGTAATGCATCCAGACAAAAATTCCCACTGTGGCAAACTGTGTGAAGAAGCAACTGCCCATACACATACCACTGGTCCAACAAATATCACCCCAAGTTATGGGACAGATGGCATCTGTGAGCACCAAAGCCCCTCCGAATATGCCTCCATGGATGCCTGGGATTTGGGTTGTAAATTAAGCCACTGTGACAGGAACTTGAGATAAGTATGGTACTATTGTCCAAGTGCTATCTGAGACCTTGGGGGACATAAACAAAGCTGGGGGAGAAGAATGTATCACTCATAATGGACATAAAAAATGCAGCCACTAGAAAAGCAAACCCATCAACTGTGCTGAAATCAGCTCTGACCAGGTAAAGGGTAATTCCAGCAGGGGGAAATCACAATGACTGACTCACAGCCCATCTACCCAAGAAATCCACCAACCCAAATGAAGAGAAAGACTGAGAATGCAAACTAATTACCACTAGAGGCAAGGAAATAATTTACCAATGAGCATTAATTCCTTGGTTTTGTAAAACGTATAAATAGGGAAAAGTTTTGAATGACCTCAGGACCCTCCACACTGAGAAGCCCAGGGTGAAAAAGGATCAGTGGGATGCTGCTGGATCCATGAGTAGTGACTATCTTCTTGATCTCTCTCTATCTCTTTCTCCTCTCCCCACCCTCCTTCCTCCTCTATTTCTTTCTGTCTCTCTACCTCAAATTTAATTGTTAAATAAAATCCATACTATTGACCTTGGCATATGGTCTTGTTTGCACCTTAATTCAGGCAGAGGCATGTCTCACTAATCAGATCATAACAGTTGTGACAGAATTTTTCATTTTAATAGGCCTAGACCTACAACATATTTAAATTGCAGTGTTTCAGGGACTTTCCTAATTAATTTCCATAATCAGTAATTTTCATTGAATCTTCACCTCATCCTTTGAATAGTAGCGTGAAACATCATACTTTAAGTACCATACATTATTTTGCCATTAATGCCACCTGGTGCCTATATTATATGTGGTGACAATTTATTAATTGCCTAGTACTAAGAGTGTATATAAATAGTGTAATTTCTTCTTCTCTATAATAAAATTTTCAGAAGGTTTGGCTGAGGAAAGCAGATATATGCACTAGTGGGTCTGATTTCAGAAGGTGTTTTACTATAGACACTGCTAATACAGCAGAGTTGGCAGTACATGTGCTGTGCTTCTTTATTTCTGGCCTTCACTTCCCTGATCCTAGATAACTGAGAGGAGGAACTGAAACACTAATTAGTGAAAGTTGACAGTACATCCAATTCCTTCCCTCATGCTCTCTTTATCTGCATCAAATTTTGCTATCCAGTCTGTTATTCTGTTGGCTCAGAACTATCATGCTGGATATCTCAGTTTTCTTCAGTATCCTCTAAGCCATTTCTCTTTTACTGAGGAACTCCCTCTCATTGACTATTCATGGTTGTTTTCAAGATAAGTCTTACTACTTTTACACTCAGTAGATTCATTTCATACTCTTTCCAAAGTAAAATTTCCCAGTGTTTCGTAGCATAAAAGCCACTACCAACAGATCTATTCACAGACCCTTAAATTCTTCTTTATTTCTTCATTCCTTCTTTAGCCAGGGTTCAACAACCTTTGATCTATGCTGTCTGTCCTTAGACAACTCTGATAACCTCCACTGTTTAGAACTATTCTCCGTCATCCACTTAGTTGCTGCCACTTAGTCAGAACTCATAAACATGGTCCTCCACTGACATGCATATGTACAGCTGTATGCATATCAGTCCCTGAAACAGGACAGAAACAAAGCAAACTGGAAGCAAATTTGTTATGGGTGAGCAATCTCATGCTCTGTCTCTGGAAGATAATCTGAACCATTTCTTCTGGTGGGGGTCTTGCTTTTCTGCTGAATTCATGCCTGTTGTATGCTTTGTGGAACATGATAGCTCCTGTACTGCTACCAGTCAGAAGGATTTCCATGGGAGGAGGTAGCACTGTTTCTTTTTGAAGGGTACTACTGAGCATGCTTTACATAGAGATTGCAAAGGATGTGAATGCAAAAGGTGTGGATTAAGTCAGGCAAGGTAGAACTGTGTTACAGCATTGGCATCTTCCAATGTTTATGTCACGAGACTTTGAGGTGGCAATGAGTAGCATCCTTCAAGAGGTGATAGGAGTAACTTCCTAGGGGATAAAGCAAATTGAGTGGAGTTTATTGTAGCTGAGAATGTCACTGAGTAAGCTAAAACCAAACCTGCAGTAAAGATTTGCCTGAAATGATACTTGAGCAAAAAGCTGTGTGTGATACAGAAATACCAACTTTGGCTTGACAGTCTTACAGCTGAGTATTCTGAAGCAGGTGGTTATTCACTGACTGAGCTGCAAAAGGGAGTGATTCACTGCTCTTTTACTGGATTTCTGAGAGAAAATTGATGGGGGATTCTCAAGTGTTCTGCAAAGCTAAGTAGAACCAAACACTAATGCTTTAGAGAACAGCTTCTACCTGTCCCTCAGAGAAGAGCTGAGGAGGAAAGAGCATGAAACTAGTACAGGTTTTTTTCTGCTCTGTTCTTCCAGATTTTTTCTGTTTAGGGGAAGAGCAGAAGAGAAGCAATAGAACCCTGGCACCCTCAAACTCAGTGAGAATTTTGCTACTGACTACACTGAAGAAGGATTTAATTTCTAATGTTTAATTTTCTAATGTTTTAAATATATAACAATGGGTTTGTAGGCATTAAAAATGACAGATTGAAACAAATCTACATATCAAACAGTCTTGAAACAAATAAAAATGTGAAAACCCCATGATGTGAAAGGGCCATGCTCTTGCTAAGTGTTCCTCCTTAAAAACATAAACATTTAGGGATGTATAGGAGAAACTAGCTGTTTATTTCTTCCAGCTATAAATATAATGAAAAAACGGAATTTCTTAAATTCACTTTACTGCTTATTTTTAACATTGAACTCATTTCTAGAATACTGCCAAATTCTCAGAATTATTGATGCACTATGCTTCAGGAATTCCAAGAATTGCTTTCTGACTATTTAATTACTTAAGTAGAACTTACATTCTAAATCCACTAAACTGCTTTGAAACTCTTGATCTCTAAGAAGGCTTTTTGACACCTGAGTGTGCTGTGTTTTCATAAACCAATAAGGAGCTTATATTGAGATAGAGAAGTGTACAAATAAGACTAATATTTTATGCCACAAATGTACTAATTTTTGTGGATTGTGATTATGCAAGTGTATTTAACAAAAAACATTTTGGACTTGCATCATCACTGAAATGAAAGGATGGTAATACCAATGGGTATATATGAACCAGTGTAGTTACTTTTTTAGATGCTGGCACTGAAGTTCCTTTTTCACATTAAAAAACCACCACATTGTAAATTAATGTATAGTTTAACCTGTACACACTATTCAGTTCAGCATTAATCATTATATATATAACCAGAAAGTTTAATCCTACTGGTTGTTTAAAAGAATAATAAGATACAGTGTGCAAAAGGTGAATAATGGAATAAAACTGTGGCTTAGAAGGGGATGTATGGCAGTGATAGATACAGTTTTAATTTTAATGATTTTATTCTTTGCACTGGTGCAATAGCAATATTAACTAGAAATTAATTTTAAAAATACTTAAAAGCCTTAAGGGTGGGAATGAGGTCAAGAATAGATAGTTATGCATAGGTGTGATTGTACAGACGTAGACAGAGAAGGAATGGAATTTATTTGGCAGACATTAGTCTGGCAATTAAATGTACTGGTAGGAATGGATCATCTTAGGCACTTTATAATTAGAAGAAAAAGACATAAACAAGAGGCGATTCATGTAATTTAAAGACAGTTATTGATGATAACTCAAAACCTTGGTCATTTAAATGTTCAAGATTCCAGCTGAATTCACTGTGCAAATACTGAATAATATGTTGTGGCAATGTATTTTTAATAAGCCTTACTCTTGGTTTAAGCCCCCATCATAGTCATATGGAGAAGCATTTGGGGGCCACGTTTGTGTTTATAGACACACCAAATTTCATCTGCTGAAAATAAAACTCCAGTTAATCAAAACTGAAAATTAGGCATAGAGGTCTAAAGAGTTTCTGCTTTATTACTGTTTAATAGAGCATATTAATTCAGTATTCTGCAGTAGATCAGTGACAACAGTTCCCCTTAAAGAATTTACAGTATAAAAGTGCACTGAGTGTGTATATCTCGTGATTTCTTACAAACTGCTCTTCAGTTATGGATTTATTTCAGTTCCATAATTAAAGAGATGGTTATCAGAAAAGACATATTTCTTCCTACTTGATATAACCAAAATCATATAAATCTATCACTTAAAAAAAATCTGGAATTTCTGTATTTTCCCGTTTTTTTCTGGAATGACTATAAATGGAAATGTTACTTAATGATACATATTAATGTGACAATTTTTAAAAGTGCTGTAGATCTTTGGAAAAATAAAATAAGCTGAATGGTTTTCAAATGAGAAAACATCTGAATTTGCAGAACTTGCACCAGCATTGTCAGACATGTTATTAGTTTGTTTTATCATTTAATTACAGCATCCTTCTTTTTTAAAGTCTTATGAGATACCTTATAATTCCATTGAGAATTATCAAATAAGAATTATATATTACAAATATAGGACAACAGCATTTTTCTATCAAAGGATATTCCTTTGTTGTTCAAAAAAATGTTTGATGCTCATATTTTTAAATAAATCCTTTGAAGTTCACTTCAATAGAAACTCTTGCCATACAGACCAGAAGAGATTTAGTTTACTAATTAGCTGCTTCATTTTGATTTAGCATACAACAAAATCGAATCACTATTATAGATTTTTTATTAATTAAACTTTTTAAAACAGCTGTATCTGTGCTGATGGCAAACTTCTAACCTGTCTTCTTCTTTTATTTAATTTTCTTTCTTCTTAATTCCCAGCCTGATTTAATGTTCTACATTTTCAGGCAAACACTGCACTCACCAGCTGAAGAGCAGGAGCTAGAAGTGAGGCTCATACAAATCCTTACTGTAGAATGAGTTTCACGGCCTATGAACAGCAATTCCCCTACTGTTGCCACCCACAGTTCTGTCAAATACTCTTACAAGTTCACCATGATACTAAATCCCTTTTTCCTCCTTTGGTCTTATTTTGGTTTTCTGTCCTTCACCTGGTGTGAACATAGGATTTCTTAAATCCCTCCCTATGTCCTGTCACATTAGGTTAGTATTTCTGAAGTCAAAATTTATAAAGAACATATGGGAATAATTTTAGAAAGGATAGGCTATAGGGAGAAGACCATTTTAAGAGTTCAGAAATTTATAGGAAAGGAAAATAATGCATTTTCTTTCCTCTCCCTTACTTAATTAACTTCTTTCTATCTATGTCTCTTCTCAGTATTGACAACATGCCCCAAAATTTATAATTTTCATCCAAAATCACACATTACCTCGTGTGTCTTTACTGTTTGGTCAATCCCATTTATTTTGTGTAATCCCATCCATCTCTAGCAGCATTCAGTGAAGCAGCTCTTATTTAGGTGCTGTTAAGGCTGTCAGCATTGCAAATCAGCTCTACATGCAACTGAACTGCTTATTTAGTTATAGTTTAGGTATAGATGAGCAGAAGATAACACAGGTCTCTGAAGCTGCAATGGGGAAAAAAATTGAATCGGATCCCCCTACACACAATCTCCCAGCTTTTGAAAGACTTAATAATACCTGCATTTGGTGCATCTGTTGGTTGGTCCTTTGTAGGACCTGCTTGGTTTTATGCCCTAAGCATGACCATAGTTATGAGCAGTACACATGCTTATTTCTTTTTATATGGCATCTACCTGTTGGACCCTTCTTAATCCTATTTGGAAAAACAGCCAAAAAACCCATTGGAAATTGTGTGGATGTTTCTAGAAGATTCTTTTTGGGGGGGGTTTTGAGGGAGGTAATTGATTGTCGAAGGAGATTGAAATTTGGATTAATGATGCGTATGTTATGCTTGAGATGATCTCTTTGTCTTAGGTCTCTTGCTTTAAACAAATTTCTTTAAATAACACCTTATAAGAGAAAGCTGATACTGTTGAACTATGCACTTGCTGAAAATGACAGTTCAGTTGAGAAACTGAAGAGGTATTGTATGCTCATTCAAATTGGTTGCTCACCCAACTAAATTAAAATTTAGTTGAATTTCAACTAGATTTGGAATGATGAGCTTCAAAATGTCCAGAAGGTTGCAGTCTCCTTTGTTTTATGACTCCAGCCTCTCCTCTGATTTACAAGACTATTTCCTGTGTGGTCCAGTCCAAATGTAACAATATCACGACTCTTTTAAAAAGTGGGGAAATAATTTCTTCTGCTACTACCTGTGAGATGGAAGCAATTAAGAAAATCAGTGTGTTTTCATTCTGGAATGCTACTGTGTTTCATCCAAGCCACATTAGTTTGAGTGGTCTTTCTGTATCCTTTTGGTTAGACAAGTCTACACCACTGGTTTTCACCTCAGTGAAGGGAAGAGAGATGTCACAGCTTCACTGCAGTAAAGATAGCCTGGCAGATGAATTTGGAGAAAATGCTTTGTAAGAAAATGGGAAGTATATAGGCAATCACTGCCCCTTGCCCTCTGAATTAATGGCTCTTCTATCCCCCTGCCCAAGTTAATAGAGCCTAAGTTGTCAGCAGTTTCCAGTGCTATTTCAGTTAGGGAGAAATACTCCTATGATTCTCCTCTGTGTGTTAAATTCTGTTTGATTGGAAGCCACTTTACTAGAAAGTAGGTTTTGAGCCTAAGTGCAAAAAATATTTTTGTGCTTCTAATTATTCATCTGATCACTTCGCATTTGATTTATTTCAAAGTAGTCTGTGCTTTTTATATGTAAATTATGAGTTTGAGAGTGTGCTAATTAAATTATGCAAGGAAAAACTGTTCTAATCAAAAGGTGGAAATTCCATTAAAAAGTTTTCTATTTATTTATAAAGCCTTCTAAAGGAGGTAGCTGTTCCCAGTCTGAAATACATTGTACACCATGTTCCCAAGACAAGTGCAGTACATACAGTAACTGGGAAGATGAGTTTGATCTGCGAGGCAAGGTGTTGCAATCAGAAAGCAATAATCTATACAAATTACCAATGTGACCCAGGAAGAGATCTTCATTAATTCTAGGTAGACTTGTCTTAATTGCTTAATTGCAGAAACCAGTAATCAATACAAGTGGCCAGTCTGACCCAAGAAAATATTTTTAGTAATTCTGGGTAGAGTTGTCTTAATTGCCTAAGGCACACATTTGGCAGTTTTTAATTCAGAAGGGAAGTTATCAAAGAACTGAAGTATTCTAATTTTTCTAATGCTGATCAAGTACTTCTGTAAGTTTTAAAACAGCTCAACAACATAAGAGCTGTGAAAAAGCACTGATATTTAGCTCAGCCTTCTAAAGGATTTCAAAGCATGCATGTTATAATAATCATTGTACTAAGATAAAAGCTGCAATAAGTACTAAGAGAGAATGTAAGGAACTCTAGTTGCATATAAAATTTTTCCATGAAGGATGGTTTTATCTTAGTGTATTTTCCAGGAAAAACAGTGATAGTAAAAGGAAAACCCACTCAAAAAATTTTTCCTTCAATGAAGAATTGCTTTTTTAGAATCTAATTTTCCATGTTTTCATGCTGTTTGGAAATACTGACAGCATGTTGTCCAAAGACAGAACAGGATGCTTCCACATGTATATTTTGATGTTAGAAAAGAAATTTAGACTGACATATTTTTTCCTGTTTCCATGTCAGACAAGCAAATGCTTCCTTGAAGCATTTGGATTTAATTTTTTTTTTCAACATCCCTTCTTCAAAATGAAGTGTTCCACATCTCTTTTTTTTTCTTTACTTATTCTTCTTTTCTGTTAAAATGTTGGCTTGTTAGTGCTTTCTCAATAGTTGGGAATTCAAAATATTGCTTCATCATTGTAAAGAGGTTGTGGGCAAATCGAGACTCGATCTCTGATTATCCTGAATTGCTTTTCTGTTGTTTTTTCATGAGCTCAAAGGAACTTAAAGATATGCTCTAAAGTCTTCCTAACCGGGATTTATATTTTTGGTCCTCCAATTCATTCTGAATAGTGTCAGCTATTTGATTTGATTCTATCAGCAGAACACCCGTGTAAGTTGTTCATGGTACATGAACACTGTTGTGAGGAGAGGTGGGTTACAGCACATGGGGCCAGCATTGAGTCATGTCCTCTACAGAGAGTATGCAGAGTTAGTACATACCAGCTTTGTTATGAGCCACTTGCTCATTGGAGTTGACACAGCAACGAAGTCACGCTGAAACAGAATCTGCACTAAATTCTTGAGAAAGTGGTTTAAACTGTGAGAGGGCAAAAAGGGAAGGGCAGGCACTATATTTCACTACTCTCTAGCTCACCTGCACCTTTTTTGGTACATATATCCTAAAAACAATAGTAAGAATTTTGAAGGATTTCGTGATGATCCTAAATACTAATTGCAGAATGTAGTGCAACACTTATGTTACAGTCTGCTGCTTCTTCAGCTCATGAGTTACTCATTCTAATAAGAGAACCTTTTTCTTCATATTTATGAAGCGGATGGTATACCTACAGTACTACAATGGCATAAAAATAAAAATTATTCTAATAAACTGAAAAATAAAAGGCTGAAGAAAACAGCGGCAGTGAAAATGTCAGATTCACACCTGCTTAATAAATGACATTTCAGAGACATGATTCTTGAATTGAAATTAAGTGAAAGAGTAAGTAGTCTATGGAAGCAATTCAGGGAGGCCTTCCAGGTGAGATCTTCAAAGGCGTATAATTCAAGGAACGAGTGTTAATTGAAAATTGCTGGAAGTGAGGTTCCTAGAGTTGTAAAATGTAGAAGTTACAGAAATTTTCAAGGCATGGAAAAAATTACAGCATGAGTAGGGTCATTTTCTTTCCATTGTCACTTACCTTCCCTAAAATTTGGGGAAAAGTTGAAGCCCCTGCAATAATCAATTACTTGTCAAAATTATATTTAGGGTGTATCTGAAGGAGTGAGCAATATATTATGTACCAGGACTCATAAATGGTACAGCTTCTAAATAGTAGCAGATAGATTTAGTATTAGAGATGGAGCTGTCTTGCAGCAGAGTAAGCACATTATTGCTTTTTTTTTTTCTTTTGTGGTTACCACTTACAAAATATAAATATGAAAACATAGGAAATGTCAACATTGTTGACATAAAATAGAAGACTGTATCTAGAGGATTTCGCTATGTAAATACAGATAATGGTATAATGCAGGTAGTGAATCAGCTGGAGTTTTTAGAGAAGAATTTAGAAAATATAGATTAAGAATGTCAAGTGCATCCATTATAAGGTGATTGACTGAGCACAGCATCAACAATTGGCTATAAATTTGGCTTACCCTTTCAGTGTCTATTTATATAAATGTATGTACATGCCTACATATATTTTTTACATAATTATGTATTTATGTGGTGTTTATCCATAATGTGACCAAGTGGGAGTGTTTTTACATCTCTGTAGCCCAGGTTCACACAGGTTGGGTAAAGTTGGAAGGCACCACAGTGGGACATCTGGTCCAACCTCCCTGCTCAAGCAGAATCACACTAGAACACATTGCACAGGATTGTGTCTGGAGGGTTCTTGAATATCTCCAGTGAGGGAGACTGCACAAACTCTGAGCAAACTCTTTCAGTGTATGGTCACCCACACAGGTTAAATGTGTTAAGGTTGACACATATAAAATGCATTAAGGTTAAATGCATTTTAATAGATATAAAATTCAATAAATTTAAATGCACTTAGCATTGTGATTTTAAGCTAGTTCAGTATTTTTTATCGTGAGATGAAAAGAACTTGTACACTTTCTCTTTGCAAATGCTCTGAGACTAGGGAGCATATTAATCCCTATAGGACAGGTAGGTGATTACACTTCAGTAAAGTATAGACTCAATGTCCACTGTACAGCTTTGATGAAGTCACTAGATAGAAAACAAAAATTAATTGGCATATTTAATTTCAAATTTTAGTCATTAATTGTTTTGACTCATTTTCTGAATTGATCTGTATTGCCGTATTTAGGAAAAAGAGGTAAAACATTATTATTTGGGTTCTGTTTTGCATTTCATAGTATGTAGCTTTAGAGAAAATTACTGCTGAGGTGATGATATACTTACTAACAGTTCTAAAAATCTGACAGGTAGGTAACAATTTCTATGCATTATTTTTATCATGAACAATTTAAGTAGTATTTTTAGATTTCTTTTATATTGCAGCAGCTGTTCTCCATTTCTCTAAGTCAGATTGCAGTCACTGAAAGGCTGCTTACTTCCTCTCTATCTTGTTGCAAAGAAAATGACATCGTGTGTTAGCTGATTTATAAACTGGTGAGGAGGAGGGTTGTTTAGTTTCAAAGAAGCCATTATTTCATGGATTTTAGGGCCGAAGAGTCACCACTTTCTTTTTGACTGTTCTATTAGAAGTTTGTGGGAGGAGAAAAGTGGCTGCTGTTAGTAAGAGGAGTACAAGAGTGTATCTATGCCACTGCTTTATTCTCTTGTTGCAGGATGTGAATTAACAGGATGCAGCTAGTCTTAAAAAGGCATATGCAACATGTTCTCTAGCTCTATAGCAGAAATAGGGCTTTGGTTTTCAAATTTAGGATGTAAGGAAAAAAAAGTATCTAATTTCTGATAGAAACTTTTGCCTTAAAGGCTTGGTTACTCAAAAAAGTTTTAAGATATGAGTTTTTAATTTCTCTTCAGTAGGCTATCATTATTTCCATTTGATTACTTCCTAACTATGTATTTTCTCATTCTTCCTGTGTTGACTTTCCTCTCTTCCTTTGATCAGAATTCAGTTTGCCTTTTTTAAAGTAGCTTTTAATTTTTAGCTATGCTAAAAGGCAGAAGAGTCTGTGTAAACATGACATTGATGAATTGCCTGTATTTTCAAGTATTACAGAGATATTGGAAGATAGTTCTTAACAACTGCTGATTTCTGTATGATTTTAGCTGTACAATGTCATCTGAAAATTACAGTTGTTGCCTTAAAAACCTGTGGTGGTAGCACAAAATCTTTTGCTTACCTGTTGGAGAATACATTTTCATGTCCTGAAATGTTACCATTATTCAGTAATAGTCCTAATTTCAGCTTGTTTTGAGGCTGCATGGTAGGAAACCCTGTAAAAAATAGTTAGGTACAGTGCCTATCTTGAGTTTTGCATCCTAATCAGATGAGATAGAAGGTGGAAAATGAAGCACAGTAAAGTGACATGTGTAGAATATTTTACCAGCCAGAACAGTTAACTGTCTATACTGCTCTTTCTGCCAGGCCACTGTCACCTCTGCTGCACCCAGAAAACATTTAGAGAACGGTTTTCCAATGCATATTCTAAAACTTGCAAGAGTTATGATGTTTGTGTTTTGGGGAGTGTTTTCCTCCCTTGAATATCATCATACCATCTATATTATCTCCTGCAGCTGATAACAAACGTTCTCTGAGCTAAGGTGATCTGAAAGTAACATAGAATTTCTATGGAGATTTTTCATTGGATTATGGATCTTAAAGGGTCTTTACATTCATCTCTACTACATCACTACTCTAAGAACTTCCTCTACCATAATAAAAAAAATTAAAGCCTGCTCTCATTGCACTGGGACTGTTGGCCTGTATTGTAAAGCCAAGATTGCATCCCTGTCATCACCAAACTTATTAACATCTGAGCTGTGAGTACTGATTTATTTCCTTTGCAGTATCTACAAGCTACCTCTTCCATCATCTTTAAAACTCACTCTTCACCTTGTTTCCTCAATGCAGTTGCATTATTTGAATTTGTCTAGCATCTGGAAGTTCCTCTCAAATACTGTAGATGCTATCTTAGATATACAATGTTCTTTAATGTCCCACACTGATATATAACTGCACCAACATAAGATATTAAAAAGCTTGTTCCCATAAATTTTCTGGTTAATGCTTAATAATTTTCAGAAGTGTTCAGATTGCAGAGAATGAGAATAATTGCTTAATTCTCCTCACAAGCATATCTTTGTCAAGCAGTCATAAAGTAAGTTGAAAGCAAAATGGTTTATAGAAAATTAGTTACATAGCTTGTAAAATGCTCTACAATGTACTGCAAACAAAAGGGAAAATTTTCTGCAATTTCACAATTTTGTACTTGCTCAAATGGCCATTAACCAACAAGATGAAAATCAAATTTATCCTATTCACGCTATGAATTATCTATGATTAGCAGTGTATAGAATGTGATTTTCTAAAGCTTCTTTCATATTCAAGGTATCTTCAAGCACTTTGTAAAAAAAAAAAGGATGAAATAAACACCATAAGTATACTAAACATGTATAAGATAAAAAAACTTGCCCTTTTCTTTAGGCCAGGATTGAATCTTTGCTCAGTGACTCTTAGAAATCTTGTGTCATAGAATCCTAAACTCAAGGAGTTTTTGCTATTTCTAGTCTTGTACATTAGAATAGTTTCTGAGGCATTTGTTGTGTCCTGCTTTCAACATTGAATTCAGAATGCCTGACAATCATGTTCCTTTCTTAGGGGTGTAAATTCTATGCATACCCCTTAAACTGGCCCTGTGCTATTAAACCCATAATCCCTTTATATGTCTTTAGGAGCCATGGGCCGAGCTCTGAAATGTCCAGAAAGAATGAGGATTTACTGACAATAAATACTTTTATTATTATTTGACATTATGTTTTCCAAGCTGCTATAATGAACTTGAGTCATGCTTTGTTAGTTCTTTTGAATAAGGTTTCTGTATACTGTGATGGCTATTTAACTTCAGCTAATTGGGATTTATGAAGTCATTGGGTACCATAAGACTTGCAGTGCTCTTCCAGAGTGTACCACCACACATCGTGGTGGTTTTGTGTATGGAAATAAACTGGGACTCATATTTGCCTTCATGTCACTGCAGTGGTAGGATATAGGCTGCAACAGGCTCATAAATAAAAAAGACTGGAGTAGTACAAGTGTAAGCTTTTCAGTTGCAGTTCTGTAATATCACCCAACTCTTTTGTGCACATCTAAACAACTTTAACAAATTAAAGTCTATTCTAGTTACCAGACAGGATGGTCTTCCAGTAGGCATGTGTAGACAGGAGTACAAATAACATACAGCATCATTATAATGAGAGGTGTAAGCTAAATCACAGTGATCCTATAGCCAGTATAAGGTCTGTAAACAGCTGTAGGTGGAAGCTTGGCTGGAATCTTTTAGCAGGATCTAGCTTTATTGTGCAAATAGCAAAAGCCAATGAAGATGAAAAGGTAGTAAGCAGCTTGCCAGAGCCATTCCATTATAGCACAGAGGAGGAGATACTACTGGTTAATGAGGTGTTAAAGTATATCTAAAATATAAAGAACTATAGACTGTAGTTTTCCTGTTGATGAATGCACAATTTAAAAATATCAAAATATGAAAAACAGCTGCTTACCCATATAGTGATTATCAAAGCCTTTTGGTTAAATGATGTTTACACTGTTCTTTAATTAGTTTGGTCCTTTAAAGAGCTACCCTGCCAGTGTGACAATTATGCACTCTTAGCTTTTCATGCACTAAATGGCCAAAATAAGCAAAGCTTTTCTGCATATCAAATCCTCACCATGTCTTGCTCAGTATGGATAAGTTTGAGGACTTTGAAGGTAATTTTTCTATATTTCAAGACAATTTTCCTCTTTTTTTTTTTTTTTTTTTTAGATCACCACCAAGACTGTTAGTATTGTCAAATGCAGTCTGAATTTCCATAGGTCTAAACTGAAGACACCTCTTTCAAGGTTTCACATGATAATATTAAACATTACCAGCTGGGTCAGTTCTGGGCTAGTAATAACAGAGTAACATGGCCCATTGGTTCTTTCACTATTAAGTCTGTCAGACCCTACAAGTTTGCAAAATTTGCCATCTTGCTCAGTAAGCAAGATCTAATATGGTCTTGAAACAAAAATCCTATATGAAGGATGGTGATACAGGGAGCAACCTGATGTACCTATCAAGTCCCCAAAAAGATCTATTATTAGGAAAAAGTAGTTTCATATTCAGTAATTCTGGTTTGCTTAGTGAGTGCACTTTGCATGGACCACTGCTTTCCTGAGCCAGCGTCTGTGTAGCTCTGGCTGTGTAAGATGGCAGCTGCTGTGGATGTTCTCCAGGGCAATGAGATGGCAAAGGCAAATTTATGTCACTCATCCTTTTGCTGCCATGCCGGAATGTGGGAGGAGTATTAAAGCAATGTACCCCATTCTGATACTACTGGAGTGAGAAAAGACTGCTTAGGCCATGCATGGTAATGCTTTGTAAGACTAAGTGAGCCAGGTAGTCTCTACCTGTCAGCAATTGCAGTATCATTGCTTACTTGAGTTTTGGGGTGAATCCGGGATTTTAAACAGAGGGTTTTTTTCAGAGTTCCTCAGATGCACCAAGCAGGTCTCTTGTGCTGAATAAATGAGTAGTATTTCAGAAGTCTTTTTTGTTGTTGTGAAATTCCCATCTGGGCACAAAGCAAATCCTTGGCTCCTTTGTGCATTTCCAAGCAATGAAAGAATTTGGATCATTAACAGTTTGTCATGTACTGGTTTTTATGGACACTGCATCTTTAATGCACCATGCCATCCATGTTCTTCAGTGGTCTGGACACCTAGTATCAGCATCCTACGTGAAGTCAGATGTCAGCATTACAGGTGATTCATAGTAAATGTAAGAAGTTAATCACTGTTGTAGCTGATTGAAGGCAGCAGCAAGGCATTTCACTTGAGACTTCTTCAACACAGCTAATCTGAAGTCCAATTTAATATTAGATACAATTTACCATGCATCTGGCTGACAGCAGCATCAGAACATTTCTCTCATCTCATTCCTAAACAGCTTAAGAAACACATGTCCAAGGGCTGAAAAGGGGTCAGTAAATTAAACAAGAACAAAAATTGGCATTGTGTTCTTTCAAGTTTGCATGGAGAATTTTCCATGCCTATGTGCTGTAGGGCTGTAATCCAAATGACACAGTGCTGATTCAGTGATCCAAAATTATTTTTTTAGGCTTGGGCAGGTGCTGTGGACTAAATTCAGCTTTCACTTAGACCTCATTCCAAATACAGAAATATGTAAAGAGACAGTGAATTGTCATGGACAAACATTGCAGCAGAGGTGCATCTGAACCATTTTAAGGGTGCAAATCCAAATTAAAATTCTGTGATCCAGAAAGAACAAACTAAGACAGATTAGAGTACGGGGAAAGTTGGGGACAGTAGTTGTGTGGGTTAGAGCACTGTGATTGATCTCCTAACTATACAGCAGTCTGTCTGAGAGGCCAGTGGGAAAGCTGCTCATCATGTGCAGCATTCGTGACAAGTGAGCAGCTAGATTCTGACATGATGTAGGACAAATCAAGAAACAGAGATACCAGTCTGGCCCTCATGAACTGGCAAGCCCTGGGGTTTAAAAATAATGAATTTGTTTTTTAGATCTCCTCAGCATGGTGTTTTTGCTGTGTGAGTGGTGGAGGTATTCATTCAGATACCTCCTTCTTGCTGGCCTTGTGTACTCTCTGTCTCTTTGCCAGCACCTAGGTGCTTTCAATGTTCCTCACCACAGCTATCTCTTAGTTTGTTGCCTCAGCCAGGTGTTCCTGCCTTTACATAGCATGTGCCTGGCTGGCATCCTGTCTGAGCCTCCTTCCTTATTATCTTAATGTTGAATCATGTTATGCCAGTGTAATATTCTCTATTAGCTAAATAGTCTCCTGTCAGTTCATTTGGAAAGACAACCTTGACATCAGGCTTTACTGAATTTTGCTGAAAAGTAAAAGATGCTGCTGTGAGTCCAAAGAAGGGCAAAGGAGAGCAGGGGCTGGAGCAAAAGTCTTATGATGAGTGGCTGAGGAAACTTGGGGGTGTTTAACCTGGAGAAAAGGAGGCTCAGAGATGATCTTATTGCTCTCTATAACTACATGAAAGGAGGTTGTAGTGAGGTGGGGTTTGATGTCCCAGGAGACAAGTGCCAGGATGAGCTGAAATGGCCTCAAGTTACACCAGCGGTAGTTTGAATCAGATATTAGAAGAAATTTCTTCACAGAAAGGGTTGTCAAACATTGGAACAGACTGCCCAAGGAAGTGGTGGAGTCACCATTCCTGAAATTTTTAAAAAAACATTTGGCTATGGCACTGAGGACATGGTTTAATGGTGAACATAGTGGTGGTGCTTGGTTGATGGTTGGACTTGATGGTCTTAAAGGTCTTTTCCAACCTTAATGATTCTGTGAGTCTATGAACCAAAAGATGATCAGGATATTGTTTCTGTTACTATAATTTCTTTTCAGGAACAAATATGCCACTGGAAAATCTATTTATGAGTGTCTATGGCAGCAGTCCGTAATAATGAGTCAGCACACACCTTGGTTCGCAGAAATCCGAGAGCCAGACAGCAGGGGCCTGTTTATTGTATTGTCTTTTTTTATAGTAGGAACCCAGGTATATG
>VZRZ01008040.1:734852-995875 GCA_013398175.1 Climacteris rufus
ATTGTTTTCATACCTCCCATGGGAAAGAAGGATTTTCTCCCAAGCAGCAAGCAGCAGCTTCGGGCTGCTACAGAGTGTCTGTTCTGGTTCTGGCCAGGACAGTATTAATTTTTGCAGTAGCCAGGAGGGGGCATGGCTAGAACATGGAGGTTTATTCTTTACCAACTCATATCATTGCTAGGGTTGGGGGTAAAGGAGTCTCTTCCATGGAGAAGGGGTCTTTTCCTGTCAAGTAAGCGTGGCAGAGGGAGTGCTCGGGTGATGCCAGTTCTGAACATTTTGTATGTGACTCACTCACCTCTCTCTTGTACACTTGTTTTTTATGTTGTTGCTGTTACTGCTCATTTTCTTATCTCATTGCCACTTCCAGTAAATTGTTCTTATCTCAGCCCATGATCTTTACCTTTTGTGCTTCCAATTCTCCCCTCCAGCCACCAGCAGGGGAATGGAGGGGGGAACTGAGCAAGTGGCAGTATGGTTTGGAGAGTCTCAGTAGCAACACTAAATTGACAAGTACTGTTCCTAAATCATGACAGTGTCAGAAGGCACAGACTATATGACAAAGTGTGCATGTATGTACATATGTATCGAGACAGTTTATGCATTTTTGCTGTACTACCATTTTGCTTCTCTGTTGTTGTTTTTCTATGAAAGGAGATAAAAGTGCCTTTTGCAGCCTCACCTAGTAGTTTCTTTTAGCAGGTACTTTCACAATTGAGACAGACTACCTCATTATTATGAAGGAAATTTTTACACCATTAAAAATACAGTGTAAAATATGCAGAGAGACTAACTATCTGGTTAGAATTTGTGTGAAATGGAAATGTAACACATAGGATGATACCTGTTTTGAATCAAACCATGGGAAAAATGCATGATTGATGCCAGTAGCCCTATCTTTAATTATTGTCTTCTTATAGATTGTGAATTAAAAATACAAGCAAGACCTTACTTAGCCACTATTTTGGTGACATACCTGTGCTTTAGGCATTGTTATTAACCCAGGCTTATTCTGTACATTTCTGAATATAAGACTTTATCTCCTGAATCCCCATTTCTAGGCTGGAATATACAACCATTTCATGTCACTAGGGTTAAAAGGAAGCCAGCTTGCATGAGAAGGATTTGAGCTGTCTTGTGTCTGCAATGCTACCTGTAACCACACAAAAAGTCCAGATATTAGGAGACAAGAGGGAATTCTATCAGCTGAATGATTGTACATATGTGCTTAGGCTCCATTCAGCTTCAATTTAAGCAAGCTACCTTGAAACTCCACTGGAATTCAAGAGGGAATTAATTCTTTAGTAGGCAGGCACAAGGCTTTGCTAAAAGCCTGAATAAATACTAGTCTTTGCAGCCTCCCATATATCCCATATTATGTTTCAATTCAATCAAAAAAAGAAACACAATAACCCAGTATGAAGAGTAGCTTGGTTAAGACTCTGAGCTCCAGGCAGGGTTAAACATAAAATGTAAATACTGACAATTCTTTACTGAAATAACAATCCCAGCTCATTAAAGATGGAGATAGTATTTTACAACTATATATATGAATTTTCTAATGTGATAATATATCTTACAAACATAAAAATGTGTGTTACTTAAATTTTGCGTTCTTCTAAAGCAGAGAATCTTTGAGATCCCTTTCAACCTAAACCATTCCATGATTCTATGATCTTCACATTCATGAGCCCCAGTTCTCCTGGGGCAGTGTAACCACTCTGGTATCTGCTAGAAGGACAATACAGCAGAGAACAGTCCAGACTTCTGCATTGCAGTGGTGGTTACTTCCTAAAACACATGTACTTATGAGATTAGGTGTTCTGACTGGACCTCATGCTTACCAGAAAGGAGAAACTGGTCAGGTTGTGAGATTCAGGAGTAGTCTTGGTTGCAATGATCATGAGATTGTGGAGTTCAGGAACCTGCAAGGAAGGAACAAAGCCAAAAGATAGGACCACAACCCTGGTGTTAAGACCTTTTCATATTCAGGTGTCTGCTTAGAAGAATCCCATGAGACACAGTCTTAGAGATTAGAGATTCCAGAAGAACTGGTTGAATTTCAAGGACCTCCTCATTCAAGTTAAAAAATTATCTCCTTCCAAGTGCAGGAAATCAAACAAATGTGGCAGGAGGTCCACATGAATGAACCAGTAGCTCTGGACAAAACTCATAATTGAAAAGGAAAACACACAAGAGATGGAATCAGGGCCAGATGACGTGAGAGGAATACAAATACCCTGTCTGGTGAAGGTATAGGATTAGGAAAGCCAAAGCCTACATGGAATTGAATCTGCCATTACATGAATGGCAACAAGAAGAGTTTCTACATATGTAGGAGAAGCAAAAGGAAGTCTGGGAAAAATGAGGGCCTGATGCTGAAAGGATTAGGAGACCTGATGTCATGGAAATGTTTGAGGCCTTTTTCACCCATGTTGATAGGCCAGACTGATCTTCAGGAATCTCAAGCCTCTGACACTTGTGAGAAAGTCTGGAGCCATGATGAACATCTGAACACAAGAAAAACTCTTTCCCTGTGAAAGCGGTCAAACAGTGGAACAGGTTGCACAGACAGGTTGCAGAGCCTTGATCTGTCAAGATACTCAAACTCTGACTGGACACAGTTCTGGAATACCTGCTCTAGCTGGCTCTGCTTGAACAGAGATAATCTCTAGATAATCTCAAGAAGCCCCTTCCGACATAAATATGTATGTGATTATGTGACCATAAACCAGTACAGGCACACAGAGTCTGTAGGAAGAAGTTGAAAGGAGGCAGAGTTCTTCTACATTTTGAATTCTATTTTTCCTGAAATTTTGTCAGGTACTTTTATATATAAACTCAGGAACAAATGAAAATGGCCTTTTCCATTTTAAGCACAACTTACACACAAAGAACCATAATTGTAAATAATTTCCTTATATTAAAGGCTTGAACTTGTATTACTTGTGGAAGTTTGTAAAAAAACATCATTATTAGTGACCATTCATTCAAAGATGGGTTAATGTAAAATAACAGTATGGTCTGTGTGCTTGACACAAGCTTCTACTGGAACAGCTGAGGCTGACCCAGTGAAGGTAGTGGTTAAGTTTTCAGGGTAAATCATAAGTCCATGATCTTTGTGGTGGGGGCTTAGAAGTTACTTCTTTGAACTTCTGCATACATCTTGTGCATCTTATCAGTAATGTTTTGGCATCTCACAGATGTAAAGTCCTGGACAGTTCTCTGTGCCTCTGTTTCCCTTCCCTCCTGTGAGGCTGCAGCAGCAGGCTTTAAGTGCACAGATATGTGAATTATCTGTGAGTATTTCATAGCTCATAGGCCTAGATGTGTATATCTATTACATCTATTACATGTAGATGTATTTTATTCATTTAGGCAATAGTTTGACATCAGATGAATCCCATAATACATGTGTTTCTTGAGCAAAAGCAATGCACAAGATAGAACTGATATTACTTTTTCCTGAACAATGTCATCAATATTTGCATTAATAAATAATAAATCATAATGCAGGAATATTAACCAGGGCCAACTGAGTAGATGGAAGTGTTGTTTATGCTTTAAAACATACTAAAGTAATGGATATTATGTTAAATTATAAACTTTCAGTAAGAAGTCATTTGGCAAATAAAAACTGAAAAGTACAAAAAAACCTCCCCAAAACTTGTACATGTTAACCTGTTGAAGCAATAGCTTAAAATATATTTTAAAAAGTAATAAATTAGAATCATGTGAAGAAACTTTAGAATAACATATTATTATAGCTGATTATGTTTTGACAATGTAATAAAACTTTAAAATGCATTTGGTTTGACTCATTTGGATGAAAAAATTTACTTTTTGTTTCGTAGAAAATGATGAGGTCATCCGTGTTTCATATGTTCATACTAAGCATGGTTGCCGTCGATGTGATTGTTGCTGCCAGTAACTACTACAAAGGAGAAAATTTCAAGAGACAATATGATGAATTTTACCTTGCTGAGGTGAGTATGCTGAAATGACTATCTGGATAATTTTTAAGATAAACTAAATTAAAAAATGTGAATGTCAAGGCTATTTTAGTATGTAATTTTTTATTCCCTTAAGCATTCCAAGAATACTTTGCTAACTTGTTCAACTTCCTCTGTTTGACAATGGCTGACAGCCCCATGTTACAACCTTTTGAAAGGCAATTTCCTCAAACAAAATGCTACTGGTAATGAGCTGAGGCTTAAGTATGACATCTGCAGGCAATACGTAGATGCTGAGTTGCTATCTGTCTCTAGCAGGAGCATAACATTCAGAAGAATTTAATTTTAAAAACATGACAAAACACTGTATTTAAAAAATATAATCTAGAACTTCTTCCTAAATCATCTTTATTTGATATATTCTGCTTCCAGAAGGTCCTTAAGCATAACCAAAATAGTGTTACAAACAGCCTAGCTTCAGCAATCACAAGAGTACACTGCTAAAAAACCCATTTATGTAGTCATGAATTTGGTAAAGGAGGAGTCTATGCTCCTGAATCAGTGAAGTGGAGGTACAAGTGACATTCTGACAGGGAACCTGCTTGAGTCATTAGCTGGTCAAGGATTTTACTGTAGAGCATGCACTAGAGATCCTAGAACCTTGCATACCTGTCTTTTTAGTACTAATTAATTCAGTTTAAAAAAAAAGTAATTAAAGTCTTTGGTACTTTGGTACTTTGCCTGTACTTTATGTACAGGCATAGCTTTAATTAGATATTTCTTTTCCTGAATCAAGTTCAATCAGTATTGTAGCATTCTTTATTAAAATATTTATTTCCATGGGCACTGAATTGTCACTTTATCTGAGTAAGAAGTCACCAATGCTGAAAGATCAGTTCTTTCACCAGTGTGCCAGGATCAGTTCATCTTGCTTTATGTTTTCTGCAGTTTCCCGGGCTTCAATAGTTGCACAGTCCTTCTTTGGAGCCAGAGGGAACATTCTTAGATTAGAGTGTGTGACAGGAGAATGTTCCTAGTTGTTTCTCTGCCATTGGTTGTTGTGTGGTTTTCTATGTTCATATTTCTATGCTGATATTCAGATTCACATGCCCAACTTTAAACTCTTTAATTTATAACAGTGCAATGCTTTATGAATTTCCTTTTTTTAAGGAAGGTTGAGTTGGAACACATTTTTTATCTTTGTTTTAGAATTTCTGTCTGATCTCTTAAAATTGTATGAAGCTGAGAGTTCACTGGTTTTGGGACAAAAATTAAAGCAAAAAAAAGTTAAAAACAGCACCAGTGTCCAAACCTTTAAAAGAGTGCAGATTATGGAGACAGCACTGCTGCATGATTCTCTTTTGTCTCTCATGCTGCTGGGGATAGCTGTATTTTGTGTGAATATGGAGTCAATGTTGGCCTGGACAACAATTACAAGAGTAATTGTGAAATACATTGTCTTTATTTTATCTCAAGTTCTAATTGTATTTGAAAAAATACCTGAACATGTAAATTATTATCCTGAAAATAGGACATTGGAATAAAACCAGTGAATGCTGGGTTGTCTTATGACAAGTCCCACAGATTTGAGAGTAAAATTGAAGACAGCAAATAAGATTTTAATCTCCATCATAGTTTAACCCCAGCCAGCAGCTCAGCCTCACACAGCCTCTTGTTCACCCTCTCTCAGTGGGATGGGGGAGAGAATGATCAGAGTAAAAGTGAGACAGCTCATGGGTTGAGATAAAAACATTTTAATAGGTAAGGCAAAAGCTGTGCATACAAGCAAAGCAAAGCAAGGGAGTAATTCACCAATTCCCATGGGCAGGCAGGTGTTCAGCTTTCTCTGGGAAAGCCGGGCTCCATCACCCATAACGGTGACTTGGGAAGACAAACACTATCACTTTAAACATCCCCCCCTTCCTTCTGCTTCCTCTAACCTTACATGCTGGGCACAATTCCCTATGGGATGGGATATCCCTGTGGTCACTTGGGGTCAGCTGTCCTGGCTGTTTCCCCTCCAAACTCCCTGTGCACCCCAGCCTGCTCACTCATGGGGTGAGAAGCAGAAAAATCTTGACTCTGTGCAAGTGCTGCTCAGCAACAGCTAAAACATCCCTGTGTTATCAACACTGTTTCCAGCACAAATCCAAAATAGCATCATACAAACTATGATGGGGAAAATTAACTCTGTCACAGGCAAATCCAGTACAATATCCTTGGCCAGAAACAAATCATTAAGTCAGCATTAGAGCCTAAGACCATGAACTCTTCACAGTAGGCATTTTTGCTTTATGCCCAGGATAAGCAAGTGGAGCCCGGATTCTTAACAAAATAACATTAATTCCATTTGTATTCAAAACAGGGAACACTGCACATCCTATTTCTATTTTGGCTCTGAATATATAGTATAATTATGCTTTTATTAATCAGTGCTAGAAACAATCTCTTCAACATTTATTTCAAATATAGGGTTTGCAGGGTATTTTTTCCAATAGAAATATTTGCCAGGGTTTATTCAAGGTGAGTATGTCATGTAGACTAATGTATTATAGCTCTGTCCTATAAGTAATGTCCTGTTTTCTTTAACAATACTTTTTTCTGTTTCTGCATAGCTTAAATAATTGTTTTCCTAATTAAGATGTTGTCAGAAAACTGTCATTTGTTTATATTCTACATTTTACATTTCTAAGTATATGAGGTAATGTATTCTGGGCTAGAGAATGGTGGGATTTTTTATTTGTAAAGCAAAATTTTTTTTATACCCATTTGTTGGGTTTCATAGTTTTGTTGTTTTTAAGCCTGTGATGCTTTTACTAGAGGCATTATAAAAATCAAACTAAAAAAACCCTAGTATGTTATAGAAGGAGGAACAAAGGAAAGTATCAGAAGAGCAGAACAACAAAAAAATCCTGAAAGAGAGAGAGGGGAGAAATGGATAAGTTGGTGTTATTTCCTATGTGGTTATTGTGAAACTTGTTCTTTGTAGCACAGAGGGTGAACAAAGAAAATAGTTTTAAGAGCCTTGAAAATGCTGAATACTGAAACAATGCAGATTATTCCACAGTGGCTGGTTTGTTTCCTTGGTGAAGATGGTTGGAGCAGGATGCACTGCTGTTGCTCTGTCTTTTCCATTTGACTAGACTGCAGAAAGCTTTCCCTTCAATGGGAGCTGACTTGAGCAGCCAACAGTGGTGAGGATTCCCTTTGCTAAAGGAAATGGCCAGAGATTACAGCAAGCATATCTGGCTTTCTGACATATTTTCCAGAAGTCATCTTGGAAGCTGCCAGCTTTAGGAGCAGACGTCTAATAAAATATCTCTATTCTATGGACCACACGTTGTAGTGGCCTAGAACTGTAGAGATACGTCTGCTTAAACTCAGTGGGCAAATCTAAATGAAGTTATTGAGATGTCCAGTACCAAGAAAAGAAACCTGTTCTCATTGTTGGAAAGAGAAGACAGACTCAATGGGGCAAAGGTTAGACAAGAAGATAAAATAATCTATATCCAGATTCCATTGTTTGCATAATTTTGTACACCCAGTACTAAATACGAGGTTCTGACAGGCACTTCAACTTGTATACATCAGCCCTAAAGGTTAAGCAAAACCAGAATTTTAACAGGATGACTCAAAACCCCAGTGCAGTATATGAGAATCTGGAAAAAGTAGAGCTGCAAACTCGTTTTTGTAATTTTTAATGAATATGTGAATTTAACTGCTCAATACTTAGACAGAATAGTGATGGATGTTTGTTTTTATGTCTCCCACATTGTCTTCCATTAAAAGATGTTACAGACTAGCTGTCGTATTTGAGTTTCAATCAATTCCTACCAATACTGCTTTAAAGGGTCTGAATACCAGAGTTCAAAACCAGGTTTTCCTATATAGTTCTTCCTAGATTCCTTTTGTAGCCTGTCCCTTCGCACTGCTGCCTTTGGGTAGCCTTTGCCCTGTCCTGGATGAAGGACGGATTGAGTGCTCTGTCAAATCTGGTAGTAAGGGAAGTGCTAGAGGTCTGTGCCCTTAATCTCACTGATCCTGCTTGGAAAAATTCTTGTCTTTCGTGACAATTTGATGAATTTTCAAGTAAGACACAGTTACAAAGAAAACAAACTGGGTCTATCACTGTTGGATGCTGACTGATAGTGAGCTCTGCCTCTGCCAAAAAAAAATGTTAAGTGGTTACTAGCAAAATGTAATGTTGCTGAAGGTGGCACTACAAAGTATCCAGGTGACCAAAAGGGATGTAAATACCAGAAAAATTGCCCATTCCTGTTAGCTCCTCTGTGACCTCTGCAAAGCAGAATTAACAACATGGTGGAGAGTGGCTGCTTGGTGGCTGCTCATGTGTTACACCTGCTTTCTCTATATGGACCTGCTCTGGCTTCTTATTTAAGTTTGCCTTTCCCTTGCCTCTACAGCAATGGAAGGAATGATTCCAGCTTTAAAAAAAAAAACCCACAAAACTATAAAAATTGTATTGCATTTCACACCTAACAAAAAGTTCTAGTCAGATATTCTGAATCTTCTCCTGTAATTAATTACAAGGAAGGAAAAAAATACAAGCTCTGTCAGCAGGAAGACAGGTGTATAAATGTAATCAGATGTTATGCAAACCATTTGATACATTTTTAAGTGTCAGTGGTTTGAATTCATTTGACAAGCATGTGAAATGCAAATGATCCTGCCCACACATTTTTAGAATAAATTAAAATACACTTAACATCATATTTGTTAGTCTTATTCTAATAGGAAGCCTAAGTGCTCTGAAGAGTGTACGTGTGTATTTAAATGGCATTGTTATTCCACCTGCTCTGAGCTGAATCCCAGCTGCTTTCTATACCACTGTTCCATTTTTCCTAATTTGATGCCCTTCTTCTTACAGGACTCAGATGTCTTTTTATTAAAAGTGAGCTTTACTTTTAAGATTTTTTGATAATATGTTTTCCTTGTGTCTTAGATAGAGATTTTCATGTAAAGATGTAGTTTCTTCAAACCTGGCTCATTGTTCTCCTAGAGCTCTTTGAGATTCCAGAACACAGTCTGAAAAACTGGCCAGATCCATTTGAGAATAAGGGCATAAAAGTGTTCCTACACTGTTTGTGACTGAAAGCACACAAATATTTCTTAGTAGTCTTTATTTCCTAATGTGAAGAGATTTTTGGAGTGCTAGGAAGCATTTTGCCTTGATTCAATCATTCTGAGGACAGTTGAAGCCTCACAGCTATTTTTCATGCCTTGAGGAAGCCATATAAAACAGCTGGTAGTACTGCTTGTAAATAGATCTGTGCACTGGGGGAATGAATAAAGGACATAAACCTCAGTGCTTAATTTCCATCTCCACTGTTGCTTGTGACAGTCCTGTACACAAAAAATATGTAAAATTTTATTTAGCTATCTCACAACCTGCCTCTTTCATGTTGATAAATATATTTTTGATGGACTGTATAGTTTAGTTTTAAAATAACATACGTACTTAAAGCAACATCCCAGAGATTTTCACTGTCAGATTCAGGATTAAAATCTTAGTCTCTAACTTTTTTATCTCCTGCCAAATGCAGTAGACCTCATGGCCCACAGTGAGTTAGTCTCTCCATCTTAAAAGACTAGTAATGCTTTTCCTCAAAGGAGATTTGAGCTGCATTTTTGTTATGTTTGTAGTGCACTTTGAAAGCATTAGTTGTATTTAGATGTAACCTAATGTTATTTTAGGGTCTCTTTTAAGTCCCAACATGTGTAAAGAGAGGAACATTTCTGAGTCACAGAAAATAATCTTTTCCATTGGATTTCCTGGCTGTTGGAAACTGTGGCAGAGAGCATCTCAGGGTATATACAGTGGTAAAATAAGACGGAACATGAGGAAGTGTGTCTAGCCAGCAGGATTTTTAGTAATGAGATAAGTAAGAGAAAATAATCTTGAAGATGTAAACCTGTCCAAAATTGTCTCCTTTTGCTCAAGCTGAACATTATGCATTTTACTGTAAAAATATTTCAATAAAGGCCTCTGGGAGAATCCAAAAGTCATTCAATCCCTACAAGTAGATTTCTTCCTGTGTAACTTCCCACCATGCCCAAGTTCTTTAACAGCATTGTGAAAATTAACCAATTCTGGACTGAGTTTGAATTTCCTCTCTTTTTAAAATTTGTTTTAGGTGCTTAAGTCCCATTACCTCTTTTCTACCTGTTTTGGTTGTCATATTACTATGGATGTTTTAGAAAATTGAAGTAGCAATTTTCAAACCAGAGGCCTTTCAACTTTGATGTGTTTCTTAGATCTCTTAAAATTCTTCAGAAAGCTAATACATTTTGCTTCATATTTTGAAAAAAGAATTAATAAGTAATCGTATTTTCCTTTTTATATATGAATACAAAGTGAAATATCATCTGGATTATTTATTATTTTATACTTTCCAAACTGTGAAATCTACCTGTGTTGAGTCTTTCGAAAATTTCCTGAAGTTAAATCTATCATTGTTTATTCTGTTTAGAATATGATTTGTTTTGCTAAATATTATGATCTTTATTTTTACCACACAAAGCCTTGACAGATATCATGACATAGAAACTTCTAATTTAGCTCAGTGTTTTGAATGCATCTTTCTTATTTTATATACCCGTCTAGGTTGCTTTTACAGTTCTGTTTGATTTAGAAGCTCTTCTGAAGATCTGGTGTTTGGGTTTCACAGGATACATCAGCTCATCTCTTCACAAGTTTGAGTTGCTGCTTGTAATTGGAACCACTCTCCATATTTATCCAGACCTCTATCACTCTCAATTTACATATTTTCAGGTACGATCAACTACTTTTACCTTTTACCCTATATACCAAATTAAAACATTACCCATCCACATTTCACACAAATTCCAATTTTCTCACAATATTGACTCATTTTGAGAATAACTTTAAAATAGCAAACCTCTCTGTTTTTAACTATGTTCATTGGGTGGATTTACAGAAATAGGACTCTTTCTAACTTTGCTGAGAAGTCCTTTCTGTTTTCAGTAACTCCCATTTCTTGTCTGATCTGCACTGTTCAGTAAGTTCTGGATTAGTTTCTTCACTGTCCTTCACTGAGCCTTGACTTGGTATATACAGCTGTTTACAACACCACCTTCCTGTAGTGTCCACCACTGCTTTCCTGGCTGCTCTCTCTGAGGCCTCAGTTCACTTGCTGTTGCTTCTCCAAACCTTCATCTCTGTGGCTGTCACATGCCTAACTAAGGGTCTCTCCTCCAGTTGCTGTGGCTCTGCTGTAATTTCTCCAGAATCATCTTATATTTGGGGTTTATAGCGTTCCAACCATTCCTGATCTAGAGGAAATGTGTGTTTATTGAAGCTCTTCCTGCATTTTCACTTTGGGGAAGAGCAGGAAAGAGAGACAAAAAAAGACTGATTAATTCACACTTCTGATTCTTGTCAGCCAGCCCAACCAACTCATTCACCCTCCTTGAAGTGCTTAGGGTTGTTCCCGTTTTGGGAAAAAGCATTGGGATTCATTATGTGTTATATTCTGCAGTGCTAAAGGGTTTTTTTAAGAATATATATATAAAAGGATTCATGTCTGCCCATTATTCAGCAATGGATTGGCATGGTGAATAAGTAATACTCAATAAAGGCAAATAATAAATTATCAGACAGAGTCCTGTCAATAAATGTGATTATTTGTAGTGACACATATTGTAATCATGAGTACAATATGGGGGGAGCAGTCTCCCCAAGTGAGGGTTGAAATATAATGGCCTTTTCAGATTTCTGCATATGTCATCCTGTATTTTTTCTAAATGGTTCTAGAAACCTACTCAAGATAGCTTTCAGGATGAAAAAATCTATTTTGTTTTCACTTGATATCATTTGAAGACTTTTAAGTCATTATAGCTTTGATTTTGCTGTCCAAATATGTAAAATGTTGTTACCCAGTGCAGCATGATACATCTAAGGTGCAAGAAAGGATGCTCTGTCAGGAATATGCCATTGCACCCTTGTGTCAAAAGCAAGTGGGGATCATGACTGGGAGCTCTCAGTTAAAGCAGTCAGTAACTTATTTAATAATTGGTCCATATTTATTAGGGCAGAGGTCACTTATGACTGATGGTTTCTTTCTAAGAATTTTCAGTATAAATTATGAACATGTTGGGCTAAATGGGTAACATCAGCACTAACTCATAGGATTGAAAGTATAATTAAAATATAGCCAGATGTTGATAATAAAATAAGTCTTTTTAATGCATTTAATTAGTTCTGTGGAGCAATGGTGATGGTGGTGGTGATTTTAATTACACAGTGATAGCTTTTACGACAGAAAATTTCAAGATGTGATTTTTTTTTCCAAAATATATTAAAGACATACATTTTACAAGCAGAAACACCTGTTACACCGAAAGATTTGGGTTGTATTTTGCAATCCAAATCCCCTAAGAGGTGAATGATTGGAAGGTTTCAGAATACCTTTGATGTCAGTGTGTAAGGTACACACTGTACTCCTCCACAATTAAGTTCTGGGCAATCTAGATAACACATTTTCAAATCAACCAAGGTCAAAAACTCTTTTTCACATGAATATGTCTTGATGTTAGGCAGATTTCCCGGCTTTTAGGTATTCATGATGACACAGTAAATGTGCTCCTTGTCAGCCAACAAAACAAATTACTGAAAACGGAAGTCCTTCTTGACACATTCCAGGGTAGCAAGGAAGAATTATTGTTTGGCTTGTCTAGTCCTCCTTGCATTCATTTCAGTTTGCATTATTCATTGGTCTGTATCATTACCTTTTGCCAACACATCATTCACTCTTTACTACATTGGCTACTGTCCACCCTCCCACCTATCTTTCTTGCATTCACTGTGCATTCATTCAAGACACTTTGCAAAGCCCTCTGTGAAAGACTACAGCAAGGGACTGTTACATAGTTACAATCTATAGGACATAAAATTAGCAGAGAAATGACAGATTTTGCATATTATTGCAGAGATCTGTAATGAACCAGCATAAAAGAGAGATTTAAACAGAATTTGACCTATACTGGACTGAAGAAATGGTGTTGTTTTTATGCTTGGAGAAAATACTGCTGAGTCATTTACTGAATAACTATAATCCCTTGCAGGAGATGCAGCCATTATTTGTAGCAAAGCTGTGGTTCCTCTTTTGTACTACTCATTTTGATTTGTTCTTTAATGTATTTTTATATTTAATCCAAATAGTGCAGCTTGTACAGCTCCTAAATTTAATACAACTTTGCAATGCAATTACACAAAATGAATAGATGTTCATTAGAATGTTCTTTTGCTAGATTCAATTTGTCACCTAATGAAAATAAATGAAGAAACCAAATAGTATCAATAAGATTAGTGCATTGGTTAAAGGTCAATTGAAGTTCCCCAAAGAAAGGGGAAAAAAGTAAGGCAGATAATTGAGTTTATCTAAAACACAAATCAGAATTCCAACTAGCAGGAAATCTTCTCCCTGCTGGGGTCTGTGTTGAAACTAGTATTGATGGGAACAGAGTTAACATTTACACCATGAGTAAATCTTGTAAGTAAGAAAGCACCATGTTGACATCTTAATAGTACTTGGAAATCTCGTCTCACTGCCTGCCTTGGTAGCCAGTTTCATGTACTCAGATTATATGTAAAGTATTCACGGTACCAATAGGAAAGAAAGGACTTTATGTCACCTTGTGCTAGTGCTGTGAAAGTTAAGCTGTCCAGTGTAACCTCTGAATCTAGGACGCTTGTTTGCTACTGAAGAGAATGGAGGCTCATCCCATGTCACACAAGGTTTCTGGTATGTTTGGAGTAAGTTGCTCTCCTGAGTTGACCCCTTCTGTCTCTCTCCCCGCTTTGGTAGTAAAGTCTAGATAACAAACATGTTCTGCCTACCTTACAAATGGGTAGGGAGATGATTTTCATGCAAAATCCAAAGGTGTACATTATTAGCAAGCTACAGGGTACAATTAACTCATTGTATGAACAACTTCTGTCATAATTATTTTCTTTCCAAAAACAGCATAGTAATTGTATTTGACTTGTACCTAAGTTCAACCAATAATTGGACTGTAATTCCTACCTTTCCCTTTCAATATGATTCTTGTGGAAATCCAGGTGATACCTTGGAATAGAGAGTCTTTTTCCAAAGTTCTTTCCAAAGTTTTTCCAGTTCTTTTTCCAAAGAACTGCAGAATCTCAGTTGCCCCGTATGCTGTTGTCTGTTGTCTTCAGCAACTACTGTTGCTGCCCCTGGCTTTTGTTGATACTGATGTTTATGTCACTGTGTCAACATCAGTGTCAGAAACAGAAGAATCAGAGCTGTCAGCAACTCTTTCAAGGTAGACTCAGCAGTGAATGGGTCAGGAGTTCCACATAAGGTCAAAATTTTGCTGCCACTACTGAGAGGTGTCAAATATGTCAGGGGCAAACCATGCTGTTGTGTGATAGTGAGTTTCTCTGATACTGAGAAACACCACCCAAAATTTCCCATGTTATTTATAATATGAAATAGCAAAATAGGTTCATTACCAAATTTGCTAGGTTATGTGGTACATAATGCCAAAAAATTGTGCCTTGGGTCACTGAAATGGTAAGATGATCTGTGGAAGAAGACTGGGCAGTTCTTCATGTGCATATGTAACCTAGTATGACAAATATCAAATAATCAGAGTAATCTAAATTGGAAGTGGCCTTTCAAAGCCATCTCATGTAGCCTGCTGCTCAAAGCACAGCTTTCCTTAAAGACTGTTCACGACCCTGTCCATTCAGAATAAGTATGAATTTTTAACAGTGTTGATAATCAAACTGGAGCAATTTACCTAGCACTGCATTAGCTCAGTTGCTGAATCTAGACTGATGTGCTTTGACACCTGTCTGGAGACTTTCTTATGTTTGGTAACACACTATAAACCTTCTTTGGTCTCTCATTCCACATTACATTCATATTTACTATCTGTGGGGTATTTTGTCTGTCTTTGTTCCCTTTTTTACCCCAAAGCCGGCTTTATCCAATTGCATTTCTGCAATGACTCTTCATGATCAGTGAGTTGATTACAGCCTTGGAGGCCTTGAGTTCTCCCATACTGTACTATCATCCCATGCCTGTATGCCTCCCTGCTGCTTGTGTTCCAGGTTTTGTGGTTTCAACCTAACACACAACTTCTCATCTGTTACAAGTGGTGGCAACTTGATATTTATTGGCCCAGAAGGCTGCAGGTCCCTTTTTGGCCTTGAATGTCTGATATTTTGAAAGTTGTTGATTAATGTGATAATCAAATAATTGCATTTTTCTCTTTCTTTGCAGGTTCTCAGAGTAGTTCGGCTTATAAAGATTTCTCCTGCTTTGGAGGATTTTGTGTATAAGATATTTGGACCAGGAAAAAAACTTGGGAGTTTGGTTGTATTTACTGCCAGCCTTTTAATCGTAATGTCAGCAATCAGCTTACAGATGTTTTGCTTTGTGGAAGAACTGGATAGATTTACAACCTTTCCAAGGGCAAGTATAAAAAGCACTTACTCACTGCTTGCTACTGTTTTCTTATCATGAATGGTTTTTTACCATTGATGGTGGACTTGGCAGTGTTGGGTTAATGATTGGACTCAATGATCTTAGAGGTCCATTCCATCCTAATGATTCTGTGATTCTGTAGTGGTTTAACCTGGCCAGTAGCTAAACATCACACAGCCACTTGTGCAATCCACCCCCTGCAGTAGGAAACAGGAGAGAATTAGGAAAAGAAAAAGTAAAATTTGTGGGCTGAGATAAATAAACTTTGGTAGGAAAGAAACAGAAGGAAAAACAATTATGATAGAAGAATTAGAATATACAAAATAAGTGGCTCACAATGCCATTGCTTACTATCTGTTGACCAATGCCCAGCCAGCTTCCAATCTGCAGGTCCTAACCAGCTTTCCCCCTATTTTGTATACTGACCACGATGCCATATGGTATGGGATATCCCTTTGGTCAGTTTGAGGTCAGCTGTCCTGGCTGTGTCCCCTCCCAAACTCTTGTGCACCCTCAGACTGTTCAATGGTGGAGTGAGAGACAGAAAAGGCCCTAACTGTGCAAGCACTGCTCAGCAGCAACTAAAACATGAAGGTGTTATCAACATAATTCTCATCTTAAATCCAAAATACAGCATTGTACCAGCTACTAGGAAGAAAAATAGCTCTGTCACAACTGAAACCAGGACAGATTCTATTATATTTGTTATTGCATTAGTGATCTTCCTTTCCTTCTGAGAAACATGAAGCAGTTTATCTCCATATGTATAGATGAAAAAGATTTTTTTCCTGATGTAATAGTCTTCCTGTAGTCCTTCTGTAGTGAAAGCCATCTTTCTTTGAATTAGGTATTCTATTTCTGCTGTCAAGGGAACACAGAGAAATTTTACCTATGCACTGTGATGAGGACAGAACACAGCATATGGCTTAACAGTACTCTAACATGTTACGGGAAGAGGATTCATGCCCACAAGCATGAGTATTAGCCAGAGAATTCATATTAAACTTATCTACACAGGATTTATATCTTCATATTATGAAAGTGGTTATTCTTGATTTGTACAGGAATGCTTGTTTTATGCAGGCTTATAAAACCTGTCTTCATTGACAAAATAAGTGTTTGCCTTTTGGGTATAAATAATGGATATTTATGGGCATTACATTAATTCAGAACAGAACATTGAAAATCAGTGTAAATTAGAGCTAATGTATTTATTGAAGCACACTGTTCTAAATGAAAATAGTGCCATTTCTTTAATAATGGATTAGACTGAGCATACAGGGATTGGTGCCAGTGCCAATTTATTTGTTTCTGCCATTCCAGTTTGGTTATCCAATGTATCTATTTTAGTGAAAGTGCATTGGTTGGAACAATTAAATAACAATGAATAAGGCAGCCTCAAGAGTCATGCATTTAGTGAACAAAATGGCTAAGCAACAATTTGTAATTATCAACCTGAACTTGATGTATGGGAAGCTGGCCATCAAATGTTAGACAAAAAATGCCTACCCACAGGGAATAATGTAACACCATGCTTTCTATCTTGGAAAACGTGCTTAGAAAAGCAGCCAGTAGAATTAGATATTCTGTATAATTCATTAAATGCTGAAGAAAGAAAAAGAATATATAAAAAATAAAACTTAAGCTTTCCTAATTAAGTCAGGTCTCTAAATCAGGTGACATTACCATCATATTCTATGCTCAACTCCCATGTACAACTTCTGAAAAAAACTTCCAAATGAAGGTTTCAAATCACCATGGAATTTTTTTAGAATGATTTTCATATTTATACAAAATGTCAATGAAAGCCCTGGAAGAATAATTGTAATATGATTAAAATAAGACAGATTAACAAGCACATGCACATTTTAACTAGATAAATTGATAAAAGTATTTGATAAAGATCCACATGCAATGAAAGTTTGCTGATATACATTAGTAAAGTTTTGAATTCTTTTGAGCATTTTAATCTGCTGCTATTTAAGCTTCAATAAGAGCTTCTAGCATATTGAATTTTAACAGATATATGTAAATACTAAATATATATTTGAAGAATGAGAAAATATTTTCTTCAGCAAATTATAGTGTTTTTACAAACAGAACATTGCTTTACTTGTCTTCTATTTCCTGACTTAAGTTTTGGAAAAAGAGAAGAGCTGTTACCAAACTAAAGGAGTGTTCCAGCAATACTGAATTGACATGTTTTTAATATTTTTATATGATAGCCAGAAGCGTCTCTCATTTTTCTCATTTGTATACATATTCACCTTGTTATGATTGTTTCAGAAATGTAAAATTTACAGTATGTGGTTTCTTTTTTGCAGTTTAACAGTGAAACATTTCTTAATAGGTTAAAAGTCAGTGAAAATTTTGTACTCAAAATTTGTGATTGATTGTGTGAATAGTGGTATCCCTCTGAAGGAGTGTGTCTTCCTAGCAAAGGCTGTTCTCATATGTTCTGCCTGGATAAAGATCACTGAACCAGTTTGCATAAGACAATTGTAATTATTTACAAAACATGACTGAAGACTTAGTACATACCGTACAAGGTGATAAGAGGTCTGCAATACCAGAATTTGATAAGATAAATTTTTAGGATCTTACCCTCAAAGAAGAACAAACCTAAGATAGACAGGACTGTTGCGGTGGGGTTTTTTTTCAGTTACAAATACAGAGAGGACAAGCATGATAACAGAAATGGTGACACCAGAGACTAAATTTTGAGTTCGTCCATTAAAGTGCCTTCTACACTACAACAGACAAAATCTAAAATCATTTTGAAACTAAGTGCTTTATATGAAGGCACAGTATGGGTTTTGGAACAAATAGACCTCCTCCTTCGCTAATGCCTCTAAATTGCATGTTTTCACATGGTTTCCTGATGGCAATCAATAGGCACAAGCTCAGTGTTGCCATAGCTACTAATTTCACCCTTCTTTTGGACGTTACAACTTGCCAAATGGACTGGCTTTCTCTCCAATACTAAGTATAAAAATATAGATGTTTGCCTTACTGTTTTTAACCAATCTGCCATCTCTTATTTTTACACGTTTCTTGGCTTGCACATACTGAGCCATGAGAAAGAACAGGGGAGGCTCGGCCCCCTGAAGAAGGAATGGGAGGGGGAAACTGTTCAAAGGCACAGGTGAGAGATGGCTGCTAAGAAAATTCAGTATATGGAGAACAAAATGCATTGTTAGTATCTCTGACTTCCATGCCCTGGTTTCTTTTGGAGTTTGGGGCCATGTGCAGAGTACTCTGTGTCTCAAGTTACAAAGCTGGGAATACTGCCCTTCTTTTAAATGGGTCAGCACAAGATGAAAGCCAGGCCCAACTGATCTCAGCAGCAAAAAGTCCCCAGTCTTCACAAAACCAGGCTTCTGCTTTTAGCCTTAAGCTTGGAGAAAGTTCAAGATGTGAAATATTAGTTCAACCTGAGCAACGCCCATTAAAAAATATGTAAAATCTCAGTATCACTGCTACATTTTTACAGGATGGCTACTTTTCTCTCAGCACACTACTGAGCCTTCATGACTGTGTTAGGAGGGAAACATAGCTTTATGCTGGCAGAACAGTTTGCAAGGATGTTATGGCAATATCCTGAATCCCGTTAACTTAATTTGCCAAAGTAATCCCAGTGATTGTAGAACTGCTTCTATGAATAAGGCCACTGGAATTTAGTCCCTAAAATTTTGTGGACAAGGACCAGTTACAAGACAAGTACATTATAACTGTAAATAGTAATTTGTGTGGCACCACCCCTGAAGCAGTTGGACAAGATGTCAGAACTGGCACTTTGGCTTATATATTCTACCAAACCTTTGCCAATCTTCCACTATAAATAAAAAGGTAGTTTGACTTCCATCATCAAAACATCTCATTAAGTAATAGGACATAAATACTCAAAGAAATTGAAAGTCTTTTCTATAACACAGATTAATTCAGAAAATCATCATTTGCATAAATCTCTAAGTCTCGTCTTCACAGATGTTGATTCTGTCAGCTAGTTGCATTTCAAATTAATTTTAAAATAAACTGTGGGAAGTATACCTTTCAGCTAAAAATAGCTTGCTCCAAAGCAGATTGCTAGGTGCAAAGCACATATTCATTGTGCACTGCTTTATTTACTTAAAACTCATGTTTTTGCATATACTGGACTTTAATGTTGTAATAAAATGCTTAAATTATATTGAAAGGCCATTTTATAAAACTATATGTTTTATGGACAGTTGGTTCAGATGGAAGATGAGATTTTTATGATATTAAAATAATGTCTTCTCCACATTAATTTAGTGCTTGTATTAATGAGGGGTCTGTGACGTAGTATTGAATATATTTTTATACCTTGAAGAATTAAGTAAAACATATATTTTCAAAAAGCATTAAGCTGTGGCAAAACAGTGTGATTCAGAAGAAAGGATACTGCACTGCTTCAGTTATCCAGTCCCACAGGTGTTTTTAAAGCCAGCAGTGGGTTGTATTACTTAATGCAGTGCTCACCTTATAATTCAGCGAGGAGTGCCACACCAGTCAGGTATGAGGCCACTGGCTCCAGAGGTAACTCTGAGTGCAGGAAAACAACGATTGCCTGGTTTAGCTTCAGCTTCCTGTTACGAATGAAACCTGAGACCCAAGGAGCAGAGCTGAGCACTGATGGGGTCCTTGTCTTCTTCACCCTCAAACACCACTGGCAGCTAGCTGTAAAGGAAGTTAAATTTTCTGCACATTCCGTGCCTGCTCAGCTGGCTACAGAAGGCCTCTGCTAGATAAAGATCCCCAATGTTTCTTTCTCTGCATGTTTTGCATGGGGAGCAAATGATTTTTTATAATGAAAGGCGTCAGTAATGAGGGTTTGTAATTTTGTGAAATGTAAAGTCCATGCATGTAGAGTGGCTGTGAAGGAACACTAATCTGAAGGGAGTATCTGGCTGCAGGTTGGCAGTGTGCTGGCAAAGGCCAAGATTACTGGCAGAAACATAAAGCTGAGGGCACTGTGCAAATTCCAGCCCTTGTGTTTGGCCTCTTTGAATACATGGTATGCCAAAGACTTTAACCATCCTAACGAATTTACAGAAAAGTAGTTGCAAGCATTTTTCTCTGCTGCTTCTGGTTCATGCTAGCCTTTGTTCTCTGTGGGACCTGTGTGTTCAAAAAAAAAGAGTGGGACTTTACATGTGATCAAGATGTTGCTGGTGTAGAAATTAAGGTCTAATGTTTAACTTCTCTCTGATGTGTGTGATTGCTCATTTGGATGCCTTGATCTGCTCCATGTTCATCTTAGTTTCACTTCTTGTGAGTAATTTGGACTTGTAGGTTTAAGCATCTCTGAAAATTTGATTAGTGTGAGTTAATTCTGAAAAGCAACTGTAAAAATAACTCTCAGATTTCTTGGTCTTAACCTAGCAGGGTGATTGTGCTTGTCTGCTTCAGAGTGCCACAGAACACAGCAGCAATAAGAAACCAAGCTGAACTCTGGTGAGGGGCTTTTTTGTGAGAGTCAGCAGGCAAATTATTTATAAAACTCCCAGCAGCTAGATGTTTGTGAGCCCTCTAACGGAGTAAAAATTTATAGTTCTTCCTCTGAATATGATCTAGAAGCAACATGATCCAATTTTTGCACTTTAAAATATTTAAATCAACAGAGGAGAAAAAGCTTCAGTGGTAGAATCCTTATCTGTGGTCAATGAAAGAATGGACAGGTGGTACCGGTGGTCTTCTGATACTGCTTAGTTGTCAATGTCCTTTCTACTTCCAGTGGTCTCTGTCCAAGGCAATGCCTGGATACAGGCATGGAAATTGTTCTCTCCAACTGGGCACTCCAAAAAGGCAGTGCCTTTTATTCAGTGCCTGCATAACAAGATGCACCAGGTTAGATTGTCCCTGCCTTACCCAGCCGTGTTATGCCACCCTAGTATGCTTTGTACTGGCAGGCCCTCCTTTCAAATTTTAAGCAGATATCCATTGATACACACTTGATTTCATGAAACAGAAACAGCATGTATCAAGTCATGGCACATCCTCATTATTTCAGATAGCTGTAATCAGCTTTTTGTCACCAAATATTATTGATATGTTACAGCCATAGGGACCTCACAGAGGGTCAAACCAAGTGTTGTGTGCATGCACATGGTCAGTCTTCTCTAGAGTAAAGTGGACTTCAGTGGACGGCCCTAATGGTGGGGGTGTAACCTTAAAGGTTCTGTTTGCATTGGGTGAAATTGCTTAGAGAAGTCATTGTGCTGTTTGAAAAACTCTGAAAACTTGATAAAGAGCCCAAGCAAAGTATTTTCCTGTGGTTTATGATAGTAATATAAACTTGAAGTTTCCCACCCATTTATTTTTTGCCAACAGCTTTAGAAATTAATTAGAATCTATTTTATTGTTCCCCACGCATGTAAGTTTGTATATCTACAGCTTTTCAAGCATACATTTTGGCTTTGAGTAAGTTAATTTGAAGGGCTGTCTGGATACTGTTTTCTTACAGGTTTGACAAGAAGAATCTTGTTCTCTTTGTGTCAATGCATTAATGTGTTAATCTGCTCCTGCTGGGCACACTGAACACAGACCTAATATATCTTTGTAACTGTGTTAACATCTTGAATTCTAGAAATCCAATTAGCAGGAAGCTGAATTGTTAATGTCTTCAGTTTCTAACACTTTTTTGTTGGAAAACTACATAAACTTCTGTAAGATACCAGCTTTGATCCTTGCTGCCTGTAAAGAGAATACTTTCAACATCAGGCAAAAGCAAAAGAAACTTGTGCAATAGTTTGACCTCACTGAGATGGTTAAGACTATCAAGACCCACCCTTCACTTAGACACCACAGTCAGACTTCTGTTTCCTAGGCAGTGTGCAGTCCTCAGTGTCTGTGTAGGATGTACATGTCACAGTTACTCATTTCTCGTGTTGAGTTCAATTCTGGTCAGTGCTGTAGGCTCCAGCTGGGCTTTCAAAGGTCTGAGGTGGCTGGTTTCTAGGCTTATCTGCTTTCCTATGTTCCTATCACCAAATAAAGTTGTTTGAAAAATTTCCAGTATTTCCTCTATTTTTGACATGTGTTACTAGTCTGAAGGAATTTGAAAATGTTACAGTAGTTCCACAAAAATTGCTGTTTACAAAATAAAGAGGAAGAGTCTGACTGGCTGATGCAAGTGTGGGTACAGAGACCTTGCCTTTTGTCACATTTAATCATAACGCTTTGTTATAGCTATATTTATGGAGAGATAAAATGGAAGAAAAAGCATAATCGAAAAATCACAATACAGTATAACATTCAAAACAATGATCTTTGATGCTCAGGATATTTATCCTATTTTCTCAGCCCTGAAGACCAAAAATCTCTTTTTAAGGGCTAATGAATCTAGGACTATATTACTAATTGCAGATTACAGTTCTGTCAAAGATCAAGCTATTTATTTCTCCTCTAGCTCATGAATAGCCTTTTACTTGGCTTTAAAAGTTAAACACATTTGTTAAAATTTTAAAAAGCAAACCTAAACAGGTGTACTGCTCTGTTAAATCAACTTCAGGAATGTGTCAATAGAACCATATTAGTATAATTGTTAATATGTTAATTGTTAATATGTTATTAACATATAATTAGTTAATATGTGTGCAATTCTGTTTCTTGCAGGCATTCATGTCAATGTTTCAGATTCTCACACAGGAAGGATGGGTGGATGTCATGGATCAAACACTGAATGCTGTAGGACATATGTGGGCACCAGTAGTGGCTATTTATTTTATACTATATCATCTTTTTGCTACTCTGGTAAGTTTTCACTTACAAATGTACTGTGCTTTATTTTGTTTTGAATTATTCTCATAGCTCTTGTATTGCTTATTATTCTCAGCTAATTAAAATTACTTGTGATGCTCATTTTTAGCATAGGCTTTCGGATTAGTTCTCTGATGTGGTAGAATTAATTTACCTTGCAGCCATATGACATAAGGTGGTGGGCTTTGTTCCCATGTGAGGCGTTCTTCCTAGATCCAAGTCACACTGCTAGACTAACAATATAATTGTTATCTGTCTTGTACCTTCACAGCTGTAATGATTGCAGAGTTAAGCAAGTGATTTTATTTATCATGTAGAAATGGTCTCCTCCGCTTTTATTGCATTATTTTTACAACTGTAATTAAAGTGAGAAGTGTAAAGCCTGAAGATATAAACCCTTAACTAGTCATCTCTACTTTCCTGTTGCCTGATGCAAAATCAGTGCATGGAAAATATATGATATAGTATATCAAGCAATCATTGGTGAGAACTAATACAGCACTTCTTGCATGTAAACAGAAATGGGGATTCTATCTAAAAAAAACCTTTTTTTTTTTTTTTTTTTTTTATGTGTTTCAAATGGGATTATTACATTCTTTTATAGAGAAAATGGGAAGAAAACGTCTCTTTGGTTATCCCATATCACTAAGGGCTTGGTACTTTATTTGAATACCAACAACAGCAAAAATACCACAGGCAGGAAAATAACCATTTTATGCACCATTAATTCACTCCTACTATTGCTCATTTTCCATTCACTGCAGGTTTTGATGCACTTGCTTATTTTCACTTTCTTCTTTCCATTTTCTTTCTTTGCTCAGTTGTCTACTTACACAAGGTACTAACTGTATTTATACAATCTCCATCAGATTCTATCTACTTCTTTTACTTTACAGTATATCCCATTTCACTTCTAAAGACTGATTAAGTGGACTGCAGTTGTGGGTGCAATGGATTCCTTCATATGGGTTGAAAACTTTATAAATGGCAGTAAAGTGCATTTTGTGCTCTTAGCGCTGCTTAATAAAATTAAGGTATAAGCCAAAAAAAATGTATGTATCAGAAGATATATAGGACATCTAATTTCCTCACAAGGGTCAGGAAATACAACTTTTCATGCTGGAATGATCTTTAAAACTCTTTGGGAGTTGGGGATGTAAAGCAAAAGGGAAGTGAGTTTTTGGTCGTGGATTTGAAAGCAGTTACTGGTAAGAGAATTTTATTTATGTTTTTCTGATCCTTCATCCAGAACACTGTCTGATCAGGAATCCATTTTTACCTCTTAGATCAGTACTAAGCAAGTCCATGAGGTAAAACAGTGTTAAGTGACCTCTTTGCTAAAAATTCACATTTTAACTGAAAAAAAACTTATCTGTAAGAGCAATTTCAGTATTCCTCTCTATGTTTCATATTTTGAAAGAGTCATCTGGGACTTCTCTATCTATTTACTGAAAGCACTGATTTTGCTAGGAGTGGAGTCAATTTCAGTACACCACCTTCAGTCCTTCTGCAGGGAATTTGCATTTAAATATACAGTCCTTGCTTTGCTTCATAAGGCTACACTTTTCTTCTCATTCACCTATGCAAATTCTATATGAATGAGGAAACCCTGCAAAGACAACGTTGCAGAACTACCTGGGCTTACGAAATTGTTAGTTTCAATTCTAAGATGTTCCTCAGACTGTGGAAGAGAAAACTGTGTAGGACAAAGTTGAGTTGTCTGTAGGCAAAAGAAATTTAAAGAAAATAACATGGAACTCGGAAGGGAGCATGAAAATGGTTGGGCTGCTATAAACAGCCATCAGTGAATAACAAAAGTGAAGTCAAATGAAGAAATTACTTTCACCAACCAGAAGAGGGGGAACAATTAGAATTGAGAATTGTAATTGTAGGCATTTGGCATAGCAGACTGTAGAGACTTGGAAACAAATTAATAGGTTTCATGTTAGAAGGCAAAGAGAAATTGAAGCTCAAAAAAAAAAAAACCCTCCCTTGGAAACGAGGACTGTTATTAGTTGATATGGTATGCAGAGGAAGTTAAACAAATAACAAGTTTGCATTTAACTTTTTTTTGTAGCACACTGTCTTTGGTTCTTGTTGAAAAAAAGCAGAAAGGGAATTAATTGAAATCTTGCCCTGATATGTATCAGTGCATGAATCAGCAAGACTGTAAGGGGTGATATATTTAATGAGTACTGTACCTCTTTTTAGGATGGAACTGCACTTCCTTAACCGGTATGCTCTGAGCTGTGGGTACTGGAGTATCATAGAATATATAACATATCTGAAGAAGGAAAACACCATACTGTAAAATCTTGACAGAATTATAGCAAAACTGTTCATCAGCAACTAGGGACCAAAGTAACTTGTGTGTGACAACCCACCCCTAAGGGGAAGGAATTACCTAAGATTCATAAATGCTTTTTGGTCAAAAGGAATGACAAAAGTCAGAGGGTCCACAAAGAACCAGAAAGTTCCACTTAGCATGGAAATTAGTATGTTGGTCCCTAACCTACTATATAAGCACATGGCAGTAGGTTTTGGATAAAGGGGTAGGGTGAAAAGGAAGAGAGACATTAAAGAGGTATAGATTAATTAAAAACAGAAAAAGAGACAAGAAAAAGAGATCACTAGTCCTGTTTTCAGCATTGATCCAGCAGCATCAGTCTGGCTCATGAGATGTCCAGGATTCTGGGGGTGATGACCCAACTGTGTAGGTATGTCCAGAGGGATGTCTGGGGTACTGGAGGGTGCTGCCCCAGCTTGCAGGGGGAACCATTTTATGGACAGGTTTCTCTCTTTCTATGCTAATTAATTATCATGCGCAGTCTGTTCTTTCAGGCCTTTCTGGAAATGGGTTAGAGGGCTTTGGGAGTCTTTGGTGGTGTTAATCCCACTGTATAGTCTATGCTCGTGTCATGCCCATATCATGTCCATGTCCATGTCAAGTCATTCTTGCACTTGCACTGTACTGTGTTGTGGTTCTAGCTCATGGAGAAATGCTGCCCTATCTCTGCCTCGCCCTCATTCTCCAGCCAAACCTTGTTCTTTCTCATGGTGTGTTCATACCAATAGTCCTTGCTTATTGCCAACAATTCCTGTCTGTTCCTTTAGCTGGCTCTGCAGCCATACAGTCATTGGTGTTTGAGACCTACACATTCACCCCTTCTTCTGGGAATTGAGAGCTCAAAAGGATCTCACTTTGGACTGCTGTTTATAGGATCATTAGAGAGGGCTTTAGTCGTAGTAATTTTCCATCCTGGCCACAATTTGAGCCAGTAACTTCCTTTGACGGTTCAACAACAAAAATATTATTCCTCTTGGGCTGTTTTTCGGGCAAGAAAAATATGTTTCCCAGGCTGTTCACTAAAAACAGGTGTGAATTAGACACATGTTAGTTCCTGAGAACAGACAATGTTTCTGATAAGCTCAAGAGGGGCTTAGTCCAAGCGCAGTTCATCATGGCCAAGGCCTAATGAGCATTTCTCAGATCATAGTGTGGCCTGAGGGGGATGAGGGCATGCACCACCACACTCCATCCTGCAACTAAAGTCAACCTCTCTGGGCCTCTATATTGGGCCAGGGATTATGTATTTTATCAGAATTCTGTCTTGCTTTGCTGTTCTGAATGCCATCTTTAGTTCCATAGTTTGTAGTTGTTGGATCATCAAAAATTATATGAGGCACTATTTAAGTATGTGGCACATACAATATGTCATGTTGAATAGCTGCAGGAAATTCTACATATTGCTAAAGGCAGCCTCCTGTTAAAAAAGCATTGTTTTTTCTGAACACTGACATTTGTTAAATTTATGGGCCAGAGTCCTTCTTGTGTCTTCTGTATCTTTCTAATTCATGGAGGGAAAGAAAATCCTGCCTTGGAATAAGGTCCACACACTAAAATCAGATGCAGTTTGAGTTCCAAAGTCCTTGCCTGGTATACTAAGGCACTTAAATTTCATCTTTTATATAGGTGGGGAATAAATTCCCAGTGTGACAGGTAAATTTATACTTCATTTACAAAAAGTGGTGGAAGAATATGTTTGCTCTGGTTATCACTCAGTGGTCCAAGACCACAGAAATGTAACTCTTTTAAAAAAAGAGCTAGGATTCCTCCTGGTACCTCTCTGGTATATCAGAAATTGGTGCTTGCCTGTAGGAGCTCAGTATGTTTGAGGATGGTTGCATAGAACTTCAGACACTAAAACCTTTGCAGTTGCTGACAGCTGTTGGCTTATGTATGTACATATTTACTGCCGTAAGATAGAGGTTGTATGATGATATATGCTGAATTGTGGTATCCTCCCTCACCTACCATGTTCTCCTAATTCTGTCTCCTTCTCAGCTATATCAGTCACATTTTCAGCTTCTTTGGCCTCTGTATCTGTACACAAAGAAAATATAATAATCTGATACACACTTTTTCTCCCCTGGGATTCTTCCTCCTAGAAACATATTTACACAATATTTTATGTATAGTAAATGGAGGTGCATGAGTTTCCTGTACTGTGGCATGAGTTTCCTGTATATGTTATGCGTGCAAATAATGAAGCAGCTTACTTTTCTTTCAAAGTGGAGTTAGCTACTTTTTGCAGAGGCACTCTGAGCATAAAGAAAGTCTGTAAAGTAAAGGAGAGTCTGTAAATAGGTGTAGTGTAAATAGGTGGCTAAAAAGTCACACCTTAATGGAAAACCGCCTTAGCTTTACAAGAAGTTTCAGGATTTTGCTTTGCCTTTTTTTTTTTCGTTATTGTTTCGATTAATTTAATCTGCTCTTTGTGTCAGGTACATTTAAATGAGTATAATGTTAAACATATATAATGCATTGGTCACCAAACTATAATTCAGCATTTTTAAACTCATACTAGTTCTTTGGTAAGATAAAAACCAATTTACTATTTGCAAAGTGGCTAGCAGGTAGTAGATGATACTAGTTCAACTGATGTCAAAGTCAAGAATCCTGTTTACATCAGCAGGGTCATAATTTTTCCATGTTATTGAATAGTACTTCTTAATAAAAATAAGATAAACTTTAACAAATAATTTACAATTGTTTTGTAGATTCTGCTCAGCTTGTTTGTTGCTGTTATTTTGGACAACTTGGAACTTGATGAAGATCTAAAGAAACTTAAACAAGTAAGAACATGTTTTTATTGTGATTGAAAGTAGTTTCAATAAAGCATTACTTTACTGGTATTTTATGTGGTAAAAGATGGGAAACATCTTCATCACAATGAACAAAACTGTACATGTGGAAGAGACTAGCAGTATTTTTTAAGATAGTTTACTATCACACAACATAAGGGAAAAATCATCATAGAAGAGATGTAGAAGTTGGTTTGAATATTAAATTAAAATCAGTTTAGATACTCTTGTAATTAAAATAATTTTAAAATCACAGCTAGGTCATCTTTTTGCTTATAAACTAGTGAAAGATGTCCTTGCCCATGCTTTATGAGCACAGCATAGCTCCATTGCAAGGGAGGGCAAGGGTCCACAGTCAGGAAGTGGCAGAGCACACTCCAGTCAGTGTGTTAGGGGAGGGCCAAAGATGCTTGGCAAAGTTACCTTGCTTGATTGATTCTCCACATTTGGGGACCAAGAAGTCATTTGCTCATGCTTGAAGCCCCAAATGTCATTCATATAAAACAAATGTAACTAGAGAGTTCACGTTGGCCTTTCTGACCTTGTGCACAAACCAGCAGAGAGGAAGGTATCTATAGCTTTTAAATAAATGTATAGTTGTGCTTTAATCTGCACAAAGAGATGCAAAGTCATCAACATTTCCCTATTTCATGCATGAAATAGCGTGAGTTAACAAGTGAGAACCTCTTCTGTAATATTTGGCTTATAGCCATCATTTGCTGCTTTTGTTCATCTTTCATGTGCATCAACAATTGTCATAGAATTATGACAATTTTCAATTCTTGAAAAATAATCACCCAGACAATTGAGATATTTTACAGTGAACTTTTGCATGACAATATTATATACTTTTATTTTGTCTTGATAGCATTCAATGCAGGAATCAATACTGCTTTTGCTGTTGCAGTATTAAATATTGTATGTATTGCAAACATGAAATAAGTTAAAAGGATAAGTAATTTCTGCCACAGTGAAATACAAATACTAGATTTCAGTTGATCAGCTCACATAAGTGAGAGATCTTAGAGATGATTGTCGAACGGCAGGACAGTCTTGAGCATGCAAACCGGGTAGACCAAATCAAGGGCATTCATTTTTCTCTACCAGTCTCAAGAGGTAAAATGATCTGAAATGAAAATGTCTCAGATGTATGGTAAGCAATGTCATATCATACTGATTATCTTACAGGAAATTTTTCATAGTGTCTGCATGAGTTAGGAGCACAAATCAATTTTCTGAAGTGAAGAGCTTAAGATATGAAGTCCAGTGGCTTTTCTGTGAAACGTAGCATCTTTGATTCATAAACCACTTTAAAAGTCTACACCTTTGCTTATTAAATGTCAGCAGCATGGCTTTGTGCTTTAACAGCCTGCTTTGGAACTGGTGAACAAAAAGCCATGATGAGAGGCCACCACTAGCAATGCTTGGCATGTTTCAGTCTGAAATCTTATTAGCCTGGTAGGAATTCTGTCTCTGTGACAGCAGTAGAGAGCACTTAAGTAAAAGACATAAATATATTTTTTTAAAAAATCTCTCAATTTCATAGCTTTGAAACTGCAGCAGCATAACTACATAAGTGGTACTGGGACAGAATAAAACTGCTGCCTCAGCCACCAGACCTTCTATCTACCCTGCCACTGACAGACTGTCTCCATGGCCCGAGTCTCCATGGCCCAAGTGGACATTTAACCAGAGCACAGCACTTTGCTGTTGGACATACCAGTTGGGTTGACTGGTGTAATGGTGTATGGACTCTACATACATTATAATGCATATTATACACCATTGTGGTGCATAAAAATGTCCAAGGTGGCTGATTCTGGTTCATTTGTACTTATGCTGTTGAAGTGCTCTCTTGAACGGTAATGTCTCTTCAAAGACTATTACTCAGTACTATTGAATGTGTTCCCTTCTGGTATTTTCTGCAAACAAATAAATACAAAGTGTTGCATATTTTTAAAATGCCTAAGGTGAAAGGAGGTAAGGGGTTGGTTCCTGGAGCTCAGTGATATGAGACTACTGGAATGAATGTACAATTGATTAAGTGTCTAGGACAGAAAATGTGTCCTGTGAGGTAAATGCGATGGTATCACAGGCTCAGTGCTGATGGTGATTTTGCTCTATTATGCTGAAATATTGGTTGTCTTATCTCAGAAGATAGAGCAAAAAGAGTTTTTAATTGAATGGCATTTTGATTTCTCAGCTGAAAAATGGACTTTAAGAAGAAGGAGGATTGTAAGGCAATTGTTATGTTTTAATCAAGACAATTTCTAAAAAGAAATAAATCTGTATTGCTGCACAGGAAGATTTTTGACATCTGTAGTTAAAAGATGAATGGTGTTCCAAGGGAGGAGTCAAATAATTCAAGCTGTTAATGTAGAAGACATTGATTGGTTGTAAATGGTGAAATTGTAATGCTCTCCATCCTTGGGGCTGTATTTTTTTTCCCTGCATTTACTGACTGTAAAGCTCAAGGCCCAGGGCATTTTCAGATTATGAAATACTGAATGGTTTTCTAGGAAGGAAGGAGAATATATTTGGGCCAGAAATAACATCTACCTAATAATCCCTTTTGAGCCATGTTCTTCTTAATTATAACTTAATTTCTTTTCTGGAACTTGATAAGAAAATTTTTTTACTTATCATCCAGCTTATTGGGAACAGACTAATTTGCAATGTACTCTCAAATGTAAAATTATTTGTAAACCGTTAGCATTCATGTTACTTCAGTAACTGTGTTTAAATATTAATAAATAAAAGCAAGAATACATTAAATGACTTGGACATTCTAAGTAAGATTGTAAAATAATGTATTTAAAAGAAAGTAAACCTTTAGAATTAAAAATGCTAGTTCAAATTTAGTTAAGGATATACATCAGGATTCAATTTTTAATTACACCATTATATAATATTAATTCCAAAAGTCTGGCCTCAGTGCAAACAGTAGATAGAACTCATTTTAATAAACCACTAGTCAATTTATCGTAGTATGTTATCCTGTGCATTATTTATTGCACACTATTCACGCTTTGCTACAGAGACAGAACTATTAATCCTTTCTCTCTTTTTTATGGTACCCCTCATAAGTATGTTGAACAAACACAAAACTTGCAAAAGATTAATTTAAGTGGTTTACTTAGCAGCACAGGCACACATAAGAATAGAATCTGTGTTTCCAAGGCACCATTCAGCTGGTTTAAGAACAGAATTATTCTTTGTATCCTTACAGTTTTATTCATTTTCAGGACATCTCCTGTCCTCTGCTACATCTCATCCTCTCATCTCATCCCGCCATAATAGCTCAGTGAAAAGGGTTGGTGCTATAGCTCATATCCACCATCTATCTGTGCAATAAACTTGATCCTCTGCAGAAATCTAGACTGACCCTAACACACTTTTTAATCTCCAGGTATGACATTGATCCCGGCCATCTTCCCATGGGGCCCTGTTCTTTAGTGTTTGGTATGTCAGTTATGCTGATGATGTTGAACTTAGGCACAAGAAATCTATCAGCTACAGTCCTGACTTTTCTTTTATGCCTGTCTTCTCCACACTGTCTGTAAACTATTGCCCCAAAGTTAAAAAGAAACTGAGAGGATTTCTGTGATGTCTTTTGCCTTTTGTGGTAAAGTGCTGACTTTCTTTTTTGGAATTGAGCACTCTTTAAGGGTTTTGAAGCACAACTTTCTTTTGCAGCAGCTGTTTTAACTTTTCCCATTATATTTTCCACATATTTACAGATACTAGTATTATATATTTTTATCAATCTGCCTAGATATTAAGTCAGACTGATTAGTTTCTCATTTCTCATGTTCTACCCTGAATTGCTTTTTTAAAGTTAGTTACATTCGCCACTTTCCTTTCCTCTCACTCCATCGTTTATTTAGGTGACAAATTATCTACCACTGCTGTATGTCAACCTTGTCATATCTGAGATCCTTTAGCAGTCTTGAGTGAGTGTTATCAGGTGTTGGAGAGTAACAAATTGACCTTGTGTCGGTTATCTTCCAAAAGCTTTTCTCCTGACATTTTTGTAGAAGATCAGTCTTTGGCACAGCTTAGGGTCTTCTTTGACCTTGTCTGCACCCAACACTGTTCATTGTAATTTCTTCCTTTGGCTTTATTTTTCAGAACACTGTTAATAGTCTGTTGCTCTTTTAGTCTTGCTGCTTTCTTTATGTTCTTAAAAACCTTTTTATTAGATTTTATTTCTTTAGAAACTAGTCCCTCAAAGTCTTTCATGATCTGCCATTATTTTTGTACAAAAAAACCTGCTAGAATTTATGCTTTATTTCCTCTATTCTTTGCTAAGCGTATGCCTTTCTTTCTGAAACATATCCATTCCCTTTTAAAAGTCTTTTTTGCGCTTCATTTGACATTGCTTGCCTTTTTGACCTTCTTGGAGTTTTTCTGTAGGTGGTGGATGTATTCTGTACTTCTAAAACAGGATATTTAAAGCTACTCCATACACTCTCCTTCCCAGGTTCTGTCATTGGCCATTCCTTTAAATTTCTTTTCAAAAGCTTTATGATTTTAAGTGATTAATTTTTTAATTTAAATTCAGTGTAATATATGGATTTGACCTTCTGCTTGTAAAGTAAAATCTGAATTTAAGAGCGTTTTTGTCACTGTTACAGAACAGCTTTTTGATATTTATGTCATGAAATAGATCCTGCTCAGTACTAAACCATGAGCTACTTCTTCTCTTAGGTATCCTCTGACTATATAAGTCAGCAAGGAGTCACTTATGACTAAAAAGTTAATATCTTTCTTCTACCCTTTCCTAAACATACATGAGGGTAAACAAAGGCTTCCCGCTATTATTACTGCTTGCCTTTAGGCTTTGAATACAACTTTGCATATTGAAATTACTTTCTAATCCTCATTCATACATGTGCAGAATATTTCTTCCAGTTTGGTATGCAGTTTAAATGCACATGGATCTTGTGCTGTTTGTATATGCATTTACCATATTCACTTTATTGACTGTAGAATTTCTGTAACAAATAACACCACTTTTTCAGTGGTGCCATATACTCTCCATCTGGATAATTTTGCCTGTTCTGCATACTCTGATTGTGTAGGATCCTACTACTTGTTGTGTCTACAAAGTTTCTGTAAAGAGTTTTGTGTCAACATTGTGGAGTTTTTAATAATAGGAATTCTGATTCAACCATGGGGGTTTTAGGGTTTAATTATTAATATAAAAGTCTGCATAAATGTTATTCTTGTGTAGTTTTGTGTTCCCTCCTTAATATCGCTTTACTTTTTATATTTTTCTGTTTCCTATCAGAATTTTGTAAAATTTTAGGATTCCCATAACCCCATTCTGTATAGAGAAATTCATGTTTGCCTTGTTAACTACTCCATTCTGGGCTTACTCTACTGGTTTAGTACCTGCTCCCTTAAACAGTTTTTGCAGCCAGTGAAGTTCCTTAAAAATATTATAAAGGTTTAAACAGCTGGATAGAATTAATCTTGCTTCATCAATATATTATAGCACTGTATATGCAGTGTGAAATATTCCCTCTCTAGTCACTGAAGAGTAGCAGATACTTTTAGAGGACAATTTTGAGACATTTTGGACAATTTTGAGACATGAGGACATTTTATTTATAGGACAGCTACAAGAAAATTTGAAGCCAGCCATGAGATTATCCTCAAGCCACCCTGGCTGTATGAACTATCTTTCCTTCATCTACAGCGTAGTTTGTAGTTTACAGCAATTAAATCTGTATGACACTGCTTCTCAAGTGTATATCCCAGCTTTCCTGGGAAAGCACACAGGAAATAAAACCACTCAGTCTTTGATCTGTTCTTATATCTCTTTGGCTGGTCCTTGTCAGAAAAAGGGTACTGGAGAGATGGACCTTAGCTCTAACCTAGTGCACTCGTTCTTACACCCCTGCTGTTTCATAATCTGAATGGGATTTCAGAAGCAATTTGCAAATAACATAAGGATGAGCCCTTTTGTGGCTAAAGCCATGTGTGCCATCATTTTACTGTTTTATAATTCTACAAGGGAGAGAGCAAGCATCTCAAGCATCCTCTGAGCATGAGGCATGGTCTAACTTCTGAGCCATGTAATCTCACCTCTGTAATCTTGTTTCCTGGAATTCCACCATTTACATATATATGTATGTATGTATGTATATACACACACATATATATGTGGGGGGGGTGTGTGTGTGAGTGTGTGTGTATAATTATAACAATATTAAAATATAACTTTTTTTTTGTTTACCTTATGCTTGTGATAACAACCCCAGTTTACCTCACTAACTTTGGAGGGTTTATCCTACAGTTTGTGTCAGACAAAATTATTGTGTCCCTATTTTACTACTGGAGAATCAAAGCTGAAATGACATCTCTGGGTTCATATGCAAATTCCCAGTATGATGGGAAATCAGACAAAGTCTGTTTTAATGCTTAGGCCCCTTGAGTCAATCAGGAACATACATTCACTTTTAAATCGTTGAAATCTCGCATAAGTGTAGTTCTCTGCTTCAAAGAGAAAATCCCTTAAGGAAGATCAGATTTCTGTCATATCACACATGTGCTGTCTGTGCTCACTAGTGCACACTCACAACATCAATACACATGGCATTCATTACCAAAAATATTTTCTCCATGCCTTACTACCTGACAACAGAAATTCTTGGAGCAGTAAACTAAAATATGCAGTAGGGACATTTTTCTCCTAATTTACTTAAATTTGCACAGTCATCAGTGAAGGTACTTGTCAGATGTACAAGCTCCTTTCCCTCCAGTTCTGCTCCACACCATGAAATATGTATAAGAATCTTGTCCCCCTAAATCCCTATCAAAGCAGCAAGTGCCGCAGAGGTGTATATATATCTATATATGCAGAGGTATATATATGTGTGTGTGTGTGTGTGTATACATATATATGTATGTATGTATGTATATGTATCTATTATATATCATGGTATATATCTATATGTACTTATAGTATACATCTATTTTTTTAAAGACCTGCCATAGGAAATATATTATCTTGCCTTTGTGCTTTTAAAAGTAACAGAATGTCACCATGTTCATTTTCTCTCTTTTAAATTTCAGTTTTAGCTCTTTGATATTAAAAACAAAAACTTTCATAAGCAAATAAACTGGGAGATAATGATAAATTATTTGCCAGTTTTGTCTGTGGAGATAGTGTCTTGTTTTCAACAGTGTCTGATGTCTGAACACCTCAATTTGATGCCAGTGGTTCAGGGTCACATTTTGAAATGCTTAGAAGCTTTGCAAAAAAAAGAGTCATTTAAGCAAACATTAGTGGTCCTGACAGAGCTTTCACAGCAAAAGCATAAAAAGAATCAAAGGAATCCATTAGGCAATCTGTCTCATAAGAAGGTACAATTGCAGCAGAATAAAGTGAATTAGGATTTGAGTGCCATTAAAAATGGCAGAACTATCATGTAATCTAGTTCTATAATGCTTGGGGGGTTTTGGTGGTGGTGTGGAGGTGGTGATGGAGGCGGTGGAGAGGTCTATACAGGGATCTACTACCACCTAATTGTTGAGAATTAATACATTAGAATATAGATGTCTTTGAAAAGAATTTAAAAAAAATTAGGTGATAATCCCGCTGATCTTAAAATCTACTCTGTTTTTTTCTTTTCTTGTTGTCAGGGAAACATAGCAATTAATACTTTTTTAATCACTATGCAGTTACTTTTCCTTCTTTGCTACTCAGATTAGAAAATCCCTGATTTATAATGAGACTTTTGGCCTCCTATTATCTAAAGGGAGAGTATCTGATTGCTGAACATTGTTCGAGATAATTCTGGCACATGTATTCTAAATATGAATTTGAGACTGCTTCCCTTTTATGCAAGAATACATGAGTGGAATTTTGGTTAATTTTAGTCAAAACAAAGCAAGCTAGTCTCTAAAGAGATTGCGCTGAGTCCTTCTACATTTCTCTCTAAAGTGAATTTGAATAAAAGTTTCAAATAAAAAATTTTTATTAAGTAGAATAAAGTATTTTTTATTATTGCATGACTCTGATCACCACAGAATCCTGTTGATTTTGGGAAACTCGCAGATACTTGGCTGCTTCTAGAGTTGGAATCTTTATTAAACTAAAGCAGTATTCACATGCCAGGCAATTCAAACTTGCATCCCCAGAACAAACATAAAATTTTCTTACTGTGATTGCTATAGTATTCAACTTTGTTTGTCTCTAAGCTGGAGAGAAGCAGCACAATTTGTACTTTTGATCCTAAATTCATGTGCAATCAGTTGTTGATTTTGCAATTGTTACTCTGATTCCAGGGTCTGTGCTTTTCGTTGCTAACTCAGAGCAATTGGATTCATGTTTTTAATTCATGTAAAAGAAACCTCCCAAGAATAAAAAACTTCATGCACTGAAATGCAATTATTTTTAAGAAAGAGGTAAGATTATCTTCTGACATACACTGAAAAAATAAATCATGAGAATACCGTGTGCTTACATGGTAAGCAGCATAACAAATTTTTGATGTTTTTATAGTTAATCCAACACTCAGGAATTTAGAAGCAATTACCTTCAAGTTTTTGAACAATTATATACAGGGGAAAAGATTCTGGTTCATTTAGATAACAGTTGGAATTTTCTAAAGTTTCAAGGGGCAGGATTCATGTCACTTTGTTAGCCACGGAAAAAGTTAGGCATGTAGTCTAAGTTAGTCATCTGCACTTGCCTGTAGTCATAGTTACCCTCCAGGGAATGATTCATCCCATCCAAGTTGGGTGCTCTCTTTTTTCTGTTACAGAGGAAGTCTAGACAGCTAATTAGACAAAATGTCTGATTTTCAATGGATAAGGTTAAATGACATAAATATCCAAGTTTAATGAATTAGGAGCCTATATTTCATTGACATTTAATTATATGGGTGCTTTCACATTAATGAAGCTGAAAATGATAGTGTGTAACAGCAAGCACCCTATTGAAGTGCCTAGGCTGGGATCCTAATTTAGGTTAGGGATTTAGATGGTAATGGCAACAAAGAAGTATAAAAGTCAACATTCAAAGCTGGTCATCCCTCTTCACTCGCAGCAGAAAACAAAGTCTTCATTTGTGAATTTAGGTTATTGAAATAGAGGATCCCTGGCATTGGCACTTCAGTTAGTTTTCTAAGGATACATGGCACAAATTTGACAGGATCTTTGTAGAGGTTCCTGACTTCCACCTGTGTTGGTTCAGAAGGCAGTACAGGGCCTGTCTCACTCGTGGAGCAAAAGGTATGCTCAGAGGCAAAAGCAGTGTGGTCTGTGTGAAACCAGACATTCACCATTTGCTTTGGGAATATGTCCAAAATGTGACTCTCACATGTTTCAATGTATCCTACTAAGACTTTGTAGTTATGTTTGGTCTTAAAAGACAAAGATACAAATAATTGTTTCCCCAGAGAATGAGCTCTCACTGCACTGCCAATGATGTTGAGGGTATCCGTCTTATATTCTCTGCAATGGTATGTTAACAAGTGTTGCTACATCAATATCAACATACTGAGATTCTTTTTTTGTTTGTTTGTTTACTATATTTTTCCAGTATTATTCTTGCCAATATGCTTCTCACCTTTCTTCATTCTGCCATCACCATTATGGTTCCCGTTTTCTCAGATACTGGCTCTTTTTCTTTCACGTCCAGTTTGTGCAGTCTTTTGTTTACATTAGACCTTACCTTTCTTACTGCCACTGATCACTTCTCCATGATCATTGTCAAAGGAGTTTGCTCATCCATCCATTGTTGGAAATTTGCAAAACAATCTGTTTATTAGGAGAGCTTCCATAAATTCACAGATGCAGCACTGGTTTCCTTTTATCTCTCGTTTTTAAAGTTGGCTCTTGCTCTGGGAATGATCACTCCTCTCCTTTTTGGACTATAACATCCTTCTGATAATTGATTATCAGTGTTTCTGTGTCCCTGGCATACACCTGTTGCTGAAATTCTTTACGTGAGAGAAAGCTTTCACACAAACTAGGTGTCCAACACAAAAGTCACAATGACAAAGAGATAAGAATGTTTTGATAATGTTTTCCAGAATGAAATACAGAAGTCAGGTTTGCAACTTAATCTTCCATTAGCTATTTTGTCTCTCACACATAGAGTATATTTCTGCTTTCAGTGCTTGCGATGGTTGCAAATTTTAACTCATTTTCAAGTTTGAGGGTTTGTTGTTGTTGTCGTTCTGTTGAAATCAGGTGACCAAGAAGAGAAAGCTAAGGTTTTACTATTGACCTCTTGAGTATACATTCATGATGACTGGTGAAACAGCCAATCTATATTTATGCCTTTCCATTTTTTGTTGGCTTTTTTCACTGTTTCTAGATACTAAGCTGTGAAAATTGGTTTCTATACACTCTTGCCTTTCAGATATTCATCACGTCTTCATGTAAAGCAGTTCTAACAACTGAAACAGCTCACTTCTCTAGTGAAAATACATGCTATTTTTATGGCTTCTGCTAGATGCTCCTGCTGCTGTCTTTTTATATTATTGTCTGTACTACAAATAAAGGGAGCAACCTAACTAAATGCACTGCTTATTTGTCTTTTAACTGTGAGCTTTTAAGAATAAATATTTCTGCATTCATCCATTAGTTTTTGTCAAGTCTTCATAATTAAGCCCCTGTGAGAGCTTTGCAGAGGTGAGGGCTAACAAAGAGATGTATTCAGCAGAACTGGTCACAGAAAGAAGATGAGTTAAAATCTGACTGTCAGCCAAACTAAAGCCCATGTTCTCCAGTACCATGAGTGAGGCTAAGTTGTACCTAACCTTGGTTCTGGTAGGAGAAGGAAGCCTAGATTCTCTGGTATGAAGGATAATTGACATGGGATGCCAGAAGCCGTACAAAAATAAAAGCTTTTTCTTAACCTGGATTTGGAAACTGAGAAAATATAATCAAGCTGCTTGCAAGAGCTCTAAGAACTGAAATTGTTAATGTTGTCTGTTATTTTTAATCTTTGAATTGTGATATCAATAGATCTGCATAAAGCTTCTCTAAAAAGACTTTCTGATGTCAGAAGAAAATTATTTTCTGGTTCAGTTCTCGGAGATCAAAGTTTCCCAGCTCATTTGCTAAAGCTGTAGCTTGTATAGGAGTTCAGGAGTTGTAACAGATTTTCTCCTTGAGAGCCATAATGTGATCTACATTTATATTTGGCACCACTCATATTTTGGTTTTGTTTCAAATGTGTTTGCCTTGAAAAATTGACTTGAAAGCCTGTAATGCATTTAAGTATTAATGACAACAAGTAGAAAAGTACTTGTGGAAACTTGTTGAAAGTTGTAATTTGTAGGAGATGGTAAGAGTTTCAGTAGATACCTTTTTATCTTAAGGTGTTACTGAGAATGCATATTCTTATGTATATGTGTGGGAATTTCCCTGCCTCTCCCTGAGCTCAAAATAATGTGACAATTTGGACTAAGCATGAGCAGGGGAAGGAGAAAGTCATAAAATTATTCACAATGAGATTACAGAATCATTGGGGTTGGAAGATCATCTAGTAGAACCCTCCTGCCTGGCAACATGTCCACGTGGGTTATGAATGTCTTCAGAGGAAAACTCCATGGGCCCCTAGGCAGCCTGTTCCTGTACTCTGCCACCCTCAATGTAAACAAGTTCTTCCTCATGCTGAGGTTTTAGTTTGTGCCATTAGTCCTCATCCTGTCACTGGGCACCACTGAAACAGTCGTTATTTTTTGTTTCCCAGTGTACAGCAACTGAATTTTCTTTGTCTTGTTAGTGTTTCCTTGAAAATTAACAGGATATGTTCTTGTTTTGTAAAATACTGTTGTGTCAAACTCCCTCTGTGTTAGACATGCATACACGTGTGCAACACAGGCACTGACGCACGCATGTGTGCACTCTCAGTAACACACATCTGCTGTAAAGTTTTCTGTAAAGTCTTCCAGAACTGTCCTCACTGTGTCATGCCCAGGCTGAGCAAAAGTGACACCTTCCAGTGTTTCAAATAACAAGTGTGGCCCATAAGGCCTGATTTGATCTGTTCAGACACCATTTGTTTCGTGCCTCTCCCACTACTCCTTTTCATTCATCGAGCTCCAGAGAGGCTTGCAGTATCATTGAAAAATCCGAAGGAAAGAGTGAGACCTGTCTTTTTTTTTTTTTTTTTTAATTGACTCCCTCTAACTTCTGACCTTGATAATATAGTTACATCAGTTTTCTGAAGAATGGAGAGAAGTAAGCTTCTTCAGAGACAATGATAGGTATGTTAAGTTGTCCTTCCATTTAATTCTTTCCTGTAACAGGAATGCAGGATACCCACTTTGCAAAGCCACCTGCCTTCAGTTTTTTGCTATAGGTCAGAGGATTCCAGACATCAGGTTAAAAACTAAGATGGGGGAGCTCAGACTCAGACAAGGAACTTGTAGAAAAAGTATGATTAAGCACCTAGCAAAGAATTCAGATTGATATGCATTGACCCCATGCCTTTGAAAAGAAACATGTACTTCAGTCATATTTAACATATTTCAGTAAGGTTTAAAAAAAAAGAAAAATAAACCAAAAAGAGTAAAGGATTTTAATATTTATCTTCTAAATCCTACCAAAAAACTCTGAATCAGATATATTTTGGTTATACAGTCAGTGCCTTGAGGTAGTTAAAAAGCTTGCAATATGCTGCATTCCATTCTGCACTAAAAATAACATGTGAATTCAGGGAGGATGAGGTACCCTCTAGGCAGTAGTATAAGCAATTATGTTCAGGGCAAAAAAGCACTGATCAAAATGTCAGGACAGGCTCTTCTTTTTGCAGTTGTTTCCATGTTCTTTGAAAAAAGTATAAGAAAATTAAGACCTCCTGAGTGTATTTGCAGATGATAGTTTTTCTATTCTATGCATCTGATTATCATATCCTAACTGTATATTTTGGGTCTGTTTACCATAAAAACATTATGTATATTTTTGCTCTCTGATGCAAGTAGCCTGTGATTTGAAACCACACACACACACACATATGTTCCAACAATTTCAGAATCATAAAAGTTTTTCTCTGTTTTGGGTCCTGAAAGTACCTTTGCTACATATGCATATGTCAGTGCAGGTGTACACACACATCCACACACAACAAACTTGTCAAATATACAGAGTTTTTCAAAGTGACCTGATTATTACAGTTTGCAGTACAACAACAGATCCTTTTTAAAATCATGCCAATTTTATTAAAGTGCTGAATATTCAAGCTTTCAATAAAGCTTGAAAATGTATGTGTATGCCATATATTGTTCTTTAAAACAAAATCATTAAATCCTTAACAGCTCCAGTAGTGCCTTTAAAGTACTTTTTTTTTCCCATCGAGCATGTCTTAATTCCACAATATTGTTTTATCCATTTTCATTAATGAAATTATATGGACTACCTACAAATCTCATTTGTAATGGCAGTGGATAGTCCTACTAAAGACTTTTATTTTGGTAACCCAGGTGTACTGTGTTTAAACATCAATCCTTTCAGACCACTACCCTAAAATTACTGCTCTTTAAGTATGGTGTTGCTTGGTACTCAGTATGATGGTCACTGACATCAGAGGAAAGCTTTCTGCATCCTAGTAATCCATAGCTTCATGCCTCTCTTATAGCTCTAACCATATCACTCAATCACAGACTACTCCAAGTTGGAAGGCACCCACAAGGATCAGAGAATCCCACTCTTATGCAAATAGCCCATGCTGGCATTGAACCTGCAACTTTGACATTATTGGCACTATGCTCTATCACTACCAGGGTCACCTGAAAGTAGAACGAAGGCATTCACAGTTGCTTGGTTGTTCCTTGTGACCAATGATTGGTAAAATTTCACCAGATATGTTTCTGGTAAAAATACAGTGCCAAGATTGTCCTTAGAAATTTATTATGAAACTTACTGAGGGAGAATCTGTAGGCTTGGAGCACACCAACAAGTCTACTGGATCAAAGCAAAGGTCCCCCTGGATCAATGTCCAGTCCCTGGCAGCAGCCAGGAATTTATGTTTAGGAACTAAGACAAGAACAGGGAATTCACATGGTGGCATTTCATTCTCCAGTGATATTTCATACTTGAGTAATAGTCACGCTCCAGCGACATAGGAACTTCCAGTGTCCAACATGGTGTATCTTTGTCTAGTAGTTCTTGATGGATTTTTTTCTTTCGTGTCTGTTAAATCTATTTTCAAATCTGTGTATATTCTAGCATTTACTGCCTGCAGTAGCAAAGTTAAATTTAACAATGCACTATGTGAAAAGATATTTTTCAACTTATGAATCTTCACTTGATTTTTTTATTTGATGCCCTCTAGCTTGTGATGTACACTCATTCCAGTCAAATGCTTCCTCAATGCTCTCTCTCCTTACTACCATGCCTGTTATTACTTTCTACGTTTTCTATCTTTGTGCACGTGTACAGGTAACGTTAGAATCAGACCAAAGTTTTTTTTTATCTGGGTAAGTCTATTTGAAGTGATCTCCTTTTGGAGAAAATTTGGCAATTTAACTAACACATCTTGGAAAAAGTTGTGTTTAATATTCTTTACAAACCCTCTCTTTTTTTTTTTCTTTATTTTTTTCAAAGTAAATAAGCCAACGTGAAATTACTGGAGTAGAATTTCCGTAACATCATTTCTAGGAAGCTGCTTTCTTTTTAAAATGAATTCAAAATATCTAGTCCATAATAGAAGAAGTACTAGGAAGTCAGTCCTGTCTCCCTGAATGCAGCTAGCTTGCTGATGCTTTCCTGGTCCTGTTTTTCATGGATTTGGTATTTTTGCTTTCTCTTTGTCTTCGTTTGCTTTATTCAGATCTCTTTTCTGCTGAGGCAGCTTAGTATTTGAAAGGAAGGTGTTTACAGGGAAAGGCAAGGCCATCCAGATACAGTCCTTTTTCATTCAGAGGACAGTTTTGACCTTACTCCTGTTAATACCTATGAGTCTCACTGTCCTGTCAATGCAAGTAGCATTTTGGCAGACCTATTAACAACTCCTTTAATTAGTGAGAAACAAAATTGTACCCACACTTTATGACCCAGTATTACTTTTCCATGGGAAGGAGTTTTTCTTCCCCTCTCCTCCCTTCTACCCCAATTCTTGCTAAGCAGAACCAGAGCTCATAGTTCACTACTGCTTTTAATTGATACCATGAACAATGACAGGTCAAACACCGGTAATTGGCTTTCTCAGTACATGGCTCCAAAAGCCAGGTTGAGTGATATCTCAAAAGTGACCTTTTGTCTGTCAGTAGAGCAGGAGTTGAAAAAGAGGATTTGGGATGCTGAACACGTGTGGTCAGAATACATTGCTGTAGCCCTGCGCCTTTCACTCAGCACCTCCAGGCATTCAGAAGATCCAGGAAGATGCCAATGACAATTTCAGCATTTGCATCACTTCCAAATTTCGTGTGCTGAGTTTTCAGCATTAAAGTGGGAGTTTCAGCATGGGGATTTTTCATGAACATATTGTGCGAACAAGGTGTTATAATTGGTATATCTAATTTAAACACACTTGGCATAAAATTTTATATATGTGAATGTGTGTGTGAAAATCAAGGAACTTTTTAAGCCTAGTTAGAGTTACTTGCCTCGAGAGTATCTTTATTCTGAGAACAGTGCTTGAGGTGATTTTAAATGGGAAATAGATATAAAATAGAATAAAAATGAAAAATTACCTTTTCATTATATCTGATTCCATGTAAATGGATTTTTAACAAGTGGCAGGAAAGATAAGTGTCAAGTACATTTCATTAACCAATGGAAAGTACAGTAATGGTTCCACACTGAATTTTATGTACTACATAAAATGCATTAAATCCTTCTTTTCATCAGAGAGGGAAGATAGTAGAAATTTCACAAAACTCAAGTTGATCCCCCCTTCCTAGGACATATGCAGAGCATTTAAAGCAGCATTATTTTAAAAGTAGTAAACTTTACAGAGACTGTCCATTTCTAGAAAACAAGCTAACCTTTCAAGACTGGAAAATAAGGTCATCTGGAAAACTACTCATGCTTGACTATTTCTGTTTTAATAACTAAGAAAGTTTTGAAAGTCTCTTAAAGGCTGTAGCTTCAAGACACATTTGAATTTTTTCCTACCTCTTACCTCATCTGTCACCTTTTTTAAAAGCAGTATCAATGGATCACAAATTCTGGGTGATATGTTTTATTCCCAATTGTGAAATAAACACCTAAGTATTAATTCAGAAGTTGCCAATTCCAGTTCCAATTTAGACAGTATTATCTGTCTAAAAAAACAAGTCAATGCAAGAGGGTTTCTCCTGGAGGAGGGTCTTATGGTATAAAATAGAGACCTGTCAAAATTCTAGCCAAAGATCATATTCAAAGCACACACTTTTCAAGGAGGAGGGATGGAAGTCAGGCTTGCTATGAATGTGGGAATAGCAGTAACAAAAACGTAAATGTAACCTTCTGCTGCTTCATTTGTATCACTAGGGAATAAATTGCTTACCTAGCTTTTATATCACCAGGAGCTCATTTAATCTTTATTTTATCTTTTATTTAGTTGATAGCAAAGGAAAATGCAAGTGCTTGTCAGGATACATAGGTGATTAGTTGCTCTGTCTGAATTACAGGACAGTTCTGCAGCAGTTGGTAATGAAGGTCTCATGTAGCACTGGTAGTGATTTTGATGGCAGATGAAAATCCATCCTGTGTTTGCCTTTCTGCCCTTCTGTCTCACACAGGTCTGCATCACCTTTTCTGAACTGTGTTTGAGGCCCATATGATCTTGTGAATCTATGCACTTGTGTGCACTTTGTAATTAACTTCAGCATACTTGAAAATAAAGTACATGCCTGGCATTTGCATGAGATTTCATTCCTTGTTCAGTCATTAAAAATAGCTAGCAGCTTAGAAGAACTACTTCACTGTATTTTTACTACCTTTTTTTTTGGTACCTGAGTCTAAGTCAGTCACTTCTTTTCCACTTAGAATTCAAAGGACTTCTCCTTCTATAGTTCCTCAAGAATGGATAAGGCACTTTTAAAAAAACGTGACAGAAGATGAGGAAGCCTGCAGGGTTTTCCTGTATAATATCCAAAGAGTGGGAGCACTGTTTCAGAATGGAGGGAGAATTTTACCTGTATCTTTCTCTTTAAAGAAGCAGCCCAGCACCACAAGAACACAAAGAAAACCATCTCCATCTCTTGGAAAAGAGAATAACAGAATGCAGGAACCTAGTCCTGGCTATAATTTCATCAGGAAACTTGTGTGGGAGAAAGGGCAGCCAGTAACACCAAATTATCTCTGTTTTCATCTAGTCCAGCCAAGAAGGTTTCTGAAGTAATTTGGATCAGCCTCTGTGACCTTCCAATTACCACTCGTGTAGGTTTGCCTCTATGTGTCCTTTGGTAAAATAAATCTCCTGTATGAATTTCTTTACTGGAGAAATACTGTGAGATTGCAATGAGTCTAAAACTTGGGCCACTTATGTCAAATTAAATGTTCTGCCTCTAGTTCAAAATTAACAAACCAACCAACCACAAAAAGGCAAGGGGCAGCTAATTTGTGCAAAGACAAAGTCTCTCCTGTTTAAAGAAATGTCCTGGATTATGGCCTTAGCTACATCTATGATTTTTTTCTCAACTTCAGTTACATTTTCTATGTAAGGATATTTAACTGTAGAAATTGGTCATAATAGTGAAACTGAAGAGTATAATTAGCTGTTGTCCTGCAGTTCATAGCTATCATCAAATCACAGAATCATAGAAAAGTCTAGGATGGAAGTGACTTCTGAAGAACACTTGATCCAACCTACTCTTGAAAGCAGACCATTAGATGAGGTTACCCTGAGTCCTATCAGGTCAGTTCCTGAAGATCTCCGGTTATAAAATTTCCTTGGCTTCTCCGGACAACTTATTCCAGTGTTTGTCTTCATAGTGAAGAATTGATTTGTTCTATCTAGAGAGACTTTTTCATGAAGCAAATGGTATTCTTGCCTCCTGTCCTGTGACCAAGTCTCTTTGTGGAGAGTGTTTCTCTATACTCTCTAGAACTACATTCTAGATAAAATTTGGGTGGCCCTCCACAGGCCCAATCCAATTTGTCAATCCCAAACAAATCCAATCACATGGAGATCAGATCAAGTGTACAGCCACGTGCATATTTAGCTGAATACATTTAAGGAAACAAATTCACGTGATAATGATGTTTCTAATGAAAGCGCTTGGAAAAAAAAGTACAAAAAAAGTACTCTGTACTGTGGTTGATGTTCACTTATTCCTATGAGTAAGACTAAGAATAATGAACTCATTATCACATTTGGTACTTATGTTAGGAATTTTTATCTGCTGTCTCATCTGAATTGTGGTCCATGTTTCAAATGAAACATTCTTGTCCTAAACTACAGTAGATCATCATTTTTGTAAAGATCCTTGATGTGGTAAAAGATATTGTCATACTGGCCTATGCCAGCAAAGTATCCATTTACAAAAATGTCCAAACACACAGTAGCACACCTAAAGGAAAGGAAACACAGGTTTGCATTGCCACAGCCCACAGAAACGTAATGCCATGTGCTGCACAAGCATTTGCATCATGATCTGTGACAAATATTTTTCAGCATCTACAGCTAACTGCTTCCACCTCAAGCAACATTCACAAATTCATGTGGATTGCTTAGGTTGCCTTTGAAATCTGGAATTAGGTTCATGTAGCATAGGGGTGTGTCAGGGTTTAACCCCAGCCACACATCTGCTTGCTACCTCTGAGAATCAGAAGAGTAAAAGTCAGAAAACTCATGGATTCAGATGCAGACAGTTTAATACATAAAGCAAAACCCATGCATGCAAGCAAAGCAAAACAAGGAATTCATTCATGATTTCCCATGGGCAGGCAGATGTTCAGCCATCCCCAGAAAAGCCGTCTTCCATCACATGTAACAGTGACTTGGGAAGAGAAACATTCCCCCTTCCTTCTTCTTTCCTCAGCTTTCTAATGCCATATGGTATGGAGTATCCGTCTGGTCAGTAGGGGTCAGCTCCCAATCTCTTGTGTATCCCCAGCCTCCTCACTGGTGGGGTAGGGTGAGAGGCAGAAGGGGCCTTGACTCTGTTCAAGGGCAAGACAGCAATAAGGAAAACATCCATATGTTGTCAGCACTGTTTGCAGTGAGACTGCAAAACACAGCCCTGTGTCAGCCACTGTCATGGTTTGAGGCTGGCCAAACACCAGACCCCCACAAACAGCCGCTTGCCCTCCCACCCCTACAGCTGGACAGAGGAGAGAAAATTTTACTGAAGTATTTACAGAGTTTGAGATAGAGACCAGGAGAAAGACTCTAACTAAGTACCATCCAGGCAAAACAGGCTCACCTTGAAGAGATTAAGTGAATTTGTTGCTAACAAAATCGGAGGAGGAAATTAACTCTCCCCAGTCAAAACCAGCACAGTGTGTTTCATACCATGCAGATGAAATTAAATAGTAAGTCGAGCTGGATATGTCTTATATCCCTAGCAGTTTAGTCGTGATCTACCTCATGTAATGCCCCATACAATGGATAGAGCAGCATATACAAATCATGTGAAAGAAAAGTTTTGCGTGTATGGGTCAAATTCCAAGCTTTCTATACTCAGGTCTAAGAGGATCTGGGTAAAAGTTACCTTGCTTTGTTAAACTATGAGCAGGGACATACAGATTCCTTTCAGATTGAGTCATTCATGCCTATGACCTCTCTGCTCTTCAGCATTTTAAATACCTCTCACTGTCGGTATCCTGACAGAAAGTGAGGATGATGACTTCCTCATTCAATCACGACGTGGCTCACTGAGTGTTGTGAGCTGTTTTTTACGTAAATGGAGGCTGCCTGTGGTGAGAAGCTTTGAAAGTCTGTCCACAATTATAATTTCCCAGATTGGCTCTGTTTTCCTGTGAATCCAGCAGGGCAGATGAAGTTTTGTGTCTCAGCTACATTTAGGTAAGCACCATTTACAAATCTACGTCCAGGAATCTTCCTTTGTGTAGAATCTAGAATAGTAAAGCAAACATCAAGAGTCTCTGAATTTATTGCAATGGTGCTTTCTTTGCTTCCCATGCAGAAGCACCCTTTCAGGTTGTAATGGATTTACCCTGAATCTTGAAGATGAACACATTCTATCTAGTCAATATTGAATGTTTACATTTGTACAAGAGCAGAATATATACTTCTCGTGCTTTTGTTCACTTGAAAGTATTTTAGTGGCTTGTTGTCCATCAAACACGCAGTTCATAACAAATAATGATACCTACTTTACATGAAGTCTCAAAAAATTTCCCTAGGTGAAATAGAGCATGCATTTTTATCATAATGGATATTCCTTTGTAATTCACTAACCTTTGTATGGAAACATAAATATTTCTGCTACTTATCCCAAGAAAAAAATAATTAATATGAAAATGGTAAAGCTGCACTTATATGTGAAATACCTATTAAAAGCAGAGTTATGCATGTTAGCATTAAATTTATGTATCATTTTCATTGTCTATTTTAAACTGTCCATCAAAAAATTTACCTACCCCTGAACTGTTTTAAAATAAAGGTGGAGTTTTTCTTATCTAAGATAAGATAAATATTGACAGTGTTAGGTTAGTGGTTTGTTTCTGTGGTTTTAGAGGTCTTTTCCAACTTAAATGATTCTATGAATTTATCAACTATTTTATCTTCCCTACACTAGAGCATCTTCTGAAAGATAGTAATTTAGCCAATCTGTATCAAAAGAGAAAGCTGTCCAGGACCCACCCTCTGTCCTTAAAGCTGACCAGCTGGCCCAGCCTGGCTTGTACATACAGCAAAGTTATTTTCCCCTCCCAAAACTACCTACCATTTAAATAGGAGGTGTCCATACTGCCTACAGGGAATGTGCCCACTGGGACAAGTGCCAGACTGTGCTCAGGCATGATCAGGGAGAATGACAGCTTGCCAAGGAAAGAAGTGTGCAGTCGGTGTTGCTAACAGTATGACACCATGGACAATTTTACTGCAGTTCTTAGGCCCATACCCCATCATTGGTACAGGTATAGCCTTGTACTGTCCCTTAATTCAATGAAGGAGGTGACAGTCCATCTTGCTTGTCTTACTTATGTATGTATGGGATGAGACAATATCTGGAGATAACTTTTTCAGTCAAATATAAGAAGTTCCTAGATGATTGTACAATTTACTTCACATTTGGAAAACTGTCATTAGCTGACATGAATGTTGCCATAGATGTTATGGTCTAGATTCATCCTGCCTGACACTGGGAATCAGGCATACTGAATTCAAGTTCCCTATTTAGTCAATGGAAAAAAATAAATGTGTGTGAAGTGTATAGCCAAACCAAGATCTGAATTGATCTCTTCAAGTGTCTCTTCATCGCTTTTAGCTATAAAAGAGACCATAATTCGGGTGAGTTCTTCAGGCTAAAGGCAAGAAGGTTGAATCTGGTCTGGTAAGCACATTCCTGGGGCCTGATTTTGAACATTGACTGCACAGAATCTTGGATCACCCATTTTTTAAAATTATGTAATACTTGCCACTGCAGAGACAAAAAAATTTGGAAGTATGGCTAAAGTGTAAACCGTGTAGTGATGTTTGCCAGTCAGTAGGCAGTATGAAGTAATAGCTCTGAAAAATTCATCTTATTTATCTCAGTTAATCACAGGGAAACTCTATGAAAATTTGGATTCCTGTCGTGTTTTAGATAAACAGACTACATCTTAGCCAAATTTTGCTAGATAAGTTTTCTGCTGTTTGAATTGGAATCATATCTTGTCAGTAGCATTTGTTCCTGAATAACTGATAGGAGCTACTATTACTGGAAGGAAGTTATTAAAAATCACACATTTGTGAAATCTTACTCAATAGCTGTTAAATTTGGAAGACTTCATGCAAAACTGAAGAAAAAGTTATCTAAATGAACAACTAGGGAATAGCAGTCACAGCACCAAACCATACTACACACAGTTTATAAACCCTGTGATAGAGAAAAGTTGTTTGTAAAAAAAATCAGATCTTGTTCCTATGAGAAATGCATGTAATCTTGTTTCTCCATCTGACAGGAACTTTTTAAGTTTACCTTACTCTTATATTATCAACTGTGCAGTCTGTACTCTGAATGCCAGCACCACTGTAATCATAGCTTTTGGTGTATTTCACTGAAAACTCCTCATGGCAATGATGAATGTGGGTAAAATCAATTTAGGTTCTGTTTTCCTGTACCTACATGGGAGAATTTTTTATTGCTTGCAATGTCCCCTTTGTTTAGGTGAACCTGAAGGGCAAAATTCTCTACTGGTACATTTAAGCAGTAAGAGAGTACAAGAGAGCAAGCTGAAACATTGATCCCTTGTCTATGCACTCTGCAAAACTCTTACCTCACTGCTGTCACTCTCCTGTAGCTCATGCTACTTTCTTCTGGACAATATTTTGCTGTAGTTCAAGTAATATTTTAATTAAGGGACTGCTTTCAAAGAAAGAAGAGGCAAGGCTCCACCAGGATGGACTCTAAGACACACAGTTCTGTAGTGCTCTCCCACCTCCCACCAAACTGCCTCTCAAATTAGGCAGTGCACAACCCAAATGTCATCCTACAGAAGTGCTGCTCAGGAGATTGCACATAAAAGCTCACATGTTGATTCAGATGCCTTGAAGAGTTGGAAAACTTGTAAAAAAATAACTGGTGTGATTATGTCTCAGGTTCACCCCAAGAACAACAAGCCAAATATTATGGCTTGAAGATACCAGGTACCATCTGACTTCAGGCAAGGGGTTAGGCCTTTGTCAGTCTTTTAAATAGCACTATAGTCATACTAATAAGATTGACACTTCATAAATACTTATTTTTAACACCGCAAGTGTTAGTTTTACCCTAATTCTGTTTATCCATTTTTTTTTACATTAATTTCCATGTTGATTTTGCCTTTGTTTTTTTCATGGTGCAGGGTGGTCAAACAAAATCAACCTTTTCTTCATTGTAAATGAAGTTGCAGGTGTAAATAGTAGTAAGTGAACATCTGATTTGTGTTGAATTTTAAATTAAATGCAGGTACAAAAATATTGTAACAATTTGATGCCAAAGCTGAGTGTGAGATATGACAGCTTACCCATATGCATATCTTCTTTCCATATAGCTCATTCGTGTCCAAAAATTTGCCAGGTCCGTAGGATTTCAGAACAACAGAAAGGAAAAAGGGACTCATTTAATCTGCCTTTCTGATTTTAGTTGTTTAATTTATGTCATTTAATGCTAATTACTTGGATTTCATTTAAAGATCCTTTTGACAAGCCAAATGTCATGGTAAAACTGAGAATTTGGATAAATAAAAAATTCTGCAAAGCTGTTGGTTGAGTGCTGGTATCAGTTTGTAATGTCTTTCTTCCATGTGCACTCTTGTGCTCAAACTGTTCAGTGTTGGAGCACATAGCACATGCTAAATGTGCAACGCAGATCCTGTATAGTCATTTTGTTCTTCAAATACAGCCCCTAAAGAAGATTTGCAGTAAAAAATATTTATATTTAGCAGTGCACTGTAGTGTACCAGACAATATTAATTTAAAACCATCCTCTAGTGAGACCCTCTGAACTTTGGCAAAAGACTTGAACTTTTCAGTCACCATGAAATTATTCTGGGCAGTTGGCCAGTTCCTAAATGGGTTGTGTGTACATCAATGGCAGAGCTTTTAAATTGGAGCATGATTGATCTCAGCCTGTCAACTAAAATTAAAGAGTTAGAACGTTACTGTAATTTTTTAAAATAGTTTGATTTCACTGAAATACTTACAGAGAATTTAAGTGAATTTCACATACCCTTGCTTCACACACAATATGAAAACTGCTTCTTTCACTCTTTAAGTTTTGCACATCATTGGCTCTTCTTCCATGATCAGAACTAAATGATAGAGAACAAAACAAAAAGTTAGGAAGGGTAGGTCTTATTCCTTTGGATATGGTTAATTCTGTATCTCCTTTGGCATGTTCTCACCAAACTGTCAATGCCTTAGAAACTCAATTACTGTGTTAAATTTGAGCTTTCAGTTTGTTTTGGCAAGATCGATACTTTTGATGATGTTTCTTTCCATAAATGCAAATTGGTGGTATTAAGAGATACTCACCTTAGTTTGCCCTTTGAACTGTTCAAGTGGTCTTGTTCATATTACCAGACCCTGGAGCACTTCCACCTTTCAGATTGTCAGCTCCCACCTGGGTTCATCATGAAAACTTTGCATGTGCAGACACTTCTCACATTCTGCATCCACAGAACAGGATGTCAGCTGGAGGGCAGGTGTGACAGTGACTTGCGTTTATCTGAAGATCAGAAATGCACTGTGGCAAGTCTCCTCTGCCAAACATAGGGAGAGATTATGGAAATGCAGCTCTGCTAATCAGGTCGTGCTGCTTGTCTCATTCGAATTCTCTAGTGATTTTTCAGCAACTCCAGTCACTGCTATCAAAGGAGTTGCTGTATATGTTTTAAAAGAACTCATTACTTTCATCCTAACCACATTTACAGTGATTACTATCTGGGTGACCTGTATTTTCATGCACAGTCATTACCTGCTGTTTCCTTTATTGTGCCCTGCCTCTCCCAGTCTTCTACTTTCACCACTGTTCATCCTACTGTGTGTATTTAGGACAACCCCTTACAGGTTCTCTTCATTTTTAAGGGCCCAGATCTTAATGATACTGAAGCTTATTTTGGTAATCATGTTTTTGTAAGTAAGCCTTGAAGTCAAAAATAACTTTCCAGCTGAAGTTGCAATAAGTAGTGTGTTTGAGATTGTACTATGTAACATCTGAGCTGTATCATAGGAGAGAATGAGTACAATCAAACAGTTCCTGCTGCCCCCACATTTGCAGTGTGTGCTGGTCAGAAGGGTTTTCTTCAGAACAGATTCAGTCTCACACTGGACTACGTGCCCCATCACATGTGGGGTCAAAGCCATCCTAAGGACCAACCATTGGCTGTGATCCTTAAGCCTGGACTGCATTTGTGTGTAACCAAGGTGGAGTCTGTAGTTTTGTTTCCTCCAAGAAGAATCTGATTTGCTTACCAACACAGCTCATGAGTTGAATAAGAAGACAAGTGCTGATGATTCAGACATCAAACTGCTCCAAACCAAATGGAGATATGGTTATAATACCTTTCTGCTAGAAAATAATAACACAAACATTTTCTTGACCTTTAAGTCTGTCTTTCTCACAGCTGTGTTTTGTATTGATCTAAGACAATTATGTGAACAGATCAGGGAGAACTTGATTTTCTGGGACCTGTAAGTATTAATCAAATAACTGAATCTGAAACAACAACAGGAATCCGAAATAAAAATGTCCTCTCTGACACTCCTCATCATTTCGGTGCTATTTGGAAAAGTTCTGATATGTGTTCAAAGCAGACAGTTGTACTGTATGTGTTGTGCCATTAAATCTTCTCCTGTAAACTCAAGCAGCATGGAAGTTATGAGATAGACAAAAGTTCCTTCAATGGCTTTACAGATGTTAATGTTTTTTACCATCTCCAAGAGAATTTAGCCAGGCCAGGCTGACAAAATATTGTTGAACATTCCCGGCAGGCTGTTGGGGCTGGAGATTGAGGTGATACAGGGAAGAAAAGGGTTAAAAGGATGCTTAGTAGAAATTAGCTATTAAAACAATGCATATGGCTTGCTCAATACTTACCTTGCTTGCCAAGCAGAAAAGGAGGATGCAGGACCATTGATAAAGGGAAGCAACCATGACCAAAGGTCCTGCTTTCGGACCCTGAAACCAGCCCAAACCAGCCTTGAGACTCGGACTCAAGCCAGAGACTCAGGGAGATTGTGCAAAGAGGCAAGGTAAAAAGTTCAACCCAGAGGAAGACTTCTTTCTTCATCTGAAGACCCTTGCCCACGACCACCAGGAGTCAGTGGGCATGCGCAGATTAATGCAAATGACTTTTGAATGCATTATAATATGAAGCAGAGATAGGTTATGAATATGTATAGGCAGATTGTGTAACCTGTTGAATATGTAACCTGTAAGCTGATATATAGCCAGCCGAGTGAGGCGAACGGGGTGCGTGCTTTGGAGGGTTACCCCCACGCGTCCCAGTGCTTGGAATAAAACACACCTACTTTACAACTTACAGAGTTGTGGGGTTCTATCCATGTATCAGAGGGCTATGTGGAGCAAATCAGGCCATTCTGCACCATCACAACCCCATTTCAACATAATCCTGTATCTTTAAAATTATGTGTTTGTTAAATGCTAAAGAAAGTTGAAATACAAAGGTTCTAAGAAGCAATACAAAACAGGATGTATGTCATGTGGAGCAACAATTACACCCTAAGTGCATGGCAAAGAACTCAGTGAAGCTAAATGCTTCACGCTCCTCAATAAGTAATATTATCACAGCATGAGTAATTGGAGTTATTCTATAGAACTGCTTTGACTTTAGGTTATTTTAAAGCCTATCTTAAATCATTCTCCTATCCCTTTCTTTACCTTTTGAACTATACAGTTTCTGCTTTCAAGCTCTCTCTGCTCTGTTCTGCACTCAGACTTCAGACAACATTGCAGTGCTCTCTATTCTGTATACAACTGACTTATGCAAACAGGAGTTCATAGCTGTAAGTGACATTGTCCATGCCAAAAATATGCATATTTATGTAATGTTTTCTTATTGAAAAACAAGTGTCAGAAACTGGAAACCTTTTTTTTTTGCCTCTAAAAATAATCCCTTCCTAAAGCTTTCAGTACAATATTGCAAAAAAAAGCCCTGTTAGATTATGCAATTGATTTCTTTTGGCAATAGTCTGGCATTTCAGGGGTTCTGACTTGTCTGATTTTGAAATGATGAGGCACTTTCCTCCGGACATCTCTCTGAACACTCAGGGATTTCCCCATAAGGCTAGTAATCTTTATTCTCATCCTCTTTCTAAATTTCATCCTCTCATTCCTTTATTTGGTGTACACTATTGTATTCTTGAAGTAATTTGTTTTCAAATATGTCTTACATAGATGTGTCATCTTCCCTGCTCTTACCTTATTATGAGTTATGATAGGTGTGGAATAAATATTGGGCCCCTTTAGCCTTTCTCTTCTTGTTTCTCCCTTGTCCCAGTTGGTTTACATAGCCCTCCCCTGGTTTGATGGCTCCCTTCAACACTATTTTGGCTTGTCAGTGTAAAAATGGTAAAATGGCATTTAGAAATTAATGGATACCCAGATATGTTCTCTTCAAAGCAGCACAGAGAGGAGCTGTGGATGGATTTCTGTATCATTTTTCATACCTCTGTAATATCTAACCAACAGAGCTTGGTTGTGAACACAGCCTTTGGCTAGTAATGTAATTGGTGCCCAAACTGGCCTTTTGATACAGTATTGAAGTCCAAGTTCTTGTTTAGTTTCTGCTCTTGCTCTTTATCTAGAAATTTTTCAGTCTGTTATTTCCTGCCACTGTTTCTAAATGTGTCCTTTTCCTTGTCCAATGTGGTATTTGCAACTCTTCACATTTTAATATGAAGTGTGTGCTAATGTCATAATTTCTTCCTTTTAAGGATAATTATTAAAGCAATGAAACAGGACTGGACACAATACAGATTTATACAATGTTTCCCTTTTATTCTGACTCAGCTTTACCATTAATCATTAGTCTTTGTTTGTAGCTCTCCAGTTTTCAGTCCACATGACAGCTTATATCCAACCAAATATGAATTGATTTTCAGTTTAAACTGTCCTGTGGCTGAAAGTGGTGATGTTGCTGATAGCATGACAGTGCAGCAGAACAGTTTTTCTTCTATAGCATGCTGTGGGAGCATGCATTTCAGTAGGCAGGGCAAACGAGAGTTAAAGCTCTGTTCGAATTCCTGGGCAAGTGCCGCTGCTAAAAACATGTAGCTGATGTCTATCAGCAGTATTCCCTGCAGGTGCTGATGGTGAAAATGTCTTCTAAAATTAAAGCTTTTAATCCTTTGCTTGCAATCAGGAGTGAGAAGGAGAACTGAAATTTCAGTTAGATAATTATTGCAATAGTATACAATATAAATACACTTTAAAATAAATGTGAAAATTAATTTCACTGCTTCTTTTTGACTTGGTATTTTGTTGCCAAATGGCACAACTGAATTCAGGAATCACATCTTTATATCATATATTTTCTAGCTTATATAATTTGATTAAGCCACTGTCTGTCCACATAGATATAGGTATCTGCCTTTCCTGTACTTGGATGTCTGATATTCCATGGAATAGCTGTTTGTGGATAATTATAAATGTAACATTTGTTATATGATTTGCCACAGTTTGGTATTGCTGATGTAGATGAATTCTTTTGAGTTTTTTGTTATTACTTAAAATACTCATCTAAGCATAATGTTACTGTTATTTTGTGTCCTGGGAGATGGATTTCTTTAAAATTTCTCCCTTTTAAAGTGATGTGTTCTCTTTGAGTATCAAAGAGCAAGACGTGCCTAATAAGAAAAGATCATGGGTGTTTATTTGCTGAAAGCATAAGGAATCTGTGAAGAAAACATCGAAATAAGCATATTGAATAGGACATTGATATGCTTTGTATTTTAAAATTAAAATTATTAGCAATTCTCCCATTCTATGTCTTTCAGTTAAAGGCATGGTATTGTTAGGCATTTGTCATCGTCTAGCACAAGCAGACCAATAAACTCATGAGTATCAAATTTACCTTCTGGAGGTCTTTGCTGCCATCTTCTGTTTCTTTGAATGATTGCTGTTATTATTTGGATTCTGAAAGATGAGTGGGATATTACAGAGGAAAATTTCCCTTTCTGTAATTTTTTGTTTCCTTCTTTTCAGCTAAAGCAAAGTGAAGCTAATGCAGATACAAAGGAAAAGCTTCCATTGCGTCTACGCATCTTTGAAAAATTTCCAAACAGGCCACAAATGGTGAAAATCTCCAAGCTTCCTTCAGACTTCACAGTTCCAAAAATAAGGTATTTAAATATTTCCTTTGCTAGTATGCTGTAAAATTTTCTGGGGCCACGTAACACCCAAAACACTTAACTTTTTTTTTTCTTGTGGATTAGGCGGATAGTCCAGAAAACAAAAAATATGACAGAATTAACATAGGCATTCAAAAGATGTGACGTTTTGGGTTTACCTTATTTTTACTTTTGAGGAAAAGGAATAATCCTTGCATTCCTTATACCTTATTCATTAAAGTAGATAGATTGACCACAACTGACACAAGTACAATATAATTGAGAAGTGTATCATTTCTCCACTTCCATTTGGATTTCAGTTTCTTCGCTCACATAGACAACTAGCAAGGTAATTGATTCTCATGTAGGTTTTTAAAGACAGGGTAAGCTGGCAGCAAATCATTAGAGGCAATAATCCATACCATCCAGTACCAGGTAGTCTGTGATGACCCTGTCCCTTATTTGTATTTGCATAGTTACCACTTTCCTGTGACACTCACCTTAACTAAAGATCAGATGCTCAGTGATCTACTAGGTCATTCTTAACTGGGGGTGGTGAGGCACTGGAACAGGTTGCCCAGAGAAGTTGTGGATGCCCCAACCCTGTAAGTGTTCAAGGCCAGACTGGGTGGAGCTCTGAACAATCTAGTGGAAGGTGTCCCTGCCAATGGCAGGAGGGGTGGAACAAGTTTATCTCTAAGGTCCCTTCCAACCCAAACCATTCTATGATTCTGTGATCATCAGTTACAGTACAATTATTTTGTACTGTACAGTACAATTACTTATATTCCATAAATCCAAGGACTGCTCTAGCGTATACAGGCTGCAGTCTGCTGAAGCTGCACAGGCTGGCTAAACAGGCCCTCTGGCCATGCCCATTTCAATATCCTCAACAAGTACATGCTGGGACAGAAGATGATGTGAAAGATTGCTGCCATTATTCTGAGTCTCCTGAGGTTACACTGCTTTTGATTAAATTCACAAAGAAGCTAAGGCAACTGGTTTGACCTATTTGTAGTACCTTAGCTGCATGAAAGGAATAATGCTGGTCAGAGGGGTTGGGACAAACAACATGTCAAAACTCAAGGAAGCAATCGTAGATGTTCTACTTTTAGTATCAAAGTACTGTTTGGTTATATATGGAGGGCATTCTTCTCCTAGTCTTAGTCTTGTTTTGGTATTTCTTTCTAGCTGTGTTTTTCCCAGCATAATCTGTACTCATTCGTGATCATACTAACTACTGAAACAGACTTCAAACTAGCACTAGCAAATCATATCTTTAAATCTGAAGGTATTGTACCATGTAGAAATATCTCTCCAGAGGAAAAATAGTTTTGACATAGTCAGTTTACACTGAAAAGAGGCAACTCCACTGAACTTAAAATACAGCAAGATGAATGTATATTTGTTGTCAACAAATGCTTGTGCATTTTAAACATGGCATATGTGAGGCACAGAATTGCTGAAACGCCTTTATACTGACATTGAAAGCAGTTATATGAACAGATGTTGTTTGAAATCTTCAAGAAAGATTTTCATGCAGAGAGTATGTTTCCTTTGGATTATATCAGAATTTGATTTATGTTGAGGTAACAACTTGCTGTTTAATGAGCTCAAAAGAGCTGAAAACTGCAAAAGGCACTTGAAATATTTAGCACTTTAATTGGCAAATAAATAAATAATAAAAGCAATGGAATTGTTTTCTTTGCATCTACATGCGAGCGACCCAACTCTCAATTCAGTTATGGATTTCTTGAATAAATGAATTCAAGTGTTATCAGTTATTCTGGCACTCTGTTCATTTATACATCTATAGCCCAGTACAACTTTTACTCAGGAGTTTATCCATCTTAGCAGTAATGGATTGTGACATGTCATAAAACCAAATATTAACTCTTCCTGGGGTTTTAATATGCCAGTATCTTCTATTTGTTCACAAGGGAAAGTTTTATGAAGCAGTTTATTGATCGCCAGCAACAAGATACCAGCTGTTTGCTGCGAAGACTTCCTTCAGCATCTTCTTCCTCATGTGACCACTCTAAAAGATCAGCAATTGAAGAAAACAAATATATTGATCAAAAGGTAAATCAAGAGTATAGTGTAGTAATGTCTTTCCTTGAGTATTGTGAGAAAAGTTATCATATCATTCAGTTTGTCAAACTACATAAAAAATGAATACAAGCTAGGATGATTGAATATAAGCTAAAAAATTATGTTTAATTTAGCGCAAAACAGACATCATAGCAGAGCCTCATTTGGTTTAAATCTTCCCATCTCCTTTGAATTCAGAATTCAGGATTTGATACATTATTTGCTTAATGCATACATCACCTGCAGCAAGTTTTTTGAAGTAGTTTTGCCATTAATCACTGAGAAGCTAGTGGAAAATTAAAGTTTCTGAATATCACTTTGGATTTTTGAGTGCCTTGGTACTATTGAAACCTTAAAAACACACTTCAGTGAAGGAAGTGTGAAGGAAGGAATCGAGCCTAAATGGACATTGTCTGCTTTAACAAGCAGAGCAGAAAAATTGGATAAGTTATTGAGATCTTTGTGTAATCACTGAATGTGAGTAAAAAATTAAGAATTATTCTAATTATTTAGAGTATATTAACCTATCTATAAGACTGGGAATCACTAGAAAACAGACCCTAAATAGATATATATTTGTTACCCATTTTGCTAAGTGCTGCTAGTCTCCCAGTAAGACTGACAGGGATGGTGGAACTTGAAAAATACCAACATGGCTTGGAGTGATGATGATGATGATGGTGATGCAGCAGCTTAAGTAAATGTGTGTGACTTCTGAGACCTTAGATAACTGAAGGGGCAGAAAAAAATTCATGTGCAACAAGATAGTGGTTTCTCAGATTTCTGGTGGCATCTACACTGATATCAGTCCTTGGTCACTTGTAGTATTGCAAAACAGTGACATTTTTACAAACAAAAGTACTGTCAGTATTGTTCAGTATTGAATCCTCTTCAAATATTAACATCTGTGGTTTTTGTATACAGTTTAAGTTACAGAATCACAGTCAAGAAAGAGTCTATGTGTTGCAGTTATATAGTATAACTGGCTTTCCTAGTGTGCATTTGCAACCATAACTCAGGACAGCATTCATATGGGCAGGAAGCAGAGTTGAGGAAAACATTACTCTTGATAATGATTGAAAATAGACAATTTGTAAACTAGTGCTAATTACCATCCTTAGTTTGCTGCAAGAACCCATTCCTGAGGCCCATGTATTCTATGTCATCAGTAAGCCAAAGCTGAGCACCACAGCCTGAGAACGAGGTCTGTGGCAAAATATGATATATCAGGCCAAGAAGGCTGTAGGAAGGAATCAAGCCTAAATGGATATCATCTGCTTTAACAAGCACAGCAGAAAAATTGGAGAAGTTATTAAATGACAAGCCTGGGGGTTAGCAGAACTATGCCAAATATCACTAATGATGGATCTCAAACTATGCCAGGGAAATCAGAGTACATTTCTACCATGTAATGAAGAGATGAACAAAGACCTTAAAGTTATCTCAGCGATGCAGGTAAGTCTGCAGTATGCAATGCAGAGCTATGCAGTGGTTCAGTGGATCTATTTACATTAATATAATTTAGGTATATTAAATTCCATCTCAATTCCTTTTGTTTGCTGTTTGCAAAAGTGAATTGTTATTGTGTTTGAAGACACGTAAATACATGGCACAGTTTATTCAATGACATCTTGCAATATGAAAACAGAATGCTGCATTACTTTTTAAATTTTTGCTTCGCTTCAAAAGCAAATATGCATGATCTGACTTTAATTTTTGAATTTAAAGAAGCATTTGCAAATTGGTTTTGCACTATTCAACCTGCTTTACACACAGGCTTTAGGATTCCTATGCCTCAAGGGTAGAAACAATGACGAGTAATATTTCTGATAAATGTAGTTTAAAACAGGGTATTTACACATTCCTGTTAAGAGGAGAAAGCACTAAGAAGGATTTGTGAAAGTAATTTCTCTAGCTTTCTATAGTTACAGTTGCCAAGGCAACCTCACTTTTGAATGAACAAATCTTCTTAAAAATATCCTTAATACAAGCTTGGAATAATTAGTTGTTCTTAAGTATAAACCTTAAATACGTGCCTTACTTTCTTTGTAAAAAGAGAAACATGACAAAACATTTTGCTAATCTCAATGTCTAGTAGGATGCCTTCTCACTGCTCCTGGTAGCAGTGAGAGGGCTTCAGAAACTTTTCACTGGTTTTGCATTGTAGTTGATGAAACAGAAATGTGGAATTAAAAGGTAGAATCAAAAGTTGAGATCCTGCTGACAGATCTGACTCTGTCCTTCTTTTGTGGTGCCTGAACTGTAGCTAGCTCCCCCAGTTACTCCTGGACTTAAGTTGGTATCTGTGTTCTACACCTGCTGAAGTGATAGGAAGTATTTAATGTATACATTCCCTTACTTTCCCCCTTATTTCCACTTCAGCAACATCCTTATTTTTCTTTCTCTAAAAATCTACCACAATGGTTTTTTGTTCAGAATCAATCTGGCCCATGATTTGTGATGATCAATAAAGAAGATCTTATATATGTTCTCCTACAGAATGCATTTAGTAAGTGTTTTCAATATTATAATTACCCACTTCCTTTAAAAGTTGTTTTAAGGTATAACAGAGGGGATTTTCATTACTTTCTTTCTTTTTTTTTTAATGGTATTTTACTTTTTGAAAGAATTGAAAAAATTATTTTTGGTGTATATTACCGTAACCATGACTACATTTTATATTATATTTTTTTGTATTATTTTCATCTATGCCAAATCAAAGGAACAGCTTTGGAAAACAGATTTCTCTTCTATATTCCTTTTTTTCTAGTCAAGTTTGTGAGTTCCATCAGTTTTTATAACTCTTGCAAATTTTTAAACTATTGTGAAAATAATAAACTAACCAAACACATATAAAAAATCACTTTTAGATACCTAAATGCCCTTTCCCTTTTTTACATCCCCTAAGAGTTCTTTCTCAGTGTGTGGAGTCTGAGTGGGTGTGTGGGTACAGATTGTGCCATGTTCATCCTTCTGCATCCAATGCCAGCAACACCTGGGCTCTCCCACATACAGATGCTTGATAGGCAGCTTAGCACTATGCTTTGTTTGAGTTGTTTATTATTATCTGTAACATTTTGTCTGTAAAACTGGGATTCTCTGCAGTTCTTTGAATTTAACACTGCTGGAAATGCAAGATTATTTTGCTCTCCACTTGAGGTCCTGCAGAGCAAATTTACTCAAACTCAGTGATCTTGCCACAGACCTCCCCTCCTGTGTGCTGATCTAGTCTGTCCTGATGTGGTCTGCAGGCCATGAGTTGAAGAGCCCTGGGTCAAATTAGAGAAACCAGGACTGTTCAGATTGGTGAGCATTTCCCCATTGTAGTGGAAAGCACTGTGAAGGCATTTTCTCGTGAAAGAAGGACATCTTGGGAAAAGCACGAGATTAAAAGAGGGAGTTAGGTTATTAAATGTTCATTGTAGATGAGGAAAAAGGGGAGTTTTAGGGACAGAGAGGGAAGTGTTCTTTTATACTTCTACATTTGTATGAAAATTATTCACAGTGTGCTGGGAATTTCCTTACAAAAGCAATATTTCAGTAAATTCTTGGACAGAAGAACTGGATAAAGTATGGAAACATAATTTTAGTGTGAGTGGGTGGATGAGAAGAAAGGATGTTGGCAGAAAATAAGACATCTCACTATGGCGGCTTTCACAAGAGCCTGAGGTATAGTTGCAGTAAAATTCAGAGGGACAAAGAACTAAATTAACCATGAGATTTACAACTACTCGGGTGTCCAATCAAATACATATGAGTTGGCTGTAGACCATTGGCCTTGCCTTCTTAACTTCAAGACTAGGATCACAGGGGCACAGAAACCCTTCCAAGTGTTTTCCTAAGAGACATACAAGCCTAGCAGAAAATTAGCAAGCCTTACAGAAAATTATTGTAAGATGGACACTTCTAAACTGATTACTTATCCTTGGCCTTACAACACAGCACATGGCTGTTAGATTAAAGTTCAAAACTGACAGGCTCATGCGATGAACTTTGAAAATGCCTATGGCTCAATATGTACAGATAATTCAGATAGCCCATATGCACATTTACAACAGTTGCAAAGCAGGAGTGAATTACCAAAGAAAGAACAAGGTCATTTAATATATCCATGTATTTTATAGTTCAGACTTTGAGCATCTCCCATTTAATTGAAGGAATATAAACAAGTCAGCTCCACTATTTCTCTATTTGTAAGATAAATTGAATAGTAGCAAACATATTTTCTTTTCTCTCATCTCTATCATTCTGTTTCCTTTCTGATTCGTTTCACATGTATGAGTTTTGGTTTTAGTTCTGCAAGCACTGCAGTTAGTAGCCATTCCTTTGTCCAGTGGGAGCCAGATGCAGCATTAAGGTCTAGCTCCTGGGAAAGCTTGACCTCCCACGCTATATGCCTCTCCTGTTGATTTCCTGCTTACAGCAGAATGTACCTTTATGATGGAAGGCTGTGGTCAGGAAGTGAGAGCTGATCTCAGAGGTAGCCAGAGCCATTACCATGGAGGACTGTGAATATTAAGCAGCAGATCTCGTGCTGGAATTTGTGTTTGACACATTCCATTAACATCATAGATACTGCATAGACACTGCATAGATAGCATAGAGCTACTGAGACATGCCACTTAACCTTGGTAAGATGTTGTTTAATCTGGATATATGTTCTGTCACGTTTGGGTTTTTTTTTTTTCTGATCTGTGGTCAGCTTCTTTAACTATTCTGTTTCTTGAGGGGGGGAAAAAAAAAAAGGAAAAAAAAACCAACACCTTCTTCTGAGAGTATTCGAAAAAGACTTTTCCTTGCAGAAAGTATTTGCGATTGTAAAAGCTGAAATAGCCTTTCAGCTTTTCTAAGGCATAGTTTTTAGTACGGAAGTCAAGGTGTCCCAAGATATCTTTCAGAAAACCATCAGGCAGGAAGACATACTCATATAACTTATTCATATTTTTTTCCTTCTTAGGAAAGAACTAAGGGTACAATATTTATTCACAAATTCCAATTTCCAGAATTTCTATTCCTTACTGTAATAAACTTATGTTCCAACCTCTCGATCAACCTCTCAGAACTTTATTTTGGACATTCAATTGTGCAAAGCAGAATTTTGGCACAAAAGGTACGATAACATTCTATTGTGCTCCTCATTGTTCTTTTATCTAAGTAATTTGAAAGAATAGTTTTATCACAATTTTGAATATAGCAGAAACTAATAAAGAGTAGTTGCACATGTATTCCAACTAGAAAATATTACTTATTTTTAAATACTAATAAATACTACATTTTTTCTGATGTAATTCTTGCAGAAATTGTGCATATCAACAAAAATAATTCAAACTTTTTCTTAATTTTCTTAATTTTCCTGAATTGAACTCTGTCCTACCTACATCTTGGTTTCCATACACCACTTATTAATCAAACATAGTAAAGTGCTTCAAGTCTTATCTATTTATGTCATTCACAGGATAATGCCAAAATCTATCTTGTTATAGCATCAGAAAAGTCATTAAAACAATGTACCTGCTGGAATGATAATGGCTTATGGATCCAAGATTTTCTTGCTCATTACAGTCATGATTTTCAAAGAAGATTATTTTTGTCCCATGTCTGTTCTCATCAGTTCTTTCTAATGAATTTAATATATGTAAATACAGTGATGTATTTTAGGTTCGCTGAAAATCAGCTGACCTCTTTGTCCATTTTGCATTTTGAGGATTTTGTTTGTTTTCATATAAAATGGATATGTACAAATGTCCATGTGTCTAAATAACCAACTTATACATTTCTTTCTCATCAAGCATTTTACCAAATACACATTTGAGTTGGTAATGTTTTACTTCTCTGACCAAGATTCTGTTCTCATTGTGGTCTGTCTCTGACTTCCGATGATTTAAAATTGCTTTGTCACTGTTGCCTCTACATAGTAAGTTCAAAGGTTTGCCTGGAAAAATGCCAATTTTCATTTACATTCTGAGAGAAAGGAGGCCAGAGACTGGATACTTCGCCATTTTCAAAAAGAGCCATAATTCAGGACTTCTTTCTGGCATTTGCTTTCTAGTTCATCAGTTTTACACTAAAATATTTCGAGTGTTACATACAAAGGCAGTGAAGATGCACTAAAATACAAGGGGATGATCCTACTTCTCTTGTTTCTTCAATCAAACAAAATACAGACACGGCAAAATTTTTTGTGCAGTTGTATTTTAACAGAGAAGAGCATACATTGTTTTGGAGTGAGTGGAAGAGGCAGTGAGGGATTGAGCTATGGGAAAGCTCTTCTGTTTGAGCCTTGCACTCTCCCTGATTTTACTAAGGAATCCAGATCTCCTTCTCCAGGCGCTTCAGTCTCCTCCACCCACTCACAGGACTCATTCACAAGAACTGATTAGCAATAGTAATGATCGTTTTTTTTTCTAGTGAAGGCAATTATGTGCATGTGCCTGTACAACCAGGAGTACTGGTCTTTCTTACCTCCCTCTTGAAACTCCCTGACCATATCTTCCATTCCTAGTCCAGCTCAGCCAGACAGTCCCTTCTTCCCTAGGGCTTTAAGATCCCCAGCTCAAACTGTAGAGTGGAGCCTTCCCCTCCATCGCTATGTACCCAGCAGAATGTATAAAAACCCAACGTCAGCTTGTCCAAGAGTCCTCAGTTCCGCCCTGCTGTTGGCTGCCATAAGTAATCTACCCTGCCCTCTTTATTAGCTTTTCACAGGGTCTCCCTGGCTCCTGCACTGAATAGATAGAAAACAAAAGGAAAGAAAACCTATCCAAGGCTGCACTTGCCAAAATGGTCAGAGGCATGGATTGCCTCTCTTGTAAGAACAAGCTGAAAGATGACTTTTCAGCCTGGAAAAAGAAAGTTCTGGGTAAACCTTATAGCAGCCTTTCAATAGTTCAAGGGGACTTACAGGATGGGGACATCCTTTTTTTTACAGGGGCCTGTAGCGATAGGACAAGGGATAAAGGTTTTAAACTAAATGAGGGTAGATTCAGGCTAGATACAAGGAAGACATTTTTTTATTAAGACAGTGATAAAACACTGAAACAAGTTGCCCAGAGAGATGGTCAGTTTCCCATCCCTGAAAACATTCGCTGTCAGGTTGGACAGGATTCTGAGCAACCTGATCTAGTTGAAAATGTCCCCACACATTGCAGGGGTTTGGACTAGATGGTCTTTCAAGGTCCCTTCCAACCCAAACCACTCTATGTTTTTATGAAAAATCTACCCGTTAAACCTCCGAAAGTTTAAAACTCAGGAATGCCAAAGGGAAAAAACCCAACCATATTATTGCAAAACATAAAAGACAGGGATTCTTCTGCTTCCCTGAAGCTGCTCCCCCATACGTCTGAGATGGACTATTGTGACCCCCTTTAAGTCTTTGGAGATTCTATAAGTGATAATATTAGCCTTGTCCACATTCTCAGACTTAATTGAGAAAGGTTCTTGGTTATGAAAAGACATGTAAATTTTCTAGACCAGCAGTCATCTAATTAGAAGAACATTACCTTTCTTAAGAGAGAGGAAGCAATCAAGGCTACAAAATGAATTAAGTCTATTTCAGGTCAATGACTCCCAAGAGTTAAGGAAATTGTGCCCACTTCTCATTCTAGACATCTGATCCAAACGGAAAGCCTTTGAGTCCATGTGGCACTTACCTAATGCTAAACTCCTTTCTTGACTGTTTAGTGAGCCTATTTCTTATAGGGCACCCTCACAAAGGGACAGATTTTCAAAGTCCAAATGAAAATACTTAGTTCTACTTTGAGAGAGGGAAATCGATTAAGTGATCTCTAGAGCTCCCCTGCAATTGCAGCCTTTATGATTTTGTAGGTGTTAAGCAAAGTTTTCAAAAGACCTTAAGAAATTCCCCAATACCAGGAGGATGTAGTCACTTCATCTGCTTAAATTTTTGTGAACATTTTGTTAGGTACCTACCAAAAACTTGCAGTCTGGCCTTCCATCACTCTTCATGTGACTTTTGTCACATTCATTTTGAAAGAGTCCAATCTCTTCAAACCAAGGATGGATAGGCAGAATGTTGTTGAACAAATATTTGCATATGAGAGGCTACACTGCAAACTCCTGTGGGCCAGGAATATCCTATGTTTGATGGAATACTCAAACTTTGAACAGATTCTTCTCAAATACTTCCTTGCTCTTTCTTTAAAATCATTCTGGTATATTGCTTATTGCACTGACTCTTCATATTTTACCTAGAAGCTGTGCATGTTTAAAAAACAATATAATATCTAACAATCTGTTTGTTCTGCAAGTCTGCATAACCATCCATTGGCATACAACAAATTCCAAGCTGAAACAGAAGCTTTGATTAATTCTTTTCCTTCCTTGGAATTTCTTGTGTAGCACAGCAGACTATTCCCGTATGATCTTGCAGTTGCCTATAGGAGATTAGTATCAACATCACTAAGGTAAAATGCCTAATTTTCATATAACACTTAAGAAATTGCCTTAGGAAAATATATTACACATACTTCTCTTTTTTTTCTACTGTCAAGCAAACTTTTCAGATATTTATCTTTCATTATTTATTTATGACTTCATCTCACCTTGTCTTGCAGGTGACACAAAGGTGTTGCAGTGCACCCACCAACACTTGTCTCTTCTGCCAACTCTGAAGCAGTCCAATACAAAAATAATACACTACATCACCACAGACTTTGCTTGTTGATAGCATACAATTCTTTATCAAATTCAAGTTGAAAATAATTGCTTCATGTAGCATTTGCTGGGATTTGGGCACTGCAAATATTTTGCTAGAAAAATACATCAAACCTTAATAAAACAAAATAAATCTCATTTCTCAAAATCTAAAACCACTGAGCCATATCTTAGCTAGTACGGATTGGCATAGATCTATCTCCCTGAAGTCAGAAATACTCTGACAGTACACCTACTCCATAGGATAGTCCTCATTCATTATCTGACACTTCGCAAAAGTATTGTCTGGTGTTGCTTTGTTTTTAATGTTATGCCAAGGATTTTCTTTTTCCAGGGTAGAAAGCCTGGATTTTAAAAATAATACTACTAAATAAAAATTACTATTGAAAATGTCTGCAGTACCTTTTCAAAGCAGCGGGTGGCACTTGCAGAGCAACAATGTTCTGTGATTTAGCTTCTTTCACAACAGTTGCTTTGTCTTTGTCAAAGAATGGGATTTCATGAGATGTAGTGTTTAGACCAAGTTCACACTGACAGGACTGAATCATTTTGGCTGCCTGAAGTCTATCCTGCCAACAGCAGCAGAGAAGGGTGCCAAACTTGTGGCAGGAAATACTACTGGGAATTTGCTGACCTGCCACAGCAGTTCCATACAGTTTAGAGTAACCTGCAAGAATTCTTTAAAATGGTGATGCAGAAAACGTATTTTAAAGTAATCAGATGCTGTTCGGTGATTTCAGGACAGTGAAATCCTGTGATTTCAGGACTTTTTATGCTAAAAAGTAATGTTCTGTAGCAGAAATCTATATGACACTGTTATTTCTGCACTGAGTGTACTTATAGGTGGCATAAAGAAGTAAATAAATAAATAAATGAAGGCTCATAAAGATACACTGAGGGTGTCCTCACAGTACAGCACAATCTGTAATAAAAAAGCCCAGCAGGCTGAACAGATATACCCTAAAATAACCTCAGTAGACTGTACTGTACTTGTTTAATTTCAGATTGTCTGGTTGACTAATGTCTTTTGTGTGTTAACACTGCTCATAATTTCCTCTTGAAACATTCAAGAACTCGGCAGGTATCACAAGTTTTAATTGCCAGCCTCATTCTACACCAGCATGCAGCATCTAGTCATTATTAAACAAAATACTGATCATCACCCCCGTTTTCTGTTTGTACAGTTCCATTACATTTGCCTGGTGTGCTATGCAAATTTAGAAAAGTAAATGGGAAGTAGTTTAGTTCATTTGTCTAATATAGAAATAAGGATGCATATTTTAAAAATCTATAGTAATATTTGATTTTCTTCAGCATGCATTTGCATGCTTTGCAGTTGCAATTTGACTGACTGCTGACTCCTTTAAATATGATAAATGGATTAATTGGATGTGCTCCTTCCTATTGCTTCTCTTCAACTCTCTGGCTCCGTGGATGATGCACCTCTGGCTGTGTGGTGACCAAATACCGTAGTACAGCACTGTTCTTGCACATCCCCAACAAACAACTACGGTGTTCATTGAAGGCATCAAAAACAGGGAGTCAAACCATTTCCAGCTGGCATGGGAAGGGAATTTAGCGGTATACTTTTATGCAAAACATACACCACTGCTTCCTTGCTGCCTAGAGGGAGGATTCAGCAGTCCCAGTTAGCATGTAAGGAGCCCTAGTCCTAGTCCTGACAGCACCTTTTAATGAGATGTTCCTCTTCCTTGCTGGCAGTAGGTGGTTTAGTGCTTGGCTTGTGGAAGCACCAAGTGAGTCAGTTCAAGCACTCAACATCCTTGTGGAGTCTTTGAAAATATGTGGACTCCTCACTCCTGCTTTCCCAGGGCATGTTGCCTTGTTGACAGCCTGGGTGAATTTCCTTGCTTGGGCCACAAGCTTTAATGCCAGGGTGTTTTGTCACCTAATTTAAGCACTGAAAAGAAGTGGTCTGTGACAGATAAGGAGCTGTAGACAATTCTAGGAAAATTTATTTGCCTCAGCTTTTTTTTACTGAAATCAGATGAGCAAAAACTGGAAATTTGGACAGAAGTTGATGCTTCCTGTGTTTGAAATCTTTTCAATTTCTAAGATGCTAACAAGAATTGTTACGAGAAATAAAAGGACATAACACATTACTAGGCAGCACCCTTTTTTTCCTCTGATGTTTCATGTAGTTGCAATTATTCTAAAGTAATTATTTATAACAGGAAAAAAAAAAACAACTGAAACAAAACTTCTGTTTTTCCACTCTCATTATTCCCATAAGCTTGACATTCCTAGTTGAGCCCTTAAAAATTATTACCGAACATCCTGTAAAATAGATACTTCTCTGGTTTAGAGGTTTCTTTCTGTAATCCTGATAAGGGGAAGAAAGTTACATGGGATTCTACTGACATTAATTTCACTGACATTAGAAAAAGAAAATATGTGAAAGAGTATCCATTGGTTTCAGCATTGTCAGTTATATCTAAATCCATAATAAAGTACCATGCTGATAAATTCACTAAACCTGTGTTGAGATACTGCAAATGAGTTAAAACCTACACAAATGTTTCAGTATATGACATATTTATACCTACAAAATATTTTTTTATAATAGTATGTTGCTTCCCTGTCTCCATGTGGGAGCCACTGGCACAGTCACTCTTGCACCACCTGAGCTGGAACCAAGGCCCCTTCCCAGCTACACACCCCGCAGTCACACCAGGTTTCCCCACAAGCTCAACCCAAGGTTTCCCATAGCAGAGTCTCAGACATCCAGATGCTTAAAATAATTTAATCTTGTTGCAATAGCTAAATAACAAAATAGCAGCTTGAGCTGGGTGCCTCTGAGGAGGAACCCCGAGCAAAGGCACCCTGGGCATTTATACTCTCAGAGTCTAAGCAAGTGAAGGTCTGGGGTTGTCAGCTCCTGGCATGTCTTTGCGTGTCCAGTCACCTGGCTGGGCCACAGGTCCCCATGCCCTTTGTTGGACAAAGGGGTTGGCAGTTCAAGGCCATTCGCCTTGGGCTCCTGCACCCCCAGAGTTCAACCTGCAGCTCGCACTGCAGATGCACACCCAGCCACCTACACTGAATGTATTCCTCAACAGATGTATCTCATTCTGTGATTTTCAGTTTTCAGTTTGTTTTTATGCTAACCATATCCAGGCAATGGAAATTTTTGTCTGTCTATATTGAAATATTCAACAAATTTATTACTCTTTCTGTAATCTTAACTGAAATTCCAATACCTTCTTTTCCAAACTACCTTCTGAAGTGTTGCATACCAAATTTCAAATTGCAGGGTTTTTAAGGAACCCACAGATTCTCAAAATAGGGGTGTTTTCAAATAATCTGTGTTATTACTTCTACAGGCTGTACAGAGATGGGTCAGGACATAAAAAAGGTTAAGGGGCCACACTTGAAAAGGCAAGGGGCAGGAAAGAGATTGTAGCTTGCTGTTACAGTTGTGGATTAAAAATCAGTATGCATTTTATCAAGAACAGCCAGTATAATTAACAAGTTTTAAGGTATTTTCTAGGCTTCTGCTTCTTTACAAAATAAGACCTCTTACTGTGACTCAGAGTCAATATGAGTCCTGAGAGCAGTTCTAGCAAAATTATTTGTCAAAGGACTGTGGATTTGAGCTAGTGTTTTAGAAAATTTAAAGAACATTTAAAGAAATCTGCTTAAAGATTCCATTTGATCTAAAACAGGAACACACATTGCTGGGAGCTTCCAAATCTCTTTCAACCATTTTCTTCAAGATACTGATCTCCAAACAGTTGACAGATTTAAGTCTTACAATGTGCCAGAGGCTTTCTGTTCATCACAGGTGCAATTCCTGAGCTAAATTCTTCAGCTGTGGTTTGTTCCTTGATTTGCCACATTTGTTAATCACTTGCTTGTTTTTTCATGTATCTCAGTCCTTTCATTTCACATTCAGGAAGTCCTGTTCACAAGAAGATTCCTGAAACACTGTTCATGACCAGAGGCAAGCACAAGCACATTTTGCTCAACACATTTTTCACTCTACATCTGTAAGACAAAAAGGGGGGTCTAGTTCTAGGCGCTGAAATGATACATCTAAGCTTTGTTAGCTGCCTCTTTTGTATAGTCAAGGCATCTCCGAGTATGATCCAACTTAGTCAAAATCCAAAGTGTAGAAGGAGTGGGAAAAAAGTGGGATTTGGATGATTGGAGGAGAAAAGAAATGTGTAATAAAGGAAAATTGTGCTAGCCAACAAAACTATCTGCTTCTTTCTACACAAAACTACTTAAGGATTGGGGTAGGAAGGCCAAAAGCTGCACATAACTATTTTGATTTTTTGCCACCATCGTTTTCATGCACTGAGCATCATAATGCGTAATTGGTCTGTTACATACACATGATATATTTTAAGACAATTTAAAAATATGCTGTCTTTTTCTTAATTTTATAGCTCCGTAAATCTGTTTTCAGCATCAGAGCAAGAAACCTTCTGGAAAAAGAGACAGCAATCAATAAAATTCTAAGGTAAGAGTCAGATGTGATTTGATATTGTTTTAACTGTTGTCTGATTTCTCAGACCTTGTTTGTCATGAATGTATAACATTCATAATAGTCTATCCCTTTGTAGTACATCTATTGCCTTCATTATCAAAGATAAATTGCTCTTTTCTCTAGCTATTTTATATGCTTGAAAGAAAAAAGAGAGAGATTGTACTTCTTCAGTATGTATTTGAATGTGTTATGCAGAAAGATCATGTTTCAGCTCTTTTCACTTCTTCCTTCTAAATTAACCAAAACATGTCTCTTCATAAGTGGTGGTTTTTTGCCTTAAAAATTCTAGCCTGGTTCTTGCAAATATCTGCACATAAGTGTTTGCAGGGATTGTGCACTAGCAAGCATAAACTGCAGCTAATCATATTCCAAGTACCTAATGGACAGTGAAGAAGATTTCAGAACTATGACTTCTGTAGAAGGATTTCCTGAATTTTTTAATAAAGATCACTCCTTTTGGTATTCCGTATCAAGTAAGTACTTAGCACCATAAGAATAATGCAAGTCTGTATCTCCCATGTCTGAAGTTATCATATAGGTAACAACCTGCTGCAGTTCTTCATGCCATTGCTGGTTTTACATTAGAATGGCTGTTCTTGATATAAGGTGCGTTAACAACGCCAACAATTTATAGGCCATTGTTTTTATGTTTATATTTACATTTGACAATGAGAGGTCCCAGGTAAATACACATATTAACAGGAATAACTGATCTGAAAAGTACAGATTAAATAAGGCATTGTTTTATGAGGAGCAGTGAACTAGGGACTGTGATTTCTGAATTATGAAGTTTCTTGAATACCATTCGAGAAGTACTACAGCTCTGGTGCTTTTTAATGCTTTATAAGAATACAGCACAGGGAGAACTGTAAAAATTAACATAAAGCTTTTTCTGTCTTTCAACCCATGTAATGAAAACATAAACAACTGCTAATTCAAATGAATGCTCATTGTAAAAATATTATTGATAAATGCAAATGCAATACCGTAAGTATTCGATCTTAACAAAATTTAGTGCACTATTTGTAAGCATTTCTTTCAGTTGTGTGCCTTGATTTTACAGACATTACTGGTACAGATAGATTAAGCAAAATACTGCTCAAAATATGGGTTTAGATACAGAAATCCTGGCAGCATTTCAGTAAAACATTTGTAAGGAAATCCTGTGTTTTATGAGAACTGTGAAATGTTATTGACACCTCCAGGGTTACACAAATGTCAGTTTGCTTGGTGTGTTTCATATACTATACTGCAGAGAAAAGAAATGTAGACAAAAGAAAATACCCTACTTTTATGTATTTAAATATTAAAAAAAGAAAAATGACATCTGTAGGAGCTCCATTCTTTCTCAGATAGAAGAAAAAATTAAATCCTGCAAATTGAAATTCAGAATTCTGATTAATTCTTCCATCAGCACAGAACTTTCTCCTTTTGAGGAGAAGTCTGAAACAGTAGGAGGAGAATCCAAGCAAACTGTTGTTTGAACTTCACTGAGTTCTCAGAGATGCCAGGACAGAATCAGAAATCAGTCGTTCCAGTTTCAATCCTGCTGAATTCCACTTGGTCCTTCAGATCTTGGCTTCTGCCAAAGTCTTGTATCTAGAAGGACTTCTTATCAATTCACCTGAATTCCTCTGAAGAAAAGTTTCAGAGGCAGGAGAATAAAGTTTTCATTTACTAATCTACTATTTTATTTTTAATTAAACTATGTACTCTATTAATTTAAATTACATGTACTACGTTTTCCCATCTATTTCCTGGTTCATCAGCAATGAACTTTGAGAAACACAGGGAAAAGAAGGGAACTTCTGTCAAGTAAGAAAAACATGGATCACGTGTCCTCTAATGCTTTCTTGGGCTGGTTGTAAGTCATTGTCCTGGGGTGACAGTATCATGTCACCACTGTCGTCTATTCCTATCATCAGTGGACCTTTTTCAGTACAGTGCTATGTTCCTGCCCAGAGGACAACAGATTTCCTCCCAACAGACTGTACATAAAATAAGGTGACTCCCGTGGCATTCCTCTTCTTCCTAGCTGCGGCATACAAGGTCGGCAGAGCGGAGAGAAGGAGAGGTTTTTTTTTACTTTGTTGGGGGTTTTTTTCCCCTTTCCCTTGCCTTTTCAGACAGTTTTTTTTCTTTTTAGTTTTTTTTTGTGCCTTTTTCTTCGTTTCTGTGGACCTGTGCCATCACCTGGAACTGAGGAGGGGATCAGCACTGGAAGGACATTCTTCCCTCTGCCGCCCTCCAGGGCCTAGGGAGGCCTGATGCAGCCTGGGCCGGGGCCCTTGGGAAGCTACCAGATGGAAGGGACTCTCTCTCTGGGACTTTTCTACTGAGGTTTTCCCTTTTGGGGTGTTTATTATCTGATTTATTATCCTAATTTGTTATTTTTTTTGTCTTTGCTGTGTCTGCATGCATATTGTGTGTGAATAAAAAGGGGTTTTCTTTCACTTTCTTCTGAGAATTTTCTTTCCGGACCAGAGTGGGGGGCGGGGGTGCTGGTGAGAGCTGCCTTCTGTTTTGGAGGGGTTTCCCCCCAGCTGTTATCTCAAACGATAACAGTCATTTACAAAGAGTCTTACCCTCCTCCTGAGAAAAAGAACAGATAGTGTTTAGTGTTCCTTTTTATTGCCTCAAAATTGTTAAATAAGCTCTGATCTATGACATTTGCAATGCATCTGTTCCAGCATAAGAAATTTGTGTTCGTGACATATCTGGTAGGCAAACTGATAGAGAGCTTTACCAGTGATGGGCTGACTGGTCCTGAGTACTGCCCATGTGTCCATGTTGATGACAGTGTTCCTGCTGTTGATGGAGGGGAGTTTTACAAACAGAGAAAGAAGTAATAAGATTTACAGCTGACACTTTCAATTCAGTTCAAGTAGCACAGGAAAATTCAAATTGTCAAGACATGAGAGATTCTTGTTCTTATTTTTGCTTAAGTTGTAAGTGCTGTAAACTCCTTCATAAAATTAGGTAACTCTCAGCTATTCAGAGTATCTGACAAAAGAAGAAATGGCATTTATGCCAAGAACAATAAGAGATAACTCAGGATGTTCCTTCTGAAAAGATTGCTTCTAGCATTTTTAATTTTTTGTCTACCTGAATTAAGGAGCATTTATCTAAAGCAAGACCTCTACACAGTTAATCTGCCCATTAATCTGGGCAACTTCAACTTGATAAAATTGCTGTGCTGAAAGGGAAATTTAAATCTGTTCTGGCCTAGGTCCCCCTCTGACCTTTTTCCCCCTACATTTTAAACCTTGTCAAATTATTTTTTAATCAAATTTCAATATAACCAACTGTATAGAAGGACTGTGCATTGCGCACAAGTACCTTTATGTCTCTCTTGTGCATCCTTCTCTATCCAAATCTCATTTTTCCCTTTATATGCTGAACTGCAAGTTGACATCTTCTTCCCCAAGAGGAGGAAGAAGCACATTAATAGCTCTTGACCACCAAGGGAGACAGTTGATGCACTCAATTCCAGGTGTCTTACCTGCTCATCTTGTATTATGTTATGCAGTAAAATGGATGTCTTGAGTCTCTTTGTTTTCCTGCAGCTTTCTTGCCTCACTCCTGGGGAAGTATCTCATTTCCAAGCATCCTTGTTTAGAAACCAAACTTCACCTTGCCTCCTTGAGGCTTTTGTGCAATTAGGTGTGGGAACCAAGTCTAGGATATAGCAACTACTGTCCTAGGTACTTTGACTTTGATCAGTGCTTTGCATCACTCCTGCCGGTGTCAGAGCATGAAGGCCTTAATTCTTCGTATAAATCCATTCTGAGGTGGGGACTTCAACCTTGAAAAATGAAATAAAGTAAAAGTGAGTTAGAGACAGTTAGAAAACTTTTTCATAACAAAATCCCACTTAATAATGCCTCTGAGTTGCAAACATCTCCAGTCCTTTCTGGAAATTACAATACATTTCCCTCTGCAGCAATAACCACTTCTAGCAAATTTACTTTCTGCAGCATATCTTCAATGCTTCACCCTTTTCTCTCACTCTTTGTTGCTGTGAGCACTGCTTTGCCGCTTAAAAGCAAGTTCTGTGCCTGTGGTTCTTCTGACCCTCATTCCTTGCTGGATCATTATCTAAGAGTGGGGTCTAGTCCTTTATTAGTCCCACTGGCTATCTGAAGTAGAGACAGTAGAGTAGATCCAGTCAAAATGTTGTGTATAAATCAGTTCATTCTCTCCAGTGCTGAGGATAAGTTGTAAACAGCACAGAATGGTGGGGGAAATGAGTAAATTAAAGGTAGTTTCACATGGTCCAAAATATAATCAAAGTGTCAGTAGTGCAAAACCTGATTCTGCTGTCCATTCAACTGTGCTTCACAGAATCAGAGAATGATTGAGATGGGAAGAGACCCCTGGAAGTCATCTGGTCCAACCTCCCTCTTAAGGAGGGCCACCCAGAGCCAGTTGCCCAGCACCACGTCCAGACACCCTTTGAATATCTCCAGGGAAGGAGACTTTACAGCATATATTCATAAAAGTATATATTGTGACAGTTTGGGAAACCAACTGTTTTTTTTTTTAATGGGCAGCTTTTTATTTGTTTTTCATTATAGCTGATGCTATAGTCAAACTGTAAATTGATGCTAGGAGTGTAAAATGGGATTTTCACTGTTCTAGACAAGATTTGTCTGATATGTTTCCTGGGCCTAAGAGAATAACATAACTCATGCTTAAGTGGAGTGTTCGGTTTCATAAACAACTAATTGAATGCACTGCATTTCTCTTTTGTTTGAAACTGAGACTGCTGGGAGGGGGGAGGGGGAAGGTAGAAAGGGGAGAAAGAATTGCTTGAATTAAGTATCCCATTCTACTAGTTTGTTAACATGTTAGAAGATAATTCAGACTTTGTTCATACAAATATTTCTGCAAAATACAGTGACTGTTCTGAAAAGAATATCTCTGAACACTAATACAGAGAGTGAGCAAAGATCTTTTCCAACCTAAATGGTCCTGTGATTCTACGATCCTAGAAGACATACCTATGGTACCCTTTATGCGAAATTAGCCTGTGTTAAATAACTGACTTGTATCAGTCAGTTCTGAATCACTTGCAACAAATTTCTTGGAATTTACGTTATGTTTTCTCTCTTAAGAGTATGATTTCTGTCTTCATAAGTTTGAGGGTTTGACAACATGCATTTCTCAGAACAAATGTTCCAGGTAAGTTCTGTTGATGATTGTCGCCATCAGGTGCAAAATCCAGACTTAGTCACCACCTTCCTAAATCTCTAAAAGTGTATGCCATCACTGGATTTCAGCTGCCTGATGCAAAGAGAAACAAAAAGAAATATTGGAGTGCACATATCCATTGGTAAGAAGTTACTCTGTTTTATGGGGTTTGTGCCAAATGAACACCATGTTATGGATCACTGCAAAGCACAGCTGTGAAGTAGAGTTATTGGGCTATGGAGTCTCCAACACTGAAGGTATAGAATAGTGTAGCTATCACTGATCCCATTTTGAGAGAGGTGATAGACTGGATGGCCACCTGAGGTTTCTTCTTCTGCATTGTTTTTATCAATTCTTCTACAATCCAATAAAAATTATTATTATACAAAGGTCTGTGAGAGGGGAAGCTGAAACAGCAAGGCAAGAATGACAATCGCAGTGAAAATTGCTAGAGGAAAGAAAATCTCCTACCATAGCTCAACTGGCTGAGCAAACGCTAAAGAAAATAAGTGGCTATTTGTTTTTTGCTTTAGAGGCATATGGAAGAAACAAGAAAAAACATGGAAAAGAAAAATTTTTAATTATCCAAGTTGTGTTAACAATCCATTTTATTTCACCAGCCAAATTCAGATTTCTATAAAAAATAGTATATTTTCCCCCAAAGAACAGTAGTGTAGTTGTGGTGGAAGTGTGCATTTTGCTTGCTATTCAAAAAGTGCCTTATTGAATTAAATTTATAAATAAAAGAAAGAAACACTACAACACCTACCAGGTGCATTCCCCGTGAATCTTAGGTTGACACATTGAACCATATATTCCAAGTTTGATGGAATTGCAAGGAGAGCATAGAAAGATTAAGTAAGGATAGAGAGTCATAGAGAGTGGAAGCAGTGCTGAATGAGGCTGATAATTGTACTGCAGTGCACCACACCACTAAGGCTTCAGTGTGAGCATGAGGACAACAGAAGTACATAGTAATTTATGCAGTTGCTACAGTTACTACATAAATACTCACTCATTAAAATAATACTCAAAAAAATCCCCAATTGATGTTATACTGAAATGTAAGATCAGTAAATGTTTCTTGCGGGAAGGATGCCTGACTAAAATGAGACTGACTAAATGTCCAGGCATGGGCCACATGCATACCCTCTGCAGGAGACCTCAGAACATCCATTAAAGGTACAGTATTTTAAAGTATTGATTCAAACCTTTCACATTTTGCATTTGGTCAAAGAATGTTACTTGAACACTCTTTTCACGACTTATTTTTCAGGAATTCCAAAGCGTGAAATAGTTGAAGGACTTCAAAAATGTGGACCTCCTAATTGGTTACAGGTAATACAAACTATGTGGTGTCTCAATATTGTTTTGTTCTATGTGATCTTCACCTGGCTTTCTGGTAACCAAACAAATTGCATTTTCTCTTTCAGGATATGCTATTACATTTTCAATTCTCAGGACAAATTTGGAGCATGTGGTTTACTGAACTGTGCTCAGAGTTCTGCAAAGTGACTACACAGTCTGGAAGCTTGACATATTTCTTGTCTCTTCTCCTTTGTTTAATAACTTCCTTATTCTTCCACAAGTGAAAGTGGATCTGTCTAATATTTCAGAGAGGTGGTTTAGAAAAATGAAAAGGGCAATTTTAGCTAAAAAGGGTAATTGTGCCTCTGTTGTTCGAAGAAAGGTCAAAAGATTCTGACCAGCTACAGTTAAGTAAAGATGTATGAGGGCAAGAAAAGCATTTTTCTAAAACCATTTATGACTGAATTTTTAACACTGTGGCATGTTGATTGTGCCTGGTATGGGATTCAGCTCCAGGCAGCCAAATCTGCCTGTGAGCTAACACATGGCCTCTACCATCCAGTTGACAGAGGTCTAATCAATACACATAATGGAACCCAGTGAGATGTTTAGCTGACTGCTTTGCTTTAGATGCCCACCTTATGGTTACTTTAATACCTTCCAAACATCATTAATTAAATTAATTGACCAAGCATTCAATGAAGTTGTCCACATATGGACATGTATGAGATGCCAGAGGATGTCCAAAACACCCTCTTGACGATGGCAGGTAATACAGAAATTTTTAGGGGTATTGCACATTGCTGGAGCAGCAGCTGGAAGCAAGGCAAAATACTCCAAGGCGTGGCAGGTGGTGCTGGCTATCTCTTTGCAACAATTAAATTGAGTCCTACATTTCCAGTGAGTGAAGCCTGGACACACGGTTCACATGTGGGCACTGAGAGTAAGCACATAGGTGTATGTGTCTGCAATGAGAACACAAATCCTATTGTAGTCTTTGAAACTGGCAACTAGGCAATTCTGAAAACTTCATGGCACTGACAAGCTTTTTCAAAAGTCCCCAAAGGTCTTCAACACAAGGTGTCTAAGCAGCTGAAAAATACCCAGATTCCAAGTCAAAAGCATAACAAAGCATGGCTTTTACTAGGAGTTCATACAAGAAAGATTAAGGCACTAATTCCCATGAAGTAGAGAATGACGGGAGAGAGGCTGTCAGAAGTAGACAAGGCCTTTTCAGCACGTTTTTTTTTTTATGGAAATTAAAAAAAAAATTCTTTGCAATTACTTAATAAAAAATTCTAATCTCTGTGCTAAACAACTAGCATTTCATTCTTTTTCTGTTGACTTCAGTAGGAGCTGCTTCCAGTAGGGCTTCCAGAGGTATTCAAAATGAGACAATGGATGTAAATTCTAAATATAGATTTAGGAATATAACTTAGAGATCATAAACTATATGAAGTCTTTCTACAGGTGTTACTCTTTATGCATGCCCATTCTGCCACAGTATGCCCATAATAAATGGTTACGTCTATTTTATTAATAATCAAGTAAGCCATCTTGTTAATTATTCAGGTAAAGAATTTATTGCTTGGGCATTTAAAGTTCTCTTTTATTATGAACACTAAGAGTTTATGTAACTTGGTATTCAAGTAGCTGTGTACAAGGACTTGAAAAGTTTATGTATAAGTCACTTTTTGATGTCAAGAAAATAATTTTTAGCTGTTAAAAGCAGAGCACAATAATTTATATCTACAGGGGAAAAAAAGAGATAAGTTACCCTCTTTGTCACACCGAGAAGCCTCTATGCAGAAGTCAGACCCCAGAACTGTACGTTGTCTCTGCTGGGAAAGACTGGATTGTCATTTTCATGAAGTTAGATAGGATCTATTTTTAGGAACGATTATTTTTTTTCTGTTTTCCTTTTTATTTAGCCAAAAATTGCACAGGTATTCAAATATCTCTGTTTTTTTCTGACAGTGTTATGTGGTGTCATCCTCCATAATATAATGCTTAAAATCCTTTGGTATTAAAATGTTCATGATTTATCTAAGATGAGCTGTGTTTTATCAGATGTAGCAATTTTCTTAAATGTCGTTATGCTTTAGTTCAGTGTATTGTAACCTAATGCTTTCTATAACAAGTGTAACACAATGTATTTTGCTAGCATGCTAATCTGATTGGCAGTGATGACACTGACAAGCATTGTAAGCTTCTCATTTTTGTTCCAGGTATCACTTTGGATTCCTACTTGTATCATTTATGTGTTTAAATCCAAAAGGGGAAAAAGTGGAGAAGAGTGAAAAACAAAGTCACAGTGGGGAAAGAACATGCCATGGACACCTTTTGCCATCAAGCATGATCATCCCATGCTGTCAAGGATAGGACGTATCTAAACCTTACAGCAGACTGGCAAATAGAGTGGTTACTCAAATAGTGTATAGTTATTTTCATCTTTTCTGAAAAATGAAGATTCAGTTCAATAAAAACTATGGAATATTACCAGCTGGGTCTTGTGTTTCTCTAAATGGTTACATAACACAAAATGAGCAATAAGGAATGCACAGTGTAAACTTTAAATTGAACCATTCTGGAAAGTTAAAATATGTTTCCAATGTTGAAAATCCATTTGTCAGCCATCAGAAGGATTTGTGTGAGCTCTTTTAGTGGAAACCTCTCTTTTTCTTAAGCAAATCAATTTCCTTGCAGCCATCAAGATTAATATATGCATGCTCTGTTTATCTGTGGCACACTTACTGGCCAATGAATACTCATTTCTGCCAAAATGCGTAAAATGTAAAATGTGTATGCCAAAATTAAGCAAAAACCAAAATGAACCATGAGCAAACAAGTGACAAAACCCACACAACAAAATGCTGCGAGTTGAATGCATTCCCAGAGAGCAGACATTTCGTGTTGCAGAATATCAGCAATGTACAGCTTTTCATTTCATCCTGTATATGGTTCCAGTTATTTAGAATACTCCAAGTTATGCTGTAAGTCTTAAGTGTGTATGTACAGCCCTGGAATGGACTAAAATTGCTATTGTACTTGTTATATTCCCTTCTTTATCGCTGAGAAACTGGTTTTACTGATGCTTAGTGCCTTGCTTGATCCCTTTCACACTTAGTGAAGTCTTGAGGGTCCATAAATTCTACAGCAAAGTAAGGAAAAAAGTCATGCATGGCCTTTGCTAAGGTGTGGAGAAGGTTCATGGGATGACCAGTTGTGTTGCAGAATGGGGACCATTGCTTTGGAAATATTTTCATGGAAAGTCCATTGCTCTTTTATTGTTGTTGTCTATTGTTCTTGGAGTACTTGCTTCCAATAAAGCCAAGCTGACTTCTCTGAATGTGCTGCCTCTGAAATTATCATTTATACTAAAAACTGAGTGTCATCATTTTATTTCTTCATAGGGCCTGCACCAGACAGCGCATGCTGAGTGGATCATTTGAGGGACAGCCAGCAAAGGAAAGGTCAATACTTAGTGTCCAGCATCATATACGACAAGAACGCAGGTAAAAATGGACAGAAAGCGTGGTTTAAAAATATTCTTAAAATAAAGGTGAGAAAAGGGATTACACTTGAGCAATCCTTAACGTGTAAAAGCCAACACTGCTTACTTGTATGAAGAACTAAATTCTACATTCTTCATTGTAACCGTAATGAAATTCATTGTACTGTAAATGGAAAAAATGCCTTTTTATTTCAAATGTCATTTCCTTTGCCGACTACAAAGCTATCAATTTAAAGATCAGAAGGAAAGAAATTGGTTTATGTTAGACCAGACTGAAAACAATTGAAGAGCATATAAGCTTCTGATGTTAGCAAGAGAAAAATGATAAGAGTTTGAGATATCGGGTGGCTGGAGAGCAGTGCTTTATAATGGTCATCTTATAAAGGTCAAAATTTCATCTGGCGATGTATTGTTAAATTGATTATGATTGTTTCAGGTCACTGAGACATGGTTCCAACAGCCAGCGAATCAGCAGAGGAAAATCTCTTGAAACACTGACTCAAGATGTAAGTCCTCATAGAAAAGCTTGTTTCAATTTGAGAATACAAGAAATAAGAATATATCCTATCAAATTTGTAAGAGTAATTTCTATTTATTGACTTGCTTGCAATTTGTCTGTTGAAATCTTGAAAGGAAGTCATAAAACAAATGCTGTAACTGCATTAGAATTATCCTCAAAATAATTGATGTGGTTATTTCACTGATAAACTTACTGGTTTTGGAACACTTGATGAGAAAGATTCACTGAATCTGTAGACACTACATTAGGAACATAACAATTGCTACCCAGGACACCTTAAAAAGTCTTACTCTGGAATTAGACAAATCATTCAGGTGGGCAAAACAGCACTTCAAAATTTCTGCTGGAAGTTTAGCAATATTTTTCAAGCAGCAGAACTGTCAGACAAAGGGACAAAGACTAAAAGGCAGAATAGTAATCATGGATTTCACGGGTGTAATTTCATGCACTTCAGTGCATTTTCATTTCTGCAAATTCATATGATACTTTGTGGATCTCTGACAATGAAAATTCAAGGGGCCATATTAGTCCCCCCATTTCCAAACTACCTGAGTTTTTAAAGAAACTGTAGGTAACTAAAGCAGATGTGGCTTTGCTAGTGTCCAACAGTAAGGATAACACCAAGCATTACTCCACCAGGACTGCTCCATAGACTCACATAACTCATAATAGCAATGCTGATTGTACCCTCCACTGCAAGAGCATCCTCCCTCCCTCTCCTCCATCCCTGCACTCGGCAGTCACAACATTTATGTTCTGCACACCTCACAGCCGGGCAGCTATGCAGCAGGCTTGAGAAGCTGAAAGGGTGTCTAAAGCCTTTTCTTTCCCAGTCTTTGCCCTTAGCAACTTTGATGGTATTCATTCCAGTTCAGAGAGATTGGCTGAGCTTACAGGACCTCTGTTTTTAAAGTTAAAAGTTAGATTGGATGGAACCTCAAGCATGAAATTAGAACTGAAATTAACCTTGATGAACATAAGGAGCCTTATGCTGTAGATAGAAAATACTCTGCAAAATGGTTGACTGAATTGATATGCAGTACATTTGGAAATAAAGATCTCTCATTTGAATATTTCTATGTAAAATACCATATCTTGCTTTCATCTTAACCATTAAAAACAACAACCCTCAGACCTCAATTAAAAAGAATCATTTTGCTTCTAGCACTCCAACACAGTGAGATATAGAAATGCACAGAGAGAAGACAGTGAGATAAAGATGATACAAGAAAAAAAGGAACAAGCTGAAATGAAAAGGTATTTAAAAATCAAAAGTCTGAGTGCACATTTTCTGTATTAACTATTCTCTGTATGAAGCAAAAATTTCTAAGAGTCAACATAAAAAAAGAACAGAGTGTAAGGGATATTTTTGCCATGTATAATGCGTAACACTTATTAATTACATTTTTTCAAAAGGAAAGTCCAGGAGGAGGAGCTGCGGGAGAATCACCCATATTTCGATAAACCCCTTTTCATAGTTGGCCGTGAGCACAGATTCAGGAATTTCTGCCGAGTGGTGGTACGGGCTCGCTTTAATGCGTAAGTTCATTTCTTATCACCGCTGCTTCCAACAGGTGTTTACCTCCATGTCCTCAGAAATCAAGCTCTAACTTTTCTTTTACAAGGAACACTGGATATAGTGTGGTCACCAGACAAGCTGGCAGCCTGTTGTCTGTGGTGTAGTCTTGTTGTTGTAGGAAAGGAAGCAATAAAATGCTGTGTAAGGGCAGATGTGTTTGAGCAGTCTGTGATGCTGAGATGGACAAGACTGTGGGGAAACTACAGGCCTGAGCTGAGAGGAAAGGCTGATGTTTCCCATTTTTAGACCTTAGGGAATCAGCTTGCTATTCCCTTCCTATTCCTCACATAAGGTGAGAAGTTTTTATACACCAGCAGTTACTCATGGAACAGAAAAAAGTGAAGAGAAATGAATCGCACCTATGCTCACCTGAAGACTCCATAGCCCATAATTAGGGACCCAGAATGGGATGGGGAGGTGTTCAGCCTGTGGGAGACAAAAGGGGAAAAGCTAAAACCAGATGAAAACCACAAAGACTCAGCAACTGAACTGTAGGTGTATGTGAGTGTGGCAGATAGAGATCTATGTGCAAGCAGCTTGATATAAAATAATCCTACAGCTCTTCTCTTAAACCTCTCTCTGTGGCTGGCATGCTAATTTTGAAGGGTTAATGCATATCACCTTGCAAAGAGACAGTGTAAGATAGAAGATAGCTCAAGGCTATGAGCTTGGTACTTAGAAGGACTGGTTTCAGCAGCTGCTTTACCATTGATTTTCTCTGTGCCCTTCAACAAATTACTTCTAGTTAGCATGGCAGGAAGGTTACATACTCAGTTTTAACAATACTATATTTAAATGTTCTGCCACCTGTGTAGAGACATGTCTTTGAATTACAGCCCCACTTTTTAATGCAATTGCTAACTTGGTTGTGGTGTGCTGGTCCATGAGACAGTTGCAAATTAAAACAGAAAACCAAAACACACAGTCATTCCAATCCACTTGTCAAACACTTGTCAATGCCTCTTAGCATTGTGGAGTGCCCAATGGTAACAGGATACTTATATAAATAAAATGTTTGCAATTATAAAAATAAACTGATTTTCTTAAACAGTGTTCTTTTCATTCACTTAAATCCTACCTGCTTCATTCATTTTCCCATCTAGCTTACCAAGTAAGATATTCTAGATATCTTTTTCAAACTAGTAGGATACATATTTTCTTCTAGTAAAAAAGGCTGAGGAATGCTACTATGTACAATGTGGGGAGAGGTGTGAGTTTAAGAAGCAAAAGTCCATGGGTTCAGTATGAAGGCACCTAATCCAGTATATTCTGTGTACTGACTGGTGTAAGTGGGTGAACCTGGCCTGTGGAAGATGTTTCTTGTTCTCCTTGTATGCCTTGTGCATTCCTGTAATTCTTGACCATGAAATCTCTCTGGTAGTAATTTCTCAAGTCTGTTCTGTCCATTTTTCACTTTAAGCTCAGCAAGAAAATAATGACAATTTCACATTCTGGTGCCTAAAGCCATCCAATGAAATGTAGGATATGTCAGTGCAGATCCTGTCTTGGCATGATTTCCTACAGGAGTTGAAAGATAAGTACAAGTGCTCATAACCAGTGGGTCAGGGGAGGCTTCTAGGATAGTATACTTGTTGTTTCTCCTGCAGCAGTTGTTCTGCTTTGTATGGAATTGATAAATAATTGCTGCAGCAGGAACTTAATTCATGTCACCTAGATATGTGCATATTAGTTATAGAGTGGTTCTCGCTCTTTGACTACCTAATGGGTGTTTGGATATGGTAGGTGGAGCATAGAAGTTGCATGGGAAAATTCAGATATGGAGAATCTAAAACTATTAATCACAAAAAGATTGAAGAAGTAATAAAAGAAATAGAGCTTGTGGAAGGATTTATCTGTGTGTGTGTGTGTGTGTGTGTGTGTATGGTAACTGAGGATAACATAGGATCACAGAATCATAATGTGGTTTGAGTTGTGAGTAGTTTGAGTTGCAAGGAGCCTTAAGGATCACCTGGTTCCAACCCCTCTGCCTTGGACAGTGACACCTTTCACTAGGCCAGGTTGCTCAGGTCTTCATCCAGCTTGGCTTCAAAACCAAGACGTTTTGAAGTAAATGTAAAGAGCATTTTGTTACATAAAATTCAGTATCAGGTTATCCTCCTTATTCGCAAGCAAATTACAAGATTAAGTCCTTGTTTACAAAAATAAGACCCAAAAAACTGGCAGTTCAAATCATTGTTAGAGGAATTACAGGTAGGCAATGAGTTAAAGTGATAATAACTGTGTTGATAATATGACTGAAATTGCATAGAATTAAATGAAACTTATACAGACATTTAAAATAAAGACAAGATAAAATGGAGCCTTGATTTTGGACAGAAATTACTTTGAGGTGATGGATGCATGGTATAATTATAATGCTGACTAAAATAAAATGTAAATGACTGTATCTTTTCTTCTTTTTATAGTTCTAAAACAGATCCTGTTACTGGAGCTGTGAAAAATACCAAATACCATCAGCTTTAGTAAGCACTGAAAAAGTACCTTTGCTTGGTCACATAAGCTTGCAGTAAAAGTGTGTATGCACACACATGCATGTATGTGTGTATATGTGCATGCACATGTGTATTTCTTCTTTTTCTTTTTTGCCCCAAAAAAAGATTTTTCTTCCTATTGAGTTGTTTGGGGAGAAGAATTAATAGAATTTTTTAATCAGGCTTTTCTTCTTCATTTGCTTGTAACTTCCCTGATTTTAGTACGCACTTCTGAAATACTGAAATCTTTGACACTTCTCAGCTCAATTTATTTTTCATAGGAAAGCACTTAATGTAGTGTAAACATTTCTGTAATGGCATTTTCTTATATATCATTCACAGTGACTTGCTGGGTTTGGTTACTTACCTGGACTGGGTCATGATCATCGTCACTATATGCTCCTGCATTTCCATGATGTTTGAATCCCCTTTTAGAAGAGTTATGCATGCTCCAACACTCCAGGTACTATCACTGATTCCTTTTACAATTAATGAAGCACAGTTACCTGGCTTCTCTCCGCTGCCTATTCCTAAATTATGATTGTTCTCTGCTTTGATTTTCAGATTGCTGAATATGTTTTTGTGATATTCATGAGCATTGAGCTTAATCTGAAGATTATGGCAGATGGCTTGTTCTTTACACCAACAGCTGTCATTAGGGACTTTGGAGGAGTTATGGACATATTTATATATCTTGTAAGTTTTTATGTTTATGGGAGGGTTTTGTAGTATTCTGAATTTTGATATCTTTGGTTGTATAAATGTTTAGTAGCGTGAAAAAATTTGGCTCTGCACCCTGATGCAAATGCAGTAGTGTAATTTGTATTTGGACACCACTGTTTTCATGTGCAGTCCTGTCAATTATCTGTACAAATACTTGTTTAGACATCTAAAAAGCTAAGCACCTGTAGGGTCACTGTATAGCCCCTTTTAATTCTTTATTTGTTGATATGTTTTAAGTATTAGATCTGATTGCATTCCAAAATAAACTCGAGATCTCTGACCTCACTCCAGCATTTTTATGCAGGAGAATCTTTATTTTATCTGTTTAGCTATTTATTGCTTCTTCCCCGCAGGAAGCAGGAACAGTGTTCCTGCTTTATTGAAGCTATTTTAAAAACCTTTACCATTTGACAGAGGGCACATCATTGTTGCTGATGTTGCTATAAAAGAAAGCAAAACAACATCTTTCTACATCCCTTACCTATCAGTAGTGGTCCTCAGGAAAAGAAGATTGCTCAGCTGTATCATTTTTCTTGGGAAACTTCTTGTATTCCATTCAAATACAAGAGAAAGGTGTCTGTTTTCACATATGACAATAAACACCACAGAATGTGTCAAAAACAGTGCTTAGTATAATACAGTATGAAATATTTTCTAACTGAAAAAATTACTGAGAAAAATGGCTTTGATGGATTTGGATTAAATCTTTCAGAGATTAATCCACCAGGCAGATGTGCTGCATAAAATTTGTCATGATCAATTTGTATCAAAGAATCCATTGTTAGCATAAATAAAAATATGCATACTTGTACAAAACTCCTACTGTAGTATACATAATTCTTATGTGCATTTGCTTCTTGAAATCTCTGAATCCCTCTGCTTGTCTGAGGGAAAATTTAGGTGGCGTAGCTTGGATATTCCAAACGTATCAGTGGTTGTCTTAAAAAAATATGAAAGAAAGTAAGAAGCACTGGCAAATCTGTTTGTTTTGGTGGAGCAGCTATCTTTTAGCATTGTTGTTTTAACAAATTATATTGTTTTAAATCATATTGGTGATATCATCTTGATCTTCCATTTTTTGTGCAGTTACTTCTTTGTAATACTGTCGCCTCTGTCCCCCTGTAAAAATGCTGGCTTTTAAAAACAAAGTAGTATTTAACAGACTCTAAAATAACCATTTGTCAGAGATTGTTCAGGCTACAAGACACAACTATGATGTTTGAAAACACTTTCAAATACATAATATTTGTGTGAGGAAACCACATGATGACAAGACCACTTATGACTGTAACAAAGTCAGAAAAAACTGTCAGGAAAAGTGTTAACACTTAATTCCTTAACAGTAAAGATTTCTCAGTTTCAGGATAGAATCTCTGAAATGAGAAGAGGGGAGGGAAATATTGCTGCTTGCTCCAAGAATATAGCTTGTGTCCCTGTTTCGAATCAGCCAAATAGATTTCTCCTTTTGGAACTATTCCATCTGCTAAAGAGTATAAAATAGATTTTGAGCAAAAGGGAGAGACAAAGACCGATGCTGATAGCCATTAGTTAGGAGAATAAGCCAGGACACAGGAGATCTAAGTCCTTTTTCCAAATTAGGCACTTCTTTGCCTTGTTCTTTCATTTAATTTTAAGGAAGAGAAGTGTTCATTGACCTGTGCTGTGTCTGTGTCAAGTAATACATTGTAAGCCTAATCCATCTTTGCCTCTTCCTGCCCTGTCACCTCCAGGTGAGCTTGATATTCCTGTGCTGGATGCCTCAGAATGTCCCTGCCAAGTCTGGAGCTCAGCTCTTAATGGTGCTCCGTTGCCTCCGGCCTCTTCGAATTTTCAAACTGGTCCCTCAGATGAGGAAAGTGGTGCGAGAGCTGTTTAGTGGCTTCAAGGAAATTTTTTTGGTATGTGGCAATTATTTTGTCCTTGTTAAAATATATGAAGGAGTAATAAGATAATATTTTGCTATAACTTTTATGTCTTCTTCTCACCATTGTTGTCTGTTTACTTTTCATTGTGGCTATCACTGCAGTTGACCACAGAACAGGCTAAAAATTAGGAATATAAGTAACTCATACTGAATAAAGCTGCTGTAATAAATCTTTTATAAACTAAAATTTGGCCATAATAACATAGTAAAAAAATCTACCCCTTATTCACAGTTCCAGTTGGTCAAGGAAGATGAGAAGTAGTGTATGGCAGCTGTGCAAGAACTAAAGTAAACCCAGTTTCTGAGATGAAGGTTCAAGTTTTTTGAGAGGCAACCAAAGCCAATACAGCTGTTCATCACAGATCTGGATCTCATTCCTATGTCATTGTTGTTATTATTATGATCATGGTCATGCACTTATAGTAATAATAACAACCATGAAGTCTGTGATTGCTTGATCAGAACCTAATCTGTTGTCTTGGGACCCTATGTGATATTGGTCAGCATAAACAACAGCCTTTTTACCTCTTAACAGAATGCTGTATTAGGTCAGATTGTTATAAAACACTAAGCTACAAAATATTTGCAAACAGTAATAGAACAAGGGCAAAAACTATAAAGCTAGTTTTTTTCAGAGATACTGTATTCTATCAAAGATATTTATATCTTAATCATGCTTATCTTTATTTTAGCTGTCCTGGAATTAAATATCTAATAGTGGCTTACTCAGAATAATTAGTAAAGCCTGATTTAGCAAAACAGAAGCAGCACATATTTAAGTACTTGAACAGTTCTCTTTAAAGTGAGTGGCAATTCTTATGCATACAGAATTTAGTATGATGGTACACTGAGTGCAAGAAAGCTTTCATCCTTATCTGCCTATTCTACCTATGTCAATAGTAAGAATAATATAACACAGCACCTGGTTACTGGATCAGAACCTAAAGTAACATGTCTGTCACAAAAGCCGTATCTCCAGGTTTATGGCACAAAACAATCCTCCCTGCAGTTCAACAAAGGAGCTGACCCCCTCTTTCAAGTCTGCAAAAGGAGAGCTTGACAAGTCCAACTTCATCTTTACAGGTTTCTATTCTTTTGCTGACGTTAATGCTTGTTTTTGCAAGCTTTGGAGTACAGCTATTTGCTGGAAAACTGGCTAAATGCAATGATCCTCACATCATCTCTAGGGTAAGAACTACTTTTCTGCTTCAAAATAATGGTATGTTGTGCCATTTCTGCCTCCTGGGGAAAGCAAGTGGGGCAATCAGAGCTATCATATGAGAAACTAAGGTCTTGGGCACTTTCTTGTTCAGAAGCAGGATGATGGAGGGAAAGGTGATAAAGGAGTCAGCAAATGAGGGTAAGGATGGATTTCCATGTAAAAAGTAAAGCAAGTCCAAATATTGGGGATAAAGTTGTCAAATGAATGCCATATTATCTGCAAAGGACTGGATGGCACATGGAATTAACCATGGAAAATGACACCTTTGCATTCCTAGGTCCACAACTAAAAAACAGGTCAGACTGCTGCAGATCCAAAACACTGGGAATGTTATGTGGGTTGCATGGAGAAAGTTGTCTGTGTTTCTTACTCCATTTGGAGAAATATAATCACCTGAAGAGAGCAATGGTCTCTAGGAAAGAGGTGAAAGGCTACATAGTCTTGCAAATTAAAAAACACTGTCAGTCTTGGAAGGAAAAGAGTATTTGGAATGCTTACTGCATTGCACTTTTCATTTGAGTAAAGGTCCATGGCTATTAATCACAGACCTGTAAATAACCATTCATTTCTGTGTACATTACTTTCCCATCGTGGCATATGTGCTGCTTATGATGGTGTGTTGGCATCTCTCACAGGCCTCTGTTTAATCTCAGGCTGTGGTTTATTTCACTATAGGAAGATTGCCATGGCATCTTCAGAATCAATGTAAGTGTTTCCAAAAATCTCAATTTAAAGTTAAGGCCTGGAGAGAAAAAGCCTGGATTTTGGGTGCCACGAGTCTGGTGAGTTGCTACACATTGACCTATCTTTCTTCAAAAATACAACATTGGTGTAGAAAAATAGCTCAAATCTGATTACATTTAACTACTGATGGAGGGGTTTTATTGTAATTCAAATGATATTAAGGGCAAAAATTCTGGCATATTTAGTAAAAAGCCAAATATATGAACGTTTTCCAGACTGAACTTGATAAACCAGAAAGAAAAAAACTCCAACCTTATAGGTACCGAACCTCTACAGGAATTAGATTTGAATTGGTTATTATTAAAGTGGGGTTATTTCTCTAAGTTCTTTAGTATTATTATGAAGACATCCAGGGCGCTATACAGCAACAACAGAACCTAAGAGTAAGTAGGAAAAGCTGCAAAGAAAACCAAATGGAAACAAACCTGCCTACAGCTACCCATAAAAACAAATGATTGAGTAATGTCTAAAACAAGCCTTCCTCTTCTATGGCAGAAATAATTATTTAAAAGCTAACATATGGTTTTGATTAGTATTCTGATAAAGTCCATTTAATAGTTCCCAGCACCTGAATGGGCAAAACTGACTCTTTTTAATTGTTTTTATTTTTCACTTTGTTGGCATTTTTGCAAGATCATCTTTACAGCCACAATTATTTTAATTGGCCATGTGTGGGGATAAAGAATGTACCAGCAGTGGTAGATTCAGAGCCACCCTACACTAATGAAATAATACGCTGTGATTTGAACAGTCAGTGAAACTCTGACATCTGCAGAAGTCTTTGTTTCTGTATGCTTCAGACAAATTCTTCCTTGAGTAAGCAAATTCAATCTGGTTCAGCTTGATCCAGAAATAAGCAAAAACTGCCTTAGTCAGCATAACTGTAAACTTTGGGGAATGTTTTGTTATTGCAGAAAAATGTTTTACTGCAAAGGCATTTATACCACCTGTTGGCTGTCAGGCCAGATTTTCAAGAGCCAGATGTCAGTATAAGGAGTGCATTAAAAACAAGTAACTACACCTTAGAACTCTCTTTTCACTGAATGGTTGGATTCAAGAAGGAGACTCTTCTGGAACACAACTATTTACCTTATAAACTGTGGAAAAGTCATTGAGCTTCTTGGGTTATCTAGCTTGGATTGTAGAGACAGAGCAACCTAGCCCAAAGAGGGTACTTTCAACATTCAGCTGGAATAATTCTCTTGAATCTCAGCTGATAAAAGGGGTCAGAGCGTATGGTATAGGAAAGCCAAGAAGATGTGATGTCCTTTTAGTAAATTTTGCTTTATACTATCAGTTTCTGATGATAATGAAACAGGGACAGCATTTTCTAAACAATCTCGCTGACCTTGGAGTCTGAATCTTTTATGTGGGTTGGAGAACTATCTCCTGCAGGTAAATTTATTTTAGAATCTGGCCATTGCCATCAGATCAATTTTTTTTCATGAATGCTGTATTTTTCTTATTTCATTGACAAAAACACTGAAGTGCAGCAACATAGAGTCATAGAATGGTTTGGGTTGGAAGGGAACTTAAAGATCCTCTAGTACCAACCCCCATGCCATGAGCAGAAACTCTTTCCACTACACCTGGTTGCTCAAAGCCCCATTCAACCTGGCTTTGTTATAAGCTTTACTACTGTGAGTCAGATCCTGAGTAAGAAAATAAAACATACATAGGGATCTAAAATATTATGCTTTACATATTTATTACTGTTGCTATTTTTTTCTTATTCTTGATATGGAACCTTTATATATTTCAGTGGCTTTCACACCAACTTTGTAAGGTATTTAAATGTTAGGCTATGAAGAATCAAGGTAACAAATAGAACAACTATATTACTGAAGTTACACCTATTTGTGTACTGCATTTCAGGGCAAATCCTCGGAATTTTAATTTTGACAATGTGGGAAATGCTATGCTGGCACTATTTGAAGTTCTTTCATTAAAAGGCTGGGTGGAAGTCAGAGATGTTATTATTCATCGTGTTGGGCCGGTAAGGAAACACATCAGTCTTTGAATTCTGCAACCAGTAACTATGATTTTTTTTTAAAACTATTAATCTTATTTTTGTCTATTCAGATCCACGGAATCTACATTCATGTTTTTGTATTCCTTGGCTGCATGATTGGACTGACCCTTTTTGTTGGAGTTGTCATCGCTAATTTTAATGAAAACAAGGTACTGAGGTGGTTTATTCTGAATGAGGGAGTTTATTCAGTGTAGAACTGGCTCTTGTAAGAAACCTGAAACTGATATTACACTGTCTACCTTACCTGGTAAGGCTGCCTTTAGAACTTACTAACCTTAAATTCTGCAAGTCTACAAGTATGGCTTCAGATACACCTGATCCATATTTGCTACAAAGCTGAAGCCTGTGATGATAGCAATCCATCACACACTCTATCAAAGATGTTTGAGTTTATTTATAGTGCAGCTGTGCTGCTAGATGGAGAATGAACCTAAAGCACAATGTGTTTACAGATGCTGCTGTTCACTTTGATGTAGGTGGCAAATAAAAAGACGTGTTAAGCTTGTATGTGTTGCAACTAAGGGGTCTCATTAGAACCCTCCCAGTATTTCAGATCCAAAGTAAAGCTATATGGCTTTTTCCTGACAAACAGCAGAGTACATTGTAAAAATAGTTGTCCATCACTCAAATAAAGAGGTAGCTAATGTTCCAGAAAAATTCACATGGGTTTTTGGATTACCCTGAAAAGTAGAAAAACCTGCCCCAGGGGAATTTTTTCAGAGCAGCTCATGTCTACACCTGTTAAAGGTAGAATCCTCTGGATGGGACTACTACATACACACTGCACAACCTTTAATCTGAGGGGTTTTTCTGAGCCTCTTGTGGTGCCTCTGAGGCATTGAGACAAAAGTATTAATTTTTTTCATCTTTCAGTTCAAAGCCACAAAAATAATGAGATACAATATTTTTTATCACGCATGGTACTGGAGGGAAAGGATGATTGAGTGCTGTGCGGTGTGGAGATGTGTGACAGCCCAGTGTGCTTGTGCTGGAGCTGGGTGCTGGCTATGGCCCTGAACCCAGCTTGGAAACAAACACAGCTGCTGAGTTTGTCTGTCAAGGAAAACAATTGACTCCTTCAGGAAGGGAGCCAAGCAGCACAGTACTGTGCATCTATTGTGGGCAAGCAAGTCATCATAAAATGGAGTCAAGCAGACTGTGAGTCAAAAAAATAACTTGAAGCCTCTGCTGTTCTAAAGGTATTTTTATTTTTACATAATTTTGATGTTATTTTGGTGAAATGAAGTGTGGTCATTCCTGGAAAAATTTATCTGTTCTAGAGAACAAGGAGCAATGTGCTATTCATTTATTTTCTTATTCACTAAATTTTGACTGTTGAATTAACAAAGCTGAAATTTCTACACTATAAGAATTCCACTGGCTTTTATAGATGCTTTTGTCACTACTTGTTCAGCTGTGCAATATTGCCTTTCCTTCAAATTTGTCAATACATGGATGAATACAAAAGGCTTTATACGTTTTCTCCTTGCTCACTAGTAACAGTTCCCTGTAAATTACTCTGAACAGGCGAATCAGGCAATATTTCTACAGAATTTGCATAATACTAAAGATATATGCTACTAAAAGTGTAAGTCTTACATGTCTTCTGGTTCAGTTTCTTCACTTGTTTCTTAGTAATGGCTGTGGCATGTAATGCTTGTTTTTATTTCTTTTTTCTTGACTACTTGTTACTTTTTATGTATTTACTACAGGGAAAAGAAAATATTTTCAGATTTGAGTTGAAAAGATTCATATTAATTAAGTGGACAAGAGTTTCAGTCCAATTAATATTCAAGTAGAGTGAAGAAATGTCCAGAAACTAAAAAAAAATTGAAAATACAGAGAAGGCTGGCAACTAGCCCAGAAAGTAGAGAGCAAAACCATGCACAGTGTGAGGTTAAATTCCATTTTCTTAAAACTAGTTACTTGACAAATATATTAGTTCTTAAAGTAGGTATTTTCTTTTAAAAAATCATGGCTGATATATGGTTAGAACAACAACAGGAGTTGTTGAGGAGGATCAGAGTTGGACAGTTACTAAATAAACTTTTACATGAGAATGAACAATTTTCTAAAAAAGAAAATAAATTATAATTTCAGATTTGCTGTAGTTTTTCATATGAGTTGTTGGAACTGCAGGTGTGGAAACATTGGACTGGGAGGTACCACAGCAAGCTGTGGGCTGTGTCCTTGGTTGTCCCAGTGATAGGATAATCACTCAAATTATTCCACCCCCACCTCCTTTCAATCCCTGCCTGTCACTTGTCACAGCTCCCAAGTGCCAGGATTTCAGTCAGCAGTGAAGATGTGATCGACTCAAATATTAACTGGCACTTTGAGCTGAAGTCCAAATGCAAGCATAGCTCCTCGAGCAGTAGTCCTGCTCACAGTGCTCTACTCTGTGGTTCCCTTATAATTATCCTGCTGTGGAACTGACAGTTTCTGAGCAACAAAGCAACCTGGCACCATTATTTCTAGATTTTACAAAGTCCACTCTTTTTTTGCCACCTTTTGTCTTGTTTGCAGTGAAGGCTCTCCAAGAATGTAAACCAGACATGCTCGTTTGGTTGAATGTGTTGCCTTTAAATCTAAGTATTTTTATATGGTATGATTTGGGCCTGACAGGAGTAGTCAGCATGCTTACATCTGTCACTTTGTCTGCTTCTGGGAAGAGGAAGGCACCTCTTCCCAGAGTACCATTTGAGGACACAGCTCTATAAGGAGATTACATTCACTAAGAGCAAGAAATTCTGACCTTATCAGTTTCATAGCCAGCCACAGTTCCAGCATCCACACAAGCCAATGCCCAGGCAAGCCCCAAAGATCACACCAGCCCTCACCCAGCTCAGTGCAGCTCCTTTCTGACAGGGACAGCAGCCAAGTGTCTGGGAGACAGGCTTTTGACATTTACTTTGAAAAGGTCTCCTTTGTTTTTGTAACTCTAGAATCCTTCTGTGAGATTTCACAGTTCTCTGAGGTGATAAGGAACTCATTTTGCTTTGAAGGTCATTTTATATAACATTGAATTCTGTTTGAAGTTTGCTTGTTTCTTCCTATGTTGTGTTGACACATTACCAGCTACCACCACCCACCCTAAATTTGAGTCTTCATCTATCTTTGTGTTACTTCTGTGGAGAGCTCTTGTAGATTCATAGCATGCTATTTTATTTCAATTACACCCCAAGCAGAAGAGCTGTGGAGAGCTCCTTCCCTGAAGAAACTGTAGTGGCACTGATGAGCCACAGGACTTTCTACTGCAAAGTCCAGACAAAATAGACCACTCTGCTTCCTGGAAAATGATGTTCAGTCAAATGGAAGACCTCCTACAGTGCTTCATTGCCCACATTGGGCTGCTGCTACAAAGAGCAACAACTGTGCCTGCTGAGTTGAGTCCCAGAAACTCACAGCTAATGCATCCAGAAATCCTCTTGAGTAACAGCTGATACTTCAGACTCCTTTATCCAAACAATGTGTTGTTTAAGGGAAGTTGTGTATGTAACTTTATTTCAGGCACCAAAGAGAATGTTGTTTTCATGTCGCAGTGTTGAACGTTCTAGCCGCTAAATGACAAAAGCTTTATACTCTTCTCTTTGTTTATTAAGGGGACAGCTTTACTGACAGTAGATCAGAGACGATGGGAAGATCTGAAAAGCAGACTGAAGATAGCACAACCTCTTCATCTCCCACCTCGTCCTGGTATCAAAGATATTTTGATTTTATTCATGTTGAGCCCTAGTGTTCGTAATTCCCCAGGAGTCTGCGATTCAAATTAAAACTGTAATCGTGAGGCCACTAGGAGGTTGTGCATAAGTTAATGTGGAAACAGGCTCCAACTACAGATCTCTCCATAAGGCTATTAAAATCGACCCAAAAATGGTTGTGCTTCGATGGTTTTAGGATAAGATTTAATGAAAAAATTAATTTCTAAATGAAAATATTTGCAGTTGGCTGTAATGATATGAATGGAATGTATTAAGCTGACAGCAGTTGAATGATACACTTGTCCTGAAAGTGCTAAAGCTTTCATGCAACACTGGTGTTCAGTATTTGAAATTATATGTTCAGAAGCCCTATTTGATATGGAAATTGTGGCAGAAAATTAGAAATGTATTTTGAAAATGAGAAAGGATTATTTTGCCAGTAATGAACATGGAAAATATGTTAAGAAATAGAGGAAAAAAATGTAATTGTGTATTTTAACTCTCCTCCTCAAACTTTCTTTTTCAGATAATGATGGCTTTAGAGCTAAGATGTATGATATAACTCAGCATCCATTTTTTAAGAGAACTATTGCTGTACTTGTTCTGGCCCAGTCTGTGTTGTTATCCGTTAAGGTAATTGTGTTTCTGTTAAGTGTTCCATTAGAGTAGTACAGCAGGTGTTACACATTTCCTAACACCAATTAACGATCAATTGAGCCATTACTATGATGAATGCAAGCAAACATGATTTCTAGATACAGCAATCTCAGTTGGCACAGATCACTGTAGATTAATTGTAACTTGTGGAGCTGAAACAATTTCTGCCTTTTTGTAGTCTGGTCCACTATCTTTAATTTCTAGTTAAACTGTAAATCTGCAAGAGAAGAGTACACCAAGATACCATTCCTGTCTGAGTATATTTTAAAGTGAAAACTATTCATTAACTAAACCATCAAGAAAAGTTAAGGCAATGAAGAGGCATTTATTCTGTTTAACAGTTACTCTTATGAAAGGATTATGTTTGCATTTCAGTGGGATGCTGCAGATCCAGTGACGGTGCCTTTAGCAACAATGTCTGTTGTTTTCACCTTCATTTTTGTTCTTGAGGTAATGTATTTTATGACTTCTTGAGATTAAGACTTGGATGTATATATTTCATTTTGCCTTTAGGGACGCTTCTCATTCTTTGCTATGGTGTTTATTTCTGAACATGTGCATTCAGGGTTCTCCATGTCACCTGTCTTTAAATAGGTCTCCTAAGAAGAAACTTTTAATGTATTATAGTCATATTTCTCTGCAACCTTGAGCTTTGGGTTCTTTTTCTATGTTTTCAAGTCTGAGTATTTAAAAGTGTGTTTTGGTGAACCCAGTGAACTCTTTTCTTGCAGAACATCTCATATTACATTTCCTTCATACAACAAAAGGTCTGTGTTGTCTTATGGAAGTTCTGCTTGATCCATTTATATTTTCCCTGGTACATTAACCTCCACTACTCTGCAGTTGTGACAACATCAAATCTCTCTCAGTTTTGTTTTAAGTATCATACTTAATTTTAACATCTTTTAATAAACTACGTCCAATTCCAGTATTGTCTATCTTTTGTTGTACAAATCTGGCTCCTGTGTAACAGTTCTGTATCCATAAAAATACTGTGCAAGGTGTATTTAGCCTATTTGCATAAGATTAGAAGCTAATGATTTAAACACATTTTGAAGAGCCTATTTTTTTTAATATATAAGGATATCCATAGTGTAGCCAAGCACACATTTATGACATTAAAGAAGATGCTTCCTCTGTGGTTAGGTTAGTACATAATTCTTTATAAATTTTTGGTTGACTACTTTTCTTTTCAGTCCCCTCTGAATTGCTGATACTGACCACTATCAGAAACAGGATAAGTAGACTACGTTTCCCACTTCGCTAATCCAATATGACAGTTCCTGTGTTCCATTGATAGGTTTTGCCAGCCGTGATGAATAAACAATGAAGTGAATACCTTGTGGCAGCTGTAGCTAGAGTATGTCCATGTTGTTGCTTCTTTTTTCCCTACCCAGGAGGAATCAGTATCTCTGGAGAGACTGAGCAAACACAGAGAAGTTTTATTTGTGTCATACACAGACAGGTTTTAATTTACCTAGTAACTATGTCTTTGGAAATACTTTTTTCTCTTATACTGCCAGGGGAAACAAATACACTTCTAGAATTTCAAAGGAACTTTGTCAGAGCCAAGAAAAATTTGTTGACTGTCTCAACAGGCAAGCTATCACACTGTGAGTGCACACAATTTATGGAGAGAGGAAGCAGCTTCCTGCCCAGGATCTTCCCTAATGCAGCATAGTCTTGTTACAGACTATATATATATATGCTATGTATACACTCTGCTACCACTAGCAGGCATGGAAGTCCAAAGCTTTCTGCATAGCTAATGTCCCTACACCCAGTCTAACAACTCCTGATTCAGCCTTAAAACCTCCACCACTCACATCATGTATATGTGGTATAGAAAAATAGGAAAACTTTGAAGACCTCACTTTTGTTACCACACTGATGATGACAGAATAAAGGGAGATGTGATTTTTTTTATTTCCTTGGTATAGTATTCAGTTCAAGATTATAGACACCTGAACTTAGGTGTTTAAATTCTATATGTGAGGTAGGTGTTTAAGCTGTACCTGTGATCAAGGGAGATGAAGGGTGAGATTCAGTTACCTCCACTGGCCACTACAGAAGGGCAGGTCTTATGTCATCCCTGCCAGCCTCACACATCCATCTTCAATTCTCTAGGGCATCTCAGATAACTCAAAATACCTTCAGGTACCCCAGATGATAATTAGAGATTCAGACACACAATATTGTTAATTTTGTAGGCAGGCTTCAGAGAACATTATAAGGCAAAAAACTAACTGGATAATTAGCCTTTTACCTTAAAGTAGTGTCCTCTTATATATGGTTTCAGTTTCAAAATGTTAAATGGCAGATTTGCAGGATGGGATAAAAAAAATAATGTAATGAATGCCTGACATTTGTAGTCTTTATCTAGTAACTTTTAACTTGCTCTGAAGTTTAATACAAATTGGGTATGACAAACTCTTAGATGTTCCCTCTACATTTATCACCCTGTATCTGTTAGCTGATGATTCATTACTTCTGTATCTGTTAGCTGATGTGACTACTTCTGTGAGTATTAGTATCTATTCTTGAGCTTCTCATCTGCATTCCTGTTAACTAAGTTGGAAATGTTAAGCACTTTGGAAGCTGTCTTTTACCAGGTACGTTGTAAAAATATACTGCTTTTACTGTTCTTAGTTTTTTTCCTCTTACATGCTGCTGAGTACAGATGGTGCTGAGTACAGGGTATTCCTTAAAGCAAGAAATATTTGCAATATTTTAATGAATTTGAACTGTAGTTGCTGCAGAACACAATTATATTCCTGAGTTCAGATGTGCTTGTGTGATTTTAGCTTGCTTACAGACAGTTAGCTAACTAGGGTATTGCTACCTCTTTTAGCCACATGTTATTGACATGACTTGTTTAAGATATCTTAAGCCCATATTCACCTCAGCATTCAATAAATTAAGCATTCAGTTTGAGATGGTCAGCTGCACTCCTGCCTTTGATACCTGATGCAGACAGAGAGACTTGTCAGAATACTGTTCATTCCCTGGCCTTGGTCATCTGTAGTCTTACACAAGTACCAGTTTTCCTCCATCTAAGGGAAGATAACATTATCCAGTTAGTCCACATTGGAATATTTAGCTGACATGAAACCTGCCCTTCATGTTTTGAAACTTTTTCATAAGATGAAATCAAACATTTTGGAGAATGGAAGAGGATCTCATGGCGAGAAATTATCATTTCTTCATTACAAGTGAAGGATATTTTTATCCGTAGGTCACGATGAAGATTATTGCCATGTCACCTTCTGGCTTCTGGCAAAGCAGAAGAAATCGGTATGATCTCTTGGTGACATCTCTTGGAGTTATATGGGTGATACTTCACTTTGCCTTACTGGTAAGATATACAAAATGCAATTCCAATGATTAAAATTATTTTATATGTTAAGCACCAGCAGTAGGATTGCTACTATACATCCAGATAAACCCTTGAAAGTTTAATAAGGCTGAAATATCCCTGAAAGAAATTAAGCTTGATGCTAAAAAGAATGAATCATTGTATTTGACAATGGTGTAGTGTAAAAATGTTCTTATTGATGTGAGTTAGAGTCTGTAAATGTGGTAGAAAACAAGTCCTTAGAAGGTATGTAAGTGAGTAAAGGAAGGAGATTGAAGAGAATGGGACCCCTTGCTAGTAACAGTCTTATGCGAATGAAGGAAGAGGAAATGAACAGAATACAAACAGGGCTGGAAGAAAGCATAGGTTCAAAATTGCTGAACAATACAAACCCTCCCAAACCCACCAGTGATTCTGTACCACTCTTTTTGGTTAAGAGGCAATGTTTAATCCAAGAAGACATGGAGGAGAAAGCAGGAAATAAGCTCTTCTTCCACCCACACCAGTTTTTAAAAGTTGGCTACAATTCTAGTTCCTTTATTTACAAGGGAAGGAGAAGGGATGGTTGATACTTGTCATTAATTGCAAGTTGTTAAAGTCACAACTCTATAATGTCTGCAGGATTCTCTCCTACCTGCCCCAAGTTCTGTTTGAAAGAAAACCTGTTTCATGTGACTAGTCATTTTGCCCTGACATTCACAGTTTCTCCCTGCTACTAAGTAACTTGGAAGGCTTGAGGAGTTTCTGTAATCCAACAGCTGCCTAGACAAGCAGACTGGGTTTGATGAACATCATTAATAGGGGGTTGAAGGTTTTTAGGTTTGATGTGTGGGGAGATTGGATTTGTGTTCTCTATATTGTTGTTACTAGCTTGTGATTTCTCTTATTTTATATGGGGACTGCCCTACATTATTACAAAATAAGTTATCACAATCTGTTCAAGAGATTCCTGGGGGACAATGTATTAAATCTTCTGTGTTTGTGTTCCAGAATGCATACACATACATGATGGGGGCATGCGTAATTGTCTTCAGGTTTTTCTCAATTTGTGGGAAGCATGTAAGTATAAATTAGGAACTACAACTATTGCAGTGCTCATGTACAGATTAAAGGAGTAGATGCTATGCATCTCTAGTGTGAATTCTGTAAGGCTCTATTTTATAGGCAAGGAAAAAAACAGGAGACTTCAAGCAGTACTCTTCAACTTTACATGCTGTCTTTAATATGTTGGGGTTTGGGCTATATTGTGTAATAGTACTATGGTTATTGGAAAAGTTGCATTTTTTTCAGAAAACAAACTGTAACTGCAATACCAGTTTTTAAAAATGCTCTCTACAACTCTGAACATACACTGTGCTGCTTTCAGCTCTTGCTATTTCAGTGGGGTGTGATGTGCCTGCTTTTTATTTATTTTTACTGCAAGACTGGTGTAGTGGTGGTTGAATGCACTAATCTTGTTATGAGACTGCTTTCAAAGAAGTTTCTTCCTCCAGAGTGAAGGTCTATGTCTTTTGTCACTACAATGTATGTCTTATCACAGTAAAGGATTTGTGTTCAATTTAAAAACAATATTGGGCCAAGATATTCTTCTGGAAACACTGGGATGGTGACAAAGCAAGTCACTTCTGAAGTTTACATTTCTTTTGTGTTTGAATTTGCCCTGGTGTAATTGAGAGTAGACTGGCAGAATAAGCATAGGCAGAGAACAAACACATTTATTGCACAAGAGGTGACACTGCATTCCCTTGCTGTAGAACTTCTTAGGCTATCCAAATGTTTTTTAAGAAGTCTGACATATTAAAGTGAATGTGATGAAAAGACTGCTGTACTGGGTTGCCAGGGTTAAGAACAGTTAAGTCAAACAGTTAAGTTCAGTAAAGATAAAAAGTTTTCTTTCAATCAGACTGCACAGAGCCTATAGAGCCTTGGAAGTCAAATGAAAAATCCTTGCTTCTCCTATGTAGCCAGACCAAGTGATTGCCTTCAAAGCTTTCTGATTGATTCTGAAATTTTTTTCAAGGTTTCAAATTAGTAATTTGTGCTTTCATGTTAGGAGCTGTATCAGTTTCACTAATTTACTTATCCTGATGCAATGCAATGACTAAAGGCCAGCATGAATCTGGCATGATTATAAAGAAAATTACACCCTCAGTCCCATTAAAGGAAAGTTTTCATTGCATCCAAAGTAGTTAATGGTGTTAGGACAATCGAGGGCAATAACTTTATCAAGAGTAAAATGTAAAATATACATGCAGGGGAAAACAATATCTGTGATCTAGGCCTATGGCCTATGAAAATTTCAAAACTGTGCTCTCATCTTTAGCTCTATAGACAACTTTGCAGAATCATAGACTCAGAGAGTGGTTTGGATTGGAAGGGACCTTAAAGATCCTCTCAATTCTAACACCCCTGCCATGGGCAGGGACACCTTCCTACTAGACTCTGACCAAAGTCCCATTCAACCTGGCCTGACATGTTTCCAGGGATAGGACGTCCACAACTTGTTTGGGCATCTTGTTCTAGTGTGCTTACACTGAAGATTTTCTTCCTAATATCTAATATAAACCTGCCCTCTTTCTGCTTAAATCCACTTGCCCTTGTCCTGTCACTAAATGCACTGGTAAAAAGTCCCTCTCCAGGTCTCTTATAGTACCCTACAGGAACTGGAAGGCTGCTAGAAGGTCTCCCCAGTCTCTCACTTGCATGAGAAATTACTAGTTCAATGAAGGTGTACTGATCTTAAGGAAATCCCTTTCTCTATATTTCACCCCATTCCTTTAGGTAGGATGCAGTATCTGTGGTTTCTATTTAACAGTTAGGATCACTTTCAGATAAGCCCCAAGTAGTCTACTGTTCATGCAATGTTAATTCTGATACTTCAGGAGTATACTGATCTTAGAATATTATAGTTAATCTTATGCTGTATCAGCAATGTAATATGCTACACTGTATTGTCCTATAAACACTTTTTGAGGAGCAAAATCTTGACCTTGTAAGTGAGGAGGATATACTGATGTCTATAACAATTAAAAGGACACAGAGTTCAAATCACATTCATAATGTGCAGTTTTACTGGGCTCATCCATTAATGTATATGTGTAAAGAATTTGTTGTCGAAACGGCAAGTGCAAGAACTGTCTTTTCGCTTTTATCTTTGCTTTCCTGAATGGCATCATGGATTGCTTTTTCTCTGTCCTTCCAGGTGACACTGAAAATGCTACTCCTGACTGTGGTTGTCAGCATGTACAAGAGTTTCTTCATCATAGTGGGAATGTTCTTACTGCTTCTTTGTTATGCTTTTGCTGGAGTGGTTTTATTTGGTACAGTGAAATACGGAGAGAACATTAACAGGTACAGTATGTACCTCCTACCTCATGGGGATCTTCTTTAAACAGCCTGAAGAAATCACATTCTGCTAGAGAAGTTTATCTGTGGTGAAAGACAGACAAATCTGCAGGTCTGGCTGAAGAGCTCTAAACAGAATTTCTGATAGGAGACACTGAGCCATCTTTCCAGTCCTTGTGCATTGGACCAAATGACACCTGATCCAACCCAGAGCAGACTGAGAGCTGTTCTTCTTATGCCAGCTGGGATATGCTTCACAGCAGTACTGTGCTAGCCCACAAGCTGCTGAAACACAGGGTACCTACTGCATCTTATTGGCATCACCTAAGTGCAGGATCCACATACCACGCTGATACAGAGACAAGACAGTTCTTTGAACTGGCTGTTAACTGGAGATTTCCCAGTCATCATCAGGCTTGCAGAAGAAAATGGAGACAGGAAATAGGATCTGACCTTGAGTTTTCTTTAACTGTCTGATGAAATGAGCTGAAATAGACCGGTGTCTGAGCTAGAGTTCAGTTATTGTATCTTAAGTCATTAAATAAATAAATCAATGAGCTCGTTCAAATAATACTGTAACTATTTTTAGTTTAAAATAGCAGAACAGTAGAAAATGGAAACATTTTTTCTTGCCAATGTTTTAATTCTGGGAAGTGAAATTATCTCTCTCTTGATATATCTCTCTCTCTCTTTCTTTAAAACAGACATGCAAATTTTTCATCAGCTGGCAAAGCTATTACTGTACTCTTCAGAATAGTTACTGGAGAAGACTGGAACAAAATTATGCATGACTGCATGGTAATTACAATACTGCCAGAGATAAGTAGACAAGAAATTAGAGATACCCTTCCGTCTCAAACTGTTTTCAGTTTCTTAGCTTTGTACAAGGAGTGTTGGGCTTGCCTTTATCTCTTCAAGAAATATAATGTTCACTAAACTTCAGAACATGACACACAAATTGCAGCTCCAATCTCATACTCACAGTATAGTATTTCATGGAGCTAAGCTATTAGATGATTTAAAAACAAAAATAAAAAGATTGTTTCAAAATCAGAAATGCAGTAACTTACTTTTTCAGTATTATCTCTGCTTTCACTGGGGCAAGGTGTTTTTTCAGATTAACCTAGTCTTTGATGCCTTATTTTTGGCTCATTCCATGTGAATAATAGTCTTGATGACCTCAAAATTCCTCCTTGAATCGTTATATTTTGCCCAAGTAAATGTTTATCTGTGCTTTCCATTGCAAAGAAAATCATATGCCTTTCCTTTTTAAAATTAATGAGCAGGGAAGAAGCATTTTGAAAACCACTATGCTTCAAAGCACCAGGTTGTTCCTGTACAGTGGCATAATGCACAATGACCTATGTTTGGTAGTAAGATCCATGTCTAAGCTGTTTTTGTCATGCTTCTCTCTCTTTCCTAGTTTCTGACTACTAAAGGAAGAAAAACAACCTGCCCACAATAATGCACACAGTATTATTCCCTAATTGGGAAGCTTTAAAGAGATAATAGTCTTATTTATTGTATTTATTGCAGACAGATTAAGAATCTCTTTTTATGATTCTTGTTTTACCTTGTTTCCTTTTGTTTTCAAGGTTCAGCCTCCATTTTGTACACCAGATAACAGCACCTATTGGAAAACAGACTGCGGAAATTATGCTGGTGCTCTTATGTATTTCTGTTCTTTCTATGTTATCATTGCATACATCATGCTAAATTTGCTTGTTGGTAAGTTAAAATACACATTAATAACAAAAAACTCCATCTTGGCGTGTAGTATGTTAGATGTAAGTATCTTGTACTATTCAGGTACGAGACTACCTTGTACCTTCAATGTTACCTTCTATGCCTATAATGATTTTGATACTTCTTTGGCTTGGGTATCCCAAAACTCAGGAAGATTGGGAATTACATTTTTTTTAACAAAGAGATATGTTGTAATTGTAGAGTACAGTTTCCCCACGGAGCCCTGTTTTCTGAACTTTTCTTTTTTCAGTTAACCTTTGTTCAAATGTTGTTGGAATTCACTTAATTGATCTTAGATGTTAAATTAGGCACCTCACAAGCCTTTAAGATACAGCCTTTAAAAAATGAGCACAGTGAATATTGATGTAGCACATCAGTATATTATGCATTCATAGTACTTGTCTGAACATACAGGCATTTGTTAATGTGAAGTTTGCACAACAGAATTAGATGTTAACCAGTTAGAATGTAACTACAGGCTTTCTTTTGGGTCTGTTTTGTTCTTGTGGTTTTCAGCTATCATTGTGGAGAATTTCTCATTGTTTTACTCAACTGAAGAAGACCAGCTTTTAAGTTATAATGATCTAAGGCATTTTCAAATTATATGGAACATGGTTGATGACAAAAGAGAGGTAAGAAATAATATTTTTTTTTATAATAAACATAGAAATACAGTAAATTTCCAGTTTTTCTTGAACAGGAATATGGGGGAAAAAAAGTGTGTTGACAAAATTCACTGAGCAGTTACTGTTCAAATTTGAGAAGTGAGCATGATCTAAGGCTGTTCATGGCCCTTCAAATACTAACGTATTCTGTGATGTGCTTATAGTAGCACATTTGCAAACAAACATATCTTTTTATAGGATCAGTATAATAGCATCTTTCCTCTGGCTCCCTGAGAGATGTTCCCTTGAAAATCTACAGATTCATATCCATTTTTGTGCCTGATCTTCAGAAAGGTTTTGCTGAGATTTCAGCACTGTCTTCTGTAAGATTCTTATGGAGGGGCTGATCAAGGATGCTGGGCTTGGTAAGCAGACAATGAAGTGGACTGAAAACTGTCTGCATAGCCAGGCACAGAGGGTGGTGATTGTCAGCACAGGTTCTAGTTGGAGGCCAGTAACTAATTGTGTGCCTAAGGGTCAATACTGGGTGCAGTCCTGTTCAACATTAATGACATGTGTGATGGGGCAGAGGGTACCCCCAGCAAATTTGCCAAGGACACCAAACTGGGAGGAGTGATCTTGTTGTAAAGAGGGTATCCTGGGCTGCATTACACTGCCAGCAGACCAAGGCAGAGGGTCTTTCCATTCAGCACTGGTGAGGCCATGCTTGGAGTCTTGGGTTTGGTTCTGGGCTCCTCTGTACACAGAGACACAGACATACTGGAGAGAGTCCAGCAAAGGGACACAAAGATGATTAAGAGACTGGAACATGTCTCCTGAGAGGAAAGGCTGAGAGAACTGGGACTGTTCAGCCTGGAGAAGGCTCAGGGAGCTCCATTAATGTATATAAATATCTGCAGGGAGGGTGCAAAGAGGGCAGATCCAGGTTCTGCTCAGTGATGCCCAGTGACAGGACTGGAGGCAATGGGCACACCCTGAAACTCAGGAGTTCCCTCTGAACATCAGGAAACAGTTTGTCACTGTGAGGGTGACTGAGCACTGGTGCAGGTTTCCCAGGGAGGCTGTGGAGTCTCCATTTTTGGAGATATTCAAAAGTCACCTGGGAAACTGGCTTTAGGAGGCCCTGCTTAAGCGAATGGATCAGACAAGGTGCGCTCCACAGTTCCCTTCCAACCTCAACCATTCTGTGATTCTGAAGTGAGAATAGCATCTGGGAGACTGAGCTGCTCAGATGCCCACACAAATTAAATCCTCATCTGAATGATTCATGACATCGTTAAGATTTGAATGTGAACAACATTATGGTGAAAGAAGTTGGTTGTCTGTAGTTGGCATATAGCTGTGCTGGAGATGGAAGCTGTGGTCTGGACTCCTGGGGGTAGAGAATTCTGGATCCATCTGCCCAGAACTGACAGTATCTCTCTGATGTGGAACAACACCTAGTTGTTCCACAAAACTAGTTCTGATGAGGCTCGTTTAGCAGAACAAAATATTTGAAGGTTATGAATACCACCCTTTCAGATGGAAGTACTTTCAGCCCTAATTTTTAAACAACAGGTATAAATCATTGTCACAAGAAGTGCAGGATGTGCTTAGTTGCCTTTTAGAGCAGATAATCTCTAAAAAGACAGTAAACTCTCTACATTCTCCTCTTCTTCCAGAGATGCACAGAGAAGGGCACAAGTTTACAGCGAGTTATAGGAATGGCTGTGGGTGTTTAAATTGTAGTTTAATTTCCATTTTTGGAAGGCAGCTCTTTGGGAATATGATTCTCATTACAGATGAATGCAAATAGGAAAAATAAATCCCCAAGAATTTTTTTAAAATTCTGGCAAAATTAATGACACAGATTCTCTTTGTATATGAGTCAAATGACCACAAAGACTTCTGTCAGTGTGCTGAAGAGCTGGTTGAATATGCACATTCTTCAGTAATGTGTTCACAGTGCCTTAAATAGGCTAGGAGAAATAGTGTTTCTCTCAGTGATCAAGTTGAATGTCTGAGCTGGTTGTTAGATCAAAGTAATAATTTACCATCTATTATGCAATTTAACACAGGGAGTAATCCCTACCTTCCGAGTGAAGTTTCTGCTGAGGCTTCTGCGAGGCAGGCTGGAGGTGGATCTCGACAAGGACAAGCTGCTGTTCAAGCACATGTGCTATGAAATGGAGCGGCTCCACAATGGTGGTGATGTCACTTTTCATGACGTGCTCAGGTACCCTGAGATTTTCTCTACATTTTTAGAACAGGTAAAATGGCCTGTGTTTCTTTCCAGGCTACCAGGTAGTCATTAGGCTTGGGAGAACGCAAGACTGGTAGCCACAGAGGCACTGCAATTTTAAATGTTTTACAAAAATTGGATTTGCCTTTCTCTCATGCAAAAAATATTAGTGATGGAAAACACATGTCCAGGTTCTAGGGAATCAGCTCTAAGTAATTTTAATATTTTCATTGCAGGCAGTTTTTCACAAACTAGAGTCACAAGTTGCTCTTGCAACCCAAGTAATGAAATGTACCTTCAAGTGTAGCAGCAAGATGACAGTGAGCCTGACTAGAAATAAAATAGAAATGGGAACATTACCCAAGCGTAAACACTTAGGGGAAAAGAAAAAAAACCAAAGCACCACAAATGCCGTAATTGCTTACAGTTCAGCAGTTCACCTGTTCTGAATAGATGTAGGTGATAAGGTCTTTGTTTTGAGCACGGTAAGTCTCTTCTAGAATCATCTCAGCAATTTTTTAGTTTCAAATGTGAATTTATTGTGTACACCTGAATTACGTATTTTTGCACTAAGGTGTTAAGTATGAGCTTTGATTTTCTAAATTAATATGTAAAGACACCAGCATTTAAAAACAAATAAACTGTGCTTCTCCCAGCATGCTTTCATATAGGTCTGTTGATATCAGAAAAAGTCTTCAACTGGAAGAGCTGCTTGCTAGGGAGCAACTGGAATATACCATAGAAGAGGAGGTGGCCAAACAGACCATACGAATGTGGCTGAAAAAGTGCTTAAAGCGAATCAGAGCAGTAAGTCAAGCTAAAGCAGGATCCAAATGGTTGCATAAATTGAACTGCTGAACAATGCTGGAATTTGCTGTCACTATGCTTCATTTACTCTGGAGTTATGATAATACTTATTTGAAGAAGTATGTAGCAGTTGCTAACTGAGCAAAAAAAAAGAGTTTATTACAGCTCAATTGGAAGTGCTATAAAAATAAGCGTCTTTTGGAGGCAAAAACTGTCTTCCTGACAAAATTTTATCTCTTTAGTACAACAGGAAGATGCATGTGCAGAGACCAAAGTCAAAGGAATACAGAAAAAAATAATGTAATTTGATGAAACTTCATAGGCCTAGTCCTTCCTCACAGAATGTAAATGTGTCTTGCCTCTGCTGGCAGATCAGAGACTTGTAGGTGACTCTCCAAATGGAGCCTCTATTATATAAATCATTTGAGTGAGCCATTAGAGTTACTGGGTGTGCAAATGAGCAGAGGGTGTACATGGAAAGCAGGTATAGGAACCATGGCAGACCACAGCCAGTAAACTAAGCAGTGGCAAGGCACTGGCTTAGGACTGGGATGGGGTCACCTATATTCATTAGCATGTTCCTGTGAGTACTCATATTCCCCCAGACCACTGCCACAGGAGCATCCCTGCCATGGGAGCGTCACTGCCCTCCAGGCATGGGTCAAGATGGAGACCACTCCCAGCAGGCAGTGGTTGAAGCTGTCTTGTGTGGGATAGGGAAGATTGGGTAGATGACACAAGTGCTGGCCTGTCACTTGCCTTGAGCACTGCAGGAAATCCCAGTCTCTTTAAGTTACCAGTATAGACCTAGGCAGTGCTTATGTGTTCTGTTTACACAGTGCTTCTGATGGTCAGAAACATTTCTACATTTGCTCAGGATGGCTACAATATATGCTGGTTGAAGCTTGGCTTGGATTGAATTTATATTTTTAAAAAATCAAGAAATTTGATTTAGGTTTTGCAGTTATTCTTGTATTTTCTTCCAAAACCAACTCTTCCTTATGTAAAAAGTCACAACCTGGTTGAATTGATGGCTGATTTTTCAGCCACTCTAAGTCTGAGTTGAGGGTTTGGTGCATATATTTTTTACTTTTATAAAAAAAATTACTTCCTGTGATTGGAGATTTTCCATAATGACCTGTGATCATGGCATGTGTCTTTTTGTAAATTTATGAAAAAAACCTAACTGGACATTTTGAATATAGTGTGCATTCCAGCTGAAACGTCAGTGTTCAATGATACATAGTTTCATTTTTATCTCATCACTGTAATAATAATGGCAGTAAATTTCATCTCAGCTCTCAATTTTGGGTTTGTTCAACTCTGTTGTTCATTTCATTATGATATTGAACCACACTATGCTAAAGTAAATATGCTATTCATTTCACTCTAATAATATGATTCAGATCATTTCACATTCTATGAACGTTTTATAAACTGAATGTAATTATGAAAGTTAAGATACATTTTCAAATTCTCTTGTTATTCTCTGAGCCTCCCTAGAGGGATCTTGTGAAAACTACCCAGGAAAGTGAAACCCTTCCTAAGTGCTGTTTATTTTAATTTAAAAGCAAATTAGATTGTAAAATCATAATGGTAGTAGGTTTGTTTTTCTATTTGTACTGTAAATCTATACTTATTCCCAAGGTTTTCACTACTGCTTTATTCAGTCTTATTGACAGCCATGCCAAAGTTCATGAAAGAAATCACAATTTTTTCATTGCTTTCATGTAATTCCCTGTGAATCTCTACCAATTTCCTGGTTTCTTTTTCTTTACAAGAACTTTTAACTGATAAATTCAAAACTTTCTATGTGTTTAAACTGTAGGTTTAAACCAACAATTGATCGACGTGCCTTCCACTCTAATGTAGTTCATAGGTTTCATCCTCTATGCCCTAAAGGTTAGAAATATGCTAGAATTCACTTTGTTTAAATAGCAACATCTGATACATGGATCTTTATCAATGCACCTGGGATCCCCAGGTGGTGCTCACTGTTCAGTTAAATATTTAGAATGCATTAAAAAAAAAAATCAAACACTGTGACACACCAATGAGAACATTTTTTTCATCACATATTTTACCTTGATAGAAACAGCAGCAGTCATGCAGCATTATCCACAGCCTACGAGAGAGCCAACAGCAGGAGCTGAGCCGATTTCTGAATCCTCCCAGCATTGAGACAACACAGCCAAGTGAAGATATGAATGCTATTAATCAAGATAACAGTGCACAGCCAGAGGTATGTTATTCAGAAAATTATCAGCTACTCATAACAAATTCAGAAAACTCCCATATTTCTTATTTATTCATTTTTAAACATAATTTTAACTGAAAAAGTCAAAAGCAATACTTTGTTTTTCTTCGGTCTTTGCCATCAGATGTAAAGGCAAGATGCTCTAAGGCAATAATTCCCTAACATATTTAGCTCTCTTGCAGTCACCATGAAGAGCAAACTCAGCTGTACGACTCTGGCAGCACCAGCTTTCAGCTCTAGCATGAGCTGTGTGCAGGCTTGGGGATGTGAAGCTTTCCAGTTCAGTCATTCTGAAGTGGTGTTTACACTGAGAGTGAGAACACTGAGCATGATGGGACCTCTGAGTAGGAGTCCCAGGCTCTTCCAGGATAGGGAATATAGGAGGTACAACATAAGGGCTACTTTCTGCAGTGAATGTAGTAGGCTAAGAATAATTTCATACCCTTCGATGGGACTGTAGAATGACACTGAGAGCCCACATGATCTTTTTATTTTTGTCTCTTAGTAGTAGTTTTCCAAGGCATTAAATAGTAGAAACAATGCTGCCTTAACCAATGGTAATATGTTTTGTTTGTATTCATGGGCAAAGCTTGAAATAGTATAGAGAGATAACTCTTCTTAGGATTATACCCAGGCAGTGGGGAGCTATGACTGAGATTCTTTTTTCTCTGTTCAGACAAGTAGCCAGCAGCAGCTCCTCAGCCCAACACTTTCCGACAGAGGTGGCTATAGACAAGACTCTGGAGATGCGGGGAAACCTCAGCGGAAATTTGGGCAATGGCGTTTGCCATCAGGTAAGTGCAAAAGCTTTGTCAGTAGAGTCCCCACTTGCAAAATCGCTGTTGTACAATAACAAAGCCAGGAGAGGCTTAATGAATTACAGTTCTGCCTCCTGGCTGCTGCTTGCACCCACATCAAGGTTTTCCTATCCTCATGCCTGTTGAAATAAAGCAGTATCTCCCTTCCTTCACAATTCTGAAAGTTTGGAAATGGGCTCAAGCATTGCCCTGTGCACGTGGTTGCATATTTTATTTTTTTATATGCTTGCTCAGGACCTTGACATCAGTCAGTCCTGTTCTGAATCAGAGCTCTGCCTTCAAAGGCTGCCACTGTTCAGACCCTAATCATAGCTAAGTGGAAGTAGGAGAGATAGCCATGCTGTTCTGTTGACTACCATTGACCCTACTTTTGTGACCAGTCTACTTGTCTTGAGAAACAGGATAGTTTAACAGAGAGCTTTCAATCCATGTTTTCCACTTAAATATCACTGAACAGCAAAGATCAGCATTTTGTTGGAAAAGAGAAAAAGAGTGAGAGGAAGCATGCTAAGGAGGAATCTACTGTAGCCAACTGGACAGGTTTTTCAAGTGAGAATGAGTAGCTCAGGGTTTCCTTTCTTAGCAGTGATCTGGTCCATGTCAATTTTAAATGTTCCTTAGTGGATTGTCCTTAAAAGGAAGGTCATCTCCATGCACAGTACAGCCTGACAGGTAAGTAGTCTGCCTCCAGTCCAACAAAGACATCTATTTGAGATAATGAATCGCATAATTAAGATCAATTGTGGTGTTTATATACTTAGACATTGTTTAATGCCATACCAGCAACTTGTACTGGCTTCAACCCCTAGGCCATAGTAAAGTATCACTTTCTAGATGTAGCTGCCACTCCTAAAAGCACTTTCCCTTCCCCCCATCCCCTTCTTCCCATTTACCACTTTCACTATTTTGCCAGCAGGTTAGCTCATGTAAGTACTGCCTAAATCATTTAGGTTGCAATTAGCAGGATGAGAAGAGATCCCCTTTCATCAGTTATCCCAGCAGAAGGAAATGAGTCACTGCTCAGTCAAACTGCTCTACCAGCAGATTAGTGGGAGCAGTGTGAACAGCTGGAGCTGGGAAAACAAACAAACAAACAAAACAACAGAAAAACACCCTAACATTAGAACAGAGCCCTACTCTTTCTGAACTAAATCTGTTTAAAGGTGCCCCAGTCCAGCTAGTACTGTATACCTGAATTCTAAGGAAAAATGTTCAAGAAGCAGATCTACTCTAATAGAGAACTTTCTGTTTAATTTCCTAGCCCCCAAGCCAATAAGCCATTCAGTGTCTTCAGTCAACCTCCGTTTTGGTGGACGTTCAACTATGAAATCTGTTGCATGCAAAATGAATCCCATGTCTGATGCTGCTTCCTGTGGATCAGAAGTCAAGAAATGGTGGACAAGACAATTAACTGTGGAGAGTGATGAGAGTGGAGAGGACCTTCTTGATATTTGAGAAATATTTAAGTCATACTGCAATCTAATTTCCTATGTTTAGAATTAAAGATGCTATGTGATGTATGATTTCTATAAAATCAATGTCATAAATTTTTTCGTATGCTTATCCTTCCGCCATATGAAGAGTAGCACACACTTATGTGTTAGAATTGACCTCTATAGGTACTACCTGTACTCTAAGAAATCTGTATTCTATAGCAGTACTAACAAAGCCAGAAAGACTATATTGCCTTTAGCAGACAGAGCATTGAAAGATTTCATGTGTTCTGTAGAATCATAGTGAAAATTTGATATACACACCTCTATGTTTTTCGTCAACCTTTACCATACTTTAAAGTGACAACATTTTACAATACAGGGGTAATGTATTTCTTCTTGCTGTGTTTTCCCTCAGTTCTTATTTAGTAACATTTCTTTAAAAAGATTTTATTATTCACAAATGACCTGAAGAGGTCAGCACTGACTTCATGTTCAAGGGAAGTATTTTTACAAAGTACAGATTCTGAATTACAATTCTAAAGCTTTCTCTGGACCTTTTTTTAAAATATGCAAGACACAGGATAACTCATTTTAAAATGAGAAGGTGAAGGATCGGCTTTTAAAATGTAAATATCTTTGAGGTTTGGTTAATTATGCAAATAGCTTGATTTTCATAGAGAAAACAGGGAAAAAAGAAAAAATACATGAAAACTGTGCATTTAAGCATCCAGCAGAAGACTTTCACATGAAAACATGGGTTTATTCTCAATTTTTGGAATATACTGGTTACATATATGTGTGGTGTCATTACTCTTCTGTTAATTGGGTCCCATTTTTCTTGTGTAGTTGTAGGATAATTTTCTTCTTGTCTGTGATAAAAATTAGCATGTTGGGGATTCTGATTACAAAACAGTATATTGTATGTCTTTAAAAAAATGTTCTGTTTTGCCTGTATAGGTAGAATTTTACTTACCCATGTTACTGCTCATGCTACAGCCCTGCAAAGGTAAGGCGTGACACTGTACTGTGGTTAAGTACCTTTGTCCCTTTTATCCCAATGCATCATATTTTGGTATGTTAGCCTTCATCTATTTTATGAGCCACCAATAGTGCTACATTATCGCAGGTGAAAAAGCAGCTATCACTTTCATAAAAGTTTTTCCAGTGAAAGGCCAATGCTATACAGATGTGGAGGTGGAGTAGAAGAGCCACAAAACACAACTGTGTTTAATAGTTTCAGAATTTAAGGCTGTCAAAAAATATGGGGTAAAATTGTGCCCTTCCCTCTGGGAAGAACTAAGAGGTTGCAGATTTTGTTGTTTGGCCTCTGAGTAGGTTTTTTGGCATAGCTGGGACCTTTCTTTTACCATTGTTTCCTATGGAAATGATAGTTTGCTCTAACATGGCCTGATGTGAGATCTTGTAAGAGGCTCACAGTTTATTTATATCACTACTTCAAAAATATATCCTTTCAAAAGCAGACAAAAGCCAGTGTTTTGCAATTTTTTTCTGGCCAACCTATTAAGGTAGAGTGGTCAGAATACAATAGTGAAAACACACAGATGCCTTCACCAAAAATGCAAAAGTAGTTTTGGCCATGAAATACAGCTCTCTTGGCATCTGTCAGTGTTTTTTTCCCAGTGTATGGCTGAACATTGTTTAGATTTTTTTTTCTAAAATAGTCATATTGAACACATCTGTATTTTGTTGGGGGTTTATGTGTTTTGGGATTTATTTAAGTTTAAATCTAGTCAACTGGAACTCTATAGTAACAGAAGGTGTGCATCCTCTTGTTTACTAGATTATGAACCAATAACAAAGTTTAATATGCAAATCCATTACTTTGTGTTCTATTTTGTGCTTGTTTAAGTTGAGCTTTTGTATATATGACAAAAAGAGAAATATTTGATTTATAAAAGATAGTATCTTTGAAAGTTCAATAATATATTGAACTGCAGATCATTCTTGCTGCAAACCTTATTTTTAAAAAATCTGGCAAACATTTTTTTCCTGCCTTACAGTACACTGTCAATAAAAGGGAGTTGCTTTAAGCAATATTCCTCCCTCTAGTTTTCATTGTAGCTGCATTGGCTATACCTGACTCATCCGTGATAATGCATAGCATAGTAGCAGTCTCTGTGGTTTGTACAGGATTATGCAGAGGTGCTTTCAACCTGTTGTAATTGAGGGCCTTTGGTTTTTCCCAGCAACCGCCCTCATCAGTACTGCCACAAGGGGTCTCTGTCTAAAGGTGGGACTAAATAGGACTGTTCATTATTTATTTTTATTTAACCCATTTTTAATTTGTTTGCTTCAGAGCCTAGATGTGTGTGAGTGAGTGTGTGTGTGTGTCCTATTTTACAGATATAGGAAGTGGAATGAAGTTACAAAGATGTGAAAATAATATGTACAAGAGCACACAGGCAACTGGGTTAAGGGAAAAACCTCCTTAGTACAGCACCCCCAACATAACTGAAAAATGTGATAACCTCCTACTCTGCAGCAGAACAACCAGTGCACATTTGCACACGACAGTGAAAACAAGAGAATAGAGCTCAAAAATGCCTTGGAGTTCAAACAGCTTGCACAAACAATGGAGAGACACAAAAAGGAAATAGTATGTCAGGAAGTCAGAGTCAGTCCAGACAGCCTTAGAGAAAAGTTCAAACTAGAATAGGACCTAAGCAAAAGTAAACAAAAAGTTGCTGGGGGAATATTGCTACTGCAAAGTTATCCTATACAAATGAAAAGAGAAAGGTGTTTAGACTTCTTTTCATCCACTAAGAGAGTTCTGTTCCATAGGAAGCAAGTTGTAAAAGTCTTCATGGCTTGGTTGGGCAAAAAGTGTAGTGCATATTGTCAGTGCTCAAATAAAAACCTGCATGTGGGAAGTCTGAGAACTTGCAGCAAAGAGGTATCTCAATATCATTCCAAAAGCAGGTCAGATTTCAGACAATTATTTATTTAATGAAGAAACCAATAACCTGAAACCATTTGCTATTGGAAGATATCCAACTGAATTAAGAGCTGAAAACACTTTTGCAAGCTGAAAACACAATCTTTGTTTAACTAATGTGGAGCAATCAGGCTTAAACATCTTCAAAATAACATTACCTTCAGTATGGTCTGCATTTGAAGACCAGAATTACAGCTTCTGAAAAGCCAAAGATTAAATGCCAAGAGCAAATTAATAACTCTGTGACAATAATCTTATTTTGTTCTCTTCTTCTATTCACAGCATGCCCATGCAGATTAGGGTGTCCATGAATAACTGAAGTAGAAGAGTTTGTGTTGTTGTAACCGTACATTTGGAGGATCAGCAAGCAACCTCCCATCCAAGAATGCCCATTCCTTCTCCTGCAATATTTTCACAAGTGAAAACAAACACTGGCCTGAGTTGTCAATCAAGATTTCCAATAGGATTCAGTCTCCCTGAATCTAGCTTTCAGAGGCTGAATTCATTCCTTATTGAAGGAAGTTTAGTCACACCACAGATGAACTTGCCAGAATGCATAGGCTGATGCTGGTTGGCTGCCCTGGTATGTTCAATTGCTCTGAAACACAAAGGGAGCCTCACTAGAATTCAATTAACCTTCCTTTTCATCCCAAGGGCGCTGGTGTCAGACCCCATTAGAAGATGTTACCCATTGTTCTCAATGAAGTACCTCTAAGCACAAACTTATTAACCCATCAGTGAGCTAAGTGTACAGGCAGTGGCATTTTATCCCCCTTCCACAGGTTCCTGTCTCAGATGCTTATTCATGTATTCTTGCTGGTTTCATACTTTTACCTGACTTGCTTATTTGCCCTGGGGAATTCAGGTGAATTACTTGAGTGTTTACAAATGTGCATTTCATTAAAGGGTATCTTACTGTAAAGGCAGGAAATGTCTTAAGTACACATAGAAAAAACCCAAAACACTCTCCACCATCCTGAAGAGCTGTTGACATTAGCCTTTTCTTCTTTCTGAATTCAAAAAGCAATCATCAGTGGCACAAGCCTCAAATGTCTCAGTGGAAATTGCTTTGATTCTGGGAAACTTTTGTGAGGTTGGAATCAAACTGATTTATACCAGGCAGACATCAGAGACTTGGACAGTCAGATTCTAACTGGGCCTTCCACATGTTGGAAGTCACTGTACTGGGATTGCTCTTTGTAAGCACATCTTTCCCCAAAGGTAGAAGAAGAGAGTTGGTCCTTGAATTCATTCGCAGAGAAGCTGAATGTCACATCCTCTCTCATGCCTGGTTTTCTGGTTTCCTGTTATGTTTTGCTCTCCAATTTCATGTAAGGTGGACAGTGTCTAAGCATATTCTCCATTCTCAGCATGTTCTCCCAAGAAATGGGGGATTCAGTGATTATTTCACTATAATACATGCACAAATTTATAAGGGTAATAAGTACTGCTTTTTTGTCTCAGCACCTATTCCATAGAAATACATGTTCCAGAGATCACTTAATTTCTCCTCTCAGATTTTCTAAATTCATTCTGCCTGGGGAATCTGTTCACTGCACATTTAAAAACAAGGAGAAAAAAAATGAAAAACAAAAAGAAAGAGAAAAAAAGAAAGGAAAAGAGAAAAAAAGTAGTTACCTGAGTGTTGGGTTTTAGTTTCCTTTTTTTTCTTTCTCATTTTAGCAACTATTTAAAAATAAATAAATCTGTTTCTACAGAAAAACAAGCTTCTGTTGTAAGAGTCTAAGAAAACAAAAAGGTTTACCTAATATGTCCATTTTTCGAACTTGCCTCCATTTTGAAATGAAGAGTTTTCTCATTTTGACTCTCTTTTTTTTTTAATTTTAAATGTTGTCATGGTTTTTCCCTGGCGAACGGCCAAGGACCCACGAAAGGACGCTTCCTCCCCCCCTTTTGCACTGGACAGGGGAAAAAATGTGTTACTAAACTGCGATAAGGAATACTGGCAGAGAAACAGAGAAACTCCTTCATTACAAACAAGCTGAACAGGCTCAGTACTTCTAAGTGATAAAGTGAATTTGTTACAGAGTTAAAGGAGCAAGCAAGAAACATCTTTTAAACACTCTTTCTCCTTCGTTCTTCCCCCCTCCCCCTGCCAACAACAGCCCCACAGCCCTCCCTTCTCCCAGAAGGTAAAGGGAACCTGGGGAGTGGTTTATTTCCTCTTAGTTAGTCCTCAGTCAGTCTCTCTCTCCTTTGGCACCGTGGCAAGTTTTGCAGAAGCTGGCAGGCAGCCCGCCCGGACCTGCCTCCACTCCCATGGCTCTCCCACAGTTGAGCTGGTCCCTCTCTTAGGGTAGGAATAAAGCCAGGCCTCCTTTAACATAATTGGCTCCCTAATTAGTTTTCCAGGAGCAAAGGCCTCAATATCTGCATCAATTCCTCACCAGACACAGTCTCTCTTGTAGGAGTTCCCTCCCTTCTGCCCCCATAGTGGGCTGGATCTCAGCTCCCACTGCATTTGGTTCAGTCCCTTACCACAGGCCACAGAGACACCTTCAGCGCCGATGATTTAAGAACCTCCTCCTCATCTCTCCTTCTTCTCGGCCAGCCTCATTAAATGTTCATATCTGCTGTTTCTGTTTTATGCTGTACTCCTTTCCTCTGCCTAACAACTACATAGCTATTGCTACATGATTCTAACTACAATGGCATGCGCGTGCGTACTACTGAGTTTGCTTCTTAAATACGCTGTCACAGAGGCGTTACCTTCCTTTCTAACTGGCCCAGCAGTGGCATAACAGCCCGTCTATCAGAGATAGGCCCTGGCTGGACAACTGTGGAAGCTTCTAGCAGCTCTTTACAGGAGCCATCTTTTGGCCCCTACCACACCCAAAAGCTAGACCTCCTCCTCAAACTACCACAAATGTCATCAAAACCTATTTGCTGTATTTGACTAAAAACTGTCAATATTTTGGTTATGAAAAACTGATTCTCTCTATTAATTTTTGTCACACACAAAAATTCACCCAGATTAATTCTTTTTTTTAAGTCCACCAGGAAAAGGTTCATCTGGCTGAAAAACTGGCATGGGACATGGCCCAGCAACGTGAGCTTCCATCCCAGAAAGCCATCCATATCCTAGGCTGCATCAAAAGCAGTATGACCACCAGGTCAAGGGAGGTGACTCTGCCCCCCTACTCTGCTCTGGTGAGACCCCACCTGGAATGCTGCATCCAGCTCTGGGATCCCCGACACAAAAAAGATGTGGATCTGTTGAAGCAAGTCCAGAGGAGGGCTACAAAGATGATCAGAGGGCTGGAGCACCTCTCCTATGAGGAGAGGCTGAGACAGCTGGGGTGGTTCAGAGTGGAGAAGAGACACCTTCCAGTACCTAAAAGAAGATGATAAGTAAGGCAAAGAGAGACATTTTACCAAGGCCTATAGTGACAAGACAAGGGTTAATGGCCTTAAAATGAAAGGAGGTAGATCTAAATTAGATATCAGCAAGAAATTCGTTACTGTGAGAGTGGTGAGATACTGGAACATGTTGCTCAGAGAAGCTGTGGATGCCCCATCCCTGGGAGTGTTCAAAGCCAGGTTGGATGAGGCTTTCAGCAACTTTGTCTAGTGGGAGGTGTCTCTGCCCATAACAGGGTGCTTGAACTAGATAATTACTGAAGATCCTTCCAAGCCAAACCATTCTATGTTTCCTGATTTTTTTTATCTGGCATACAGAAAAATGGCACCCAGAAGAAAGAGGAACACTGTCTTAGTTATCAGTAGGCTGAAAACTGCACAAGAATATTTTACTCTATTTGTTGAAATTGATTCAGAGAAAATGTTGGTTTGGTGACATCATGGGGTCTTCTTCCCAAGCACTTCACAAGTATTTCAAAAACTAAATACCACCAAACAAAAAAATCACCTTTCCCAGTTCCTCCTCAGTTGCCTGCCAAGGCCTCCAGTGCAACCAGACACTTTTGCACTGTAGGCACTGCTGGCCCTGGTCACCCATCTATTGGGGACAACCCCTTTCTCATCAAAGCTGGTAGATGCAAATAGGTGCCTGTGCCTCTGGTCTCCATGACAAAACTTGACTTTTCTGCTGCAGCCACAGTGGAGGGAAGCTAAAGATCTACATAGGTCAGCAGGGGCTGAGCAGATGCAGGTCCCCTCAGGCTGCTCTGCCAGGACAGGATCACCTCTGTCACTATGGTGTTTGGGCAGCCCAGAGCAGCCAACAGACACAGAAAGGCTTGCCCAAGCTTTTCTGCCAACATTTTCAGATCAGTGATGTCAGGTCTATCAAGTATTCACTCCTGTGCTGCAGACAATCCTGGGGGCATGATCCAGTAACTGGTTTAACTGCTGTGATTAAGAAGGTGTCAAATGCAGTTGCTTGTAGCCAGCACCAGCTCTTCCACCAGAAAGTACAATGCCCTGAACTTGGCCAGTTTAACTCTTCACCCAGTTGCTTCTTCTGAACTCTGCAAAATACTCCAGATTTAAAAATCCAGGTATTAAAACCTTCATCTTAATTGGATCAGCAACAGCAAGGATATTTATCTGACTCTGGCCTATGGATGTATTTCTACTTTATATGCATTCATCAATTCAGTGTGTATCTGTAAGGGATTATCTACACAAGGAAGTTGCACCAGCTGAAATTTAACCTGTTATTGCAAATTGATTTCTCTAAATCACTTTGAATACCTGTGGAAATGCTTCTTTCAGTTTAAAGATTTTTTATATTGATCTATGTTTAAACCCAAATAACCTTGCTTTTATTCTAATGGCAAGAGTGTTCCCACTGGTCTACACATCAGCCCTCTTAATTTCCCTCACCTTTAATTATATGGTTGTAAGTCCTTTGCATAGAGGACACCCTTTTTATGATCTCTGGAAGCAGCTGAGATGATAACTAAAAGCTTGCACCCTGCTCCCTGAGCATCCATGGAACCCAATGCCAGGGCAGCCCTGACTCTCTTGTGTGCCACTCCAGCCACTTTTCCCCAAGATATCGTTGGGCACTTTGTGGCAATTTACACCAGGAATCAGCCCCCAGAAGTCGTTTCAGATGAGACTGTACTGTATACGGTTTCCTCCACCTTGTGCAGACCTTGGGTATGGTGTGAGCAGCTCTGTAACCCCCAATATTCCTACAAGCACCCCTGCCACGGCACAGAGCATGTAGGACATCATCTCAGTTTCACACCATGGCTGATGCAATAAATTCCTTGCCTTATCCCAGATGACTCAGCTGAAAAAATGACACAAAATATCTCTGTCTTCATTTTTATACACAAACAGTCGGCTTGGGCTCAGATTGCTTTCTCCAAAGCCTTCCTTGTTTGAAGTAAATCAGTGTTTTTTATTAGGAAAAGGCTTTGGTACAGTCTGTAAGACCAGTTTTGTGAGCTAATCTAACTACAGAGTTTTAATATATCATCCATCATCCACACCTCTAATCAAACATTATATTTCCCTTGAGCTGGACAGTCAGGAATGCCAAAGACAGACCACCTCAACAATTTCCAATAGCTGAGCCTTCTACTGAGCCATTGCAGAACTATGACAAATGTAAACTCTTTTTTAACACTAGAGGGCTGGCGTTACTTTACATTGGTCTCTGCACACATACACACAAGGTGATCCTCCTTGTGGTAGTTGTTTAATATTGGTTTAATTATTTTGGTTTGTGGAGTGTTTAGATACTGCAGTGACAAGGTATTTCTACCATCATTATAAAACAAGGGACCTTCCATTAATCTTATAGTGCCTCTAGAAAAACTGCTTTATTTTGTTTGTGAAAGCGTGACTTTTTGGGAAACTAATGACATTTGAATTCCCACTTGTATGTGATGTGCACAGAAGTTGTAAAAGAAGATTGAGTTAGCAACAGCATTTCATTTTCTGTATCTCCAATTATTGTGATACTTGCATGTCAGATGGAATGCAGCTTAAATTTGCATATCAATTCTCAGGAAAATGCACAAGTGAGACCATTTTCAAAATCCAGATACTAAAGTTGAAGAAACAAATAGCTAAGGATGCCAAAAACTTTATGCCACAAAACAAATGCATATTTCACTTCTTGGACACAAAAATGTTGCTCAGTAATTTGAACTGTGACCCCCATTTTTTATTATGCCTCCCCATTTCTGGATTTTCTTTGCCTGGCTACAAGCATCTACATGGGTTCACTAACAAGCTATGGTTAGATGAGAAATACTGTTACATGTTGATGGTAGTTAATCATTTTGAGAAATATTTGAAAGTGCAGCTTGCTTTCTGTGCTTTGTCATGAAAACAGGGAGTGCTTGGGGTCATTTTTTTTCATAACAATTCTTGCAGTAAGAGGAAAAGGGGTGGCAAAAGCACAGAACGGTGCACAACATTCACTAAAACAGCATGAAGTGTCCCTTTGCCTGCAGTGTGCCCATGGTGTCTCTGCTTAATGGGCACTTTAGACTAATGGGGTTCATTTCCATTTCAGATGCCCACATATGTGCACTACCCAGCTGTGTGCAGTGACTTGTCCAGTTGTGGTTCACCCACATCCAGTTACATGCCCACAGCTTCACTTCACATTAATAATTATTTTGGTCTTCCTCTTTGAGTGTTCATCTAACAAAAACCTCAAGACTTTCTGCCATATCAAAATATTTGCAGGATAAACTCTCTCACCAAGGGATTATTCAACTTGAACTGTGCATTAATATAATTTTAAAACTCCAGTGCACATCTGCATCAGAAAATTGCTGTAAGTGCACTGCAAAGTGGTGCCCAGGAAGGAGCCCACAACCTGTGAGCACACAAAGCATTGCTACCTTGCAGTGAGGGCAGGTTTTCTGTTGTGATTGTCTATTGCATTTGGCATCACAGTTAAACACTGCTCAGTTTCTGTGTGCTGAGAGAAGCAGCGAGAGCAAGGGAGAGAGAGAGATTTTTCTTCCCTGTGTGCAGTGGGATACCTAACAGCAGGAAATGTAATCTGGAACCCAGATCACTGTAAAAACCTTCCATTGTTTCTTTCCATTTCCAACACTTATCTGGGAGGGACGAGTTGAGGGTCAGCCCCTGTGGAGGAATTGCTGGAAACTTCTGTAATCCTCCTGTTGATAAATGCAAGCAGACTGCAGCAAAGTTAGAATTGTGCAGTGATGGGAGCATCGAGGCAACAAAGGCACAGAGGCAAGATGAGGGAAAGACCATAGAATCATGGAATTGTTTGGTTTGAAAGGAATCTTAAAGATCATCTAGTTCCAACTCTTCCTGCCACAGACAGAGACACCTTCCACTAGACCAGGTTGCTCAGAACCCCAGCCAACCCGGCCTTGAACATTTCCAGGGATGAGGCATCCACAACTTCTCAGGGCAACCTATTCCAGTGTGTCACTTCCCTCAACCCATGAAGATGCGGCTGAGTAGGATCTGGATGGCTTTTTCCTCAGTATGTCCCCTTGGGAAAGCCCTGCAATGGCTGTGAGTCCTAAAGCTGTGCAATGGCCAGCAGCAAAGGCAGAATGTAAGACGCATAAAATAATTTTTCAGGAAACATTTACAGAGTTTCCCTGCAGACATTAGTTTTCTTTCCATCTTTAGAAATGAGTAGGCAGGGCCTTGCAGGAGTCTGCTGTTCCACTGTCACAACTAACTGGTAGTTAACTGGAATAGGGCTGGTCCTTAAGGTGCCAGGGATGTCATGGTAGTGGCAGGAGCAGCCAAGAAGGGGGTACCCAACGCAAGGAGCATTGCGGTAGACAGGTGGGCTTTAGGGATTATTTGTGGTACAACTGTCACACATGGTAGTAATGGTGAGGGGTGAGTTCACCCTTCAGCAGTGCAAGGCTGAGTAATCAGGACAATTGTTGTCTCAGATGTGTCTCCTGTAGCTTCTGTTTAAAATTGTAGGGAGCAGCTCAGGAAGACAGGTCATGCCACCGTTTATCACAGTGCTGTCCCCAAAGCTGAGGTGTGGAAATAAGAGGGAAATGTGTTCTCCAGGCAGGAGAAAAGCAACCTGCAAAGCTGTGTGCTCTCTGTGCCAAGTCAGAGCTTTAATTGGCACAAAAATTATCTTTACTAACACCTGCAAGCAAGTGCATAGTACACTGCAAAATTAATAGTCAGAGGAAGAATGAATCCCTTAGAGCACAAAGGAAAAATATTTCCTCTTGTAGATGATGGTGTATCAGGTATCTCAGGCTGCTTCAAAGCCAAGGGCATTTCTGCAACCAAGAACCAGAACGATGACACCCTGCTTTATTTCAGGTGGGAACCTACCTCTTTAATGAAAGTGCTCCCATTCAAAACAAAAGGAATCTGGCTGAAGCTATACAAACTTGTCAGCATAGAGATTAATCAAGTGAGAAGGAGTGATATACAAGCACCACTGAAAATGAGTCTGGAATATGTTGAGATAGTGAAAAAGAGAGTGAGGTTGGTCTCTGTTGAAGCTTTATTGTTACAGAGCAGTGTGTGAAAAATGTTGAAAGAAAAAGCAGCAATTCTCTAACATGACAGCTTTCTAATTGAAAGTGCTTACTGCTGTCTTTTATGTGTGTTGTGCATGTTTCCTCCCTTGTTTTTCACAATGGGGTCAAACAGGATCTTCCAAATCCTTCATTTTTCACTGATCTGCCTTTTTGCAAATGTTCATGGATAACACTGAGCACATGCCAGAAGGTAAACTGTGTTTCTGATTTTCTTTTAAGATACTGAATAACCTTCAGGAATGTTCCACTTCTGCGGCAAAACAGTCTCCAGCAAATAGGAACTCTCGGCCACCCGGCATGGCTGAGATGTCTCTCCCATCACTCAGCCCTTCACCAAAGAGATCTCTATTGCAAAGAGATCCCTATTTGGAAGCTACAGGTTTCTCCTGACAGTTGACACAGCCAGTTGCTCAAAGCCTGGGATGTGAGGGGCCAGCAGGGTCTCAACAGCTGTGTCTGCCTTAAAGTAAGCAGGATGTTTAGTTCTTGAAGTGTATAAGCACTAGGCCCATCAGCAGGTATATGGATGTGGGTTTTTTCACAGTAATGCAGCAGCCTAAGGCCTCTAACTCCCTAATGGCTAAACTTTGGTTTGCTGATTGACTGCTGCACATTGTTTCAGTTGTATCCTCAGTCTTGGTGTGATCGAGTTCACAAATCCTGCCCCACACAAAGTAGAATGACAGAGCTACATTTTCCCAGATGGAGGAAAAATACAGAAAAAAAACCCCACATCTCAGTAATAGGCAGCCTTGGAAGAGCCATCATGAGGGACCTGGGAGAAAGCTGAGCCAAATAGTGCTTTCTCAGGGTGTGACCACAGGCCATTTATATGAAGTATAGCTTGTCCATGGTTCCAGAATAAAAATATTTTTAAATTTTTGTTGGTTTGGGGGTATTAGTATTACTGTTGGTGGTGTTGTTGCTGCTGCTGCTGTTGTTATTTTTCCTCTGCCTTTCTGGGCCCTTTTCCCTACTGGGGGCCTGGGAAGGGGCCCACTCCAAGGACACCCAGCCAGAAGTCTGACCATTTTTGCATCACAGCTGCCCTTCACCCCATGTGGATACATGATGCTGGAATGGTTACATGGACCTGTAACACCCAAAAAAACATAGCAAGGCCTCTCATACAAAGATACAGGGAGGGTGTTAGCAGCTCTGAGGCCAAAGAGAAAAATAATGGGAGGGAAGAAAAACTTGGATTTACCAAACATATTCTAGAAAATAACATCTTAGACAAAAATGAAGAATCATAGAATCATAGAATGGTTTGGTTTGGAATGGACATGGGCAGGAAAATCTTTCACTAGGCCAGGTTGCTCAAAGTCCATCAAAGTGGCCTTGAATACTTCCAGGGATGGGACCTCCACAACTGCTCTGGGCAACCTGTTCCAGTGCCACATCATCCTCACAGTAGAGAATTCTTTCCAAATATCTAATCTAAGCCTACTCTCTTTCAGTTTAAGGCTATCACATTCATTCAGTCACTTAAACCATTCATAAAGAAGGATGTTTACTTCCTGGAAAACTGTATCAGTAAACCATATGGAAGCGTGTATAAGCTTAACCTGTTTTTCCTTGAAACATGCAAAATTACAGCTTTCCAGCAGAAAAAAGTTTTCAGGGAGGCTCTTGGAAAGACTAGTGTTTCATATTTCTTCCTTTGTTTCTTTCTTTCTTTAATTGCCCAAGGAAGAGCATTGTGCAGCAGAGCACCTGTGCCAGGCTGGGCCTCGACACCCGCAGTCGCCCGCCACCCCGGGAGCGAGTGAGTGGCAGGGCCACCTTCTGCTGCAGGGTGCCAGGCAGGAGGTCTGCCCGGGGGACTGCACCTCGGAGCCCTTTCCAGGAGCCATCTGGACTCTGCCCAGCTCCAGCTGGCGCAGAATTACTCGGGACCTAATTACAACAACCTGGTGACAGCCCAGTGAGAGGAGCTCCTCATTAAACGTGATGGTCTGGATGCCACGGCTGGTGTGGGAAACTCTTAAATGGTTCCTGCTGGAAACGGCGAGTGCATACCAGGGGAAAGATCACTCTGTAAAAGTGCTATTTCTTACATTCTTTCTCCAGGCATCTGTTATTGCTCTCTGCCAAAGACAGGATATTGGATCTTCAGATTGGTTCAGTGCAGCCAATCTTCTGGTTTTATGGTTAGGTCTGTAACAGCAACTACACGAAAAACTTTAAAATACCTGAGTAGAAAAAATACTTTATTAATATTTGCCCCTTTTGGTTTGTCTTTTGAAGTAGTAAGCAATACAAGGGAGAAGCATCAGTATTGATCAGAACTGTCCCATTAGCAGTATTTGTTTTCTATTTCCACTATATTGTAGTAATATTTCATAGGACTAAAATAAATAGATATTTAAATACTACACCAAGTAGAAGACAAGCCTTTTGTGGTACAGATTGTTGTACTACTATGGTGAACAACAGTTCTTATGTTGTGTGGAAAAGCTTTTCAGCTTTTTACTGTGATGAGATGGAATAAAGAATAGGTCTAGCCAGCAGAAATCTGTCTGATCTTAAAACAAAAGGCCTAAAAGAACTGCACAGCACCCGGGAACATTTGACAATGTCTACTCAGGAACTGAATGTGTGTGGCCTCCTGATTTCAGAAATGTGCTTTCCCATCTCTTTCTTCACCTTGCTTTGCAAGTTTTGGAAGTCAGTTGCCATGAAGCAGGTTGGGTTATTTGAAATGCCAATGGCTCATCATTGGCCAAACAGAAGCAGTAACTAGTTTCTACTTGCATTTGGTTGAGACCTGTGAAGGTCTCAAATGTTTCTTGTCCACTAGATAAAACATCTCCATCCAGGCTACCACCAACACAAGTGGATCCTTGCTTCCCAAATATCTTCCTAGCTGATGTACCCTACGGCTTATCCAAGCACACGCAGTTGGTCCCCTCCAAGTCGAATTCTTATTCTAGCTTTAGTGGTCTCCCCTGAGGCACCCTTTCATTGATTGGGTGTGGTGTCTTCCTGAAGCAGCAAAGTGTGTGATTTCAGTGAAGATATGGCTGTGGCTTCTCTGACAGGAGCAGTAAACCTTTGCTACATTGACCTGTAATTAGCATTTCATTTCTATTATCACAAATAATTTAAATTGGTCTGAAGTGACTCCATCAGTTTTATAACTACTACTTTTCTCCTGTGAATCTCTGTTAGTAACAACAGACAAAACAACAATGCAGCATAGAAGCAGATTTTAGTTTTGTTTTTATTATTTTACACTACTCTTTCCTACTGATGAAGGGCACTGCAGGACATGTAAATATAAATTCAATATGAGCCACCAAACATGAAAGCCCTGACTACTGCTCTTTTGCTGAGATACAGGATGAAAAAATCCAGCTAAAACAAACTTTGTAGTAGATTTGCTTTAAAATTAATCTGAGTTTGCAAAGTCAAGCCTTCCAGGCTCCAAATAAAAATTATTTTAGCATCTCCTTGTGTTCAGAGAAAGCTCTCCTTGCCAAGAATGGTCTTTTTTTCTATATTTATCTGGGAGCCACACAAAAGCAATGCTTTTTATTTGACAGTTTCTGCTAAGCTCAGGTCTCCTTGATCCTCTAAAACGCATACAAAGAGGAAATCTTTGCCCAAAGGACTTTAAGGCCCAGAATTTTTAAAGTCCTGTGGAGAAAAGCCTGAGGCCACACCACTGTGGACATGGAGAGCCTTGACACCAGCAGGAATGGAGCATTTTTTAAAATGCTGTTGCAGAGATGTGTCCAGCCCATGGCACACAGCTGTTAGGGATCCAGGTGTTGGAGGAAACACTTGCTAAAGCCACTGGCACAAGGCAGTGCTGCAGGTCTCATGTGCTATAACTGAGATCCCCAGTGACACCCATGCCCTGCTCACATGTCCAGGCACCACAACTTCTGCTGCTACCTTTCAGCCCACAGTCTACTGCCTCTCCAGGAACTGGGGTTTAGGATCCTTCCTACTTAGGAGAACTTGCCTGCTTTTCCCAAACCCATGAGCAAAAGTGCTCCTGCCCTGTCAAAATGTTAGGTAATGCTCACAGCCACACAAGTGCCTTGCTCCTGCCCACTTCAACAGAAGGCTCACTGTGCCTACTTTCAACTAAAAGTGTATTTTACCAAAATTGGCTTCTTTTGAAGCACTGGAAGGTATCTCAGCACTCTCTCTTGAGCTATGGAAAGTGGTTATGGAAAGCTGTGGAAAAGTTTTCAGTTACAGAAGTCTGGAGGTTTCTGACTGTGGCTGTGTAGCAACTGAGGACTGTCCCTTTGCACTCTGCAGTTTACAGGGCTAAACGTGACACAGCTCAGCTGGATGGGAGTCTCTATTTACCAGACAATGCCATTGTAAAGTGGGAGACTTACCCAGGTGCTTCCTACTCCTACAGACCTCTGCCACTGGGGCTCTCTCTCCTTCTGTGTCATCCCCCACACAGAGGTATCTAGGGTCTTTGGCACAGCTCCATGCTCAAGGCACAGCCCCATGTTCAAAGCTCGGCTTGGACACAGACTCTCTCAGCAACGACCAAATACCAAGTTTCCTTCTCCTTTAAACAACAGCTCAAGGGCAGAATCTCAGAGAATCATTGAATGTTTTGGGTAGGAAAGGAACTCTCAAAATCGTCTAGTTCCAATCCCCATCATCCCAGGATCCCATACGGAAGTATAACTTCATTGTGTGTGTCCAGCATGGGCCCCATCTAACATGCAAAACGTACATAAACAACATGAACCACCTTGAAAGTAGTTCATCAGTGATATGTGGTGACCTGAGACATGACAGTTTAATCGGTTTAACTCCAGAAATAAAACTGCCTTGCATCTATGCATAAATTGTGTCCTGTACTTACAGCTAGACTTCCAACTCAGGTGGTCCATCCCTCAAAGACAAATTCCTGGCACTACATGGTCTGCTGTATGAACCCAAAATCTTAGGAGTCAGACTTCATCAAGAATGTATCCTAATTTTTCCATATGCATTTATATAAAACTACTTACCATACAGCTGACTTACCTTGCCTTAGCTGAGAAATGACCCACACAAATCTATTTCCATAGTTCAGTTCATTCTTTTTGACCTGGGTTCACATCCACACACAATTATTTTCATCTCCACTTAAAAAGCAGAATTTAGAGTATAAAGGTTGTTAACTTCCAGAACCTCCTGTCCCAGGGCTGTCTTACAAGTTCTCTGACTACCAACAGCAGCTTGCTGCTTGTTCTCATTAGGCTGACATAAGTTTATTCAAAGACTCTTGAAGAACTGGCAGATTGTTGCACTCATAAATTTCCCAGGATGTCTACCATAGGCGTAACACATGCCCAACTCTCTGAAAGTCATCAGTGAGCTCTGGGAAGGCAATATTTTAAAAACGAAGCTAACAGTGAATGTTTGCACTTTATATAAATACGGTTAAATATTGTATAAGTACTCAAATTAGTTTCTTGATGTGGTTTGAAAAGCTGATGATATGAAAATTATAGAAACTATTCTCTCTTTCTCAGATAGAGTGAGGTGACTCACTAGCCTTAGGTAAGAAAACTGTTGAAGAGTTCCTGCTTGTTAGGCAAACACAGTCAAAACTGGATGCTACAAGCAGAAATCCAGGACACTTAGAAACTGGAATTGAATCCACTATGGATAGGGCATGTCTGTGAAGGCACCTCCAGGCTTATGCCAGTTTGGAAGGAGCAGCAGCAGTCCCAGAACTTTTCTAGGAGTTGCAATATGAAATTCTGACTTAACTTTGACATCTTACACTAAATTTTGGAGATACCTAGGCAAGGTAGTCTAGCCTGGGGCAATCAAACCAGAGCTTGTTGCTGCTATTAGCTTCAACAATGTTTGTGCCAAGGAAGCCTTTGTTTATTTGTTTTATCCATGCATGAAAATGATATTTTTTCCTCTGCTGAGAACCGATGAGCATTCTGAGAAGAAAGAACTGGTGATCTGCCTCCATGGGACTTTAGTTGATTGTCTGGAGATTCTTGAAGCTGAAAGCTTCTCAAGTGCCCCTGGTCAGAAGGAGGGGATGCAGCAATGAGGTAGAGGCTGCTGCTTCCCAGTAGAACTATAAATGAGCACAATCAGTTCAAAGATACAAAGCTACAAATCACTTCTTCACTGATCACATGAGTTGTCAAAGAGGCTCCCCTGGGACAACACATGGACACCAGCAAATTGTTCCATGCTGAGTTAAGCATTCTTGCATGAAAGCTAAAGCAATAATCTGTTTTTCCTTTTGTTTAATATAATCTAAATTAGTGTAGCTAAATCTCCAGATGAAGATTCAACTTTCTCTTGAAGTTTCTCTCTTTCCTTGGAAGTCATCTTGCATCAGGTGTGGGAGATAGATAACAGCCAAGGAAAATTTGGCTTCTACTCTCAAGTGAAACTAACTGTGTCCCACTGAACGTAAAATCCTATGTAACAATGCATTTATTGATTTTCGTCCAGAAATCTTTCCTACTGTTGCTAGCATTGCCCCCCAGCTGAGAGTCTGGCTTCCATGCAGCTCTCACACCAAGCTGTTCCTCCAGCCTTGAAGAATTCCTTGAAAAATGGATTTAGGATGCCCACGAGTCTGCCTGGCTGTTGGAGCTTCCTACCAGGCCTCCAGTGCTGCAGCCTGTGAAATAGCTGTTATTCAGACTAATGAACACTGCTTGTGCAAGCACTGGTGGGTAGAAAGTGGCCATGAATAAATTTAGGATGGAAATTAGACAAATATTTCTAAGCCTCAGAAAAGGATGGTTCTGGAAAAGCCTTTTGTTGTAACAGTGGTAGCTAAATCATTAAACATTTCAATTAAAAATAAGAAGTTCAAGCAATTTATGTTCTGCCTGCAAAACAAGAGACCAAACCAGGCTTTTCACACATTCTGTTGCCAAGCCCAAGTTTCAACACAAGCACATCAGCACCTCTGCATTGCTCAGTGCGGGCTACAAAGCACACAGCAAAAAAGCACACATGTTAAGCCTCCTTACTGGCGGGCGTGAGGACACAGGCATGACAATCACAACCTATGTTTTAAGTAAGGAACGTGGGTTAAGTTAAACAGCAGAGATGGCTCTCTGGAATTGCCAGGGCCCCTGGCTGTGCTTCATCAGGTTGGGGGGAGCAGCAGGGCTGCCCGTGAGGCTGAGGCACCCACATGTTGCACTGCAGGACACCCACTTGCAAGGGGACTGCAAGGTGGCATAGAAATAAAACATCCTGGGGTTTGTTATAGGAGGATCTTCAGATATTTCGGGGCATTCATTAAGGTCTTTTCAACATCTAGTGCTGTTTGCCTGTTGCATTTGTCTTGAATGTATGATTCAGTGGTTTCTTGTTGCCTTACATGTCAGTAATAAATACATAGGCCTCTTTTGTCTAAATTTGGTTTAAACAGCAGTGTGGCATTTTCCTGTGACATAGCACTTGAAAAGATGGTCCCTACCTAAAATATTTTACAAGTGACAGTTAAATCAAGTGGAGAAGCACAAGAGACCACAAGCTGAAATCATGCTTCCAGCCACAGCACTAGGCAGAGGTCTCTGCTCAGCTGCAGCCTGACCACTGTCAGGTTTTGCTGCTGGCATCGCAACAGAGCAGGGTTTTAAGAAGGGATTAACCACCAGAGCATCTTTATTCTGCATCCTTTTGTGCTTTTGTGTTTTCTCTGCTGGCTCAAAACCAGCAGGTAAGTAGCCTGCATTATTGTCAGAGTTTTTCTTGCTGTTACTGATGATTTGTGGCAACACAATGAGAGCGGGCAGAGCCTTGCAGAGTATCGCTCCAAAGAAACAAAACTAGGAAAATCAATGTTTGCTAACGGGGAAAGAAAATCATCTTCACTGAAAGGAACTGACTCATGGAATGGGGTCTATGAGTTCCTGCCTCGCCTCTTGTAGGCAATCACCTATGTTTAAAAGGAGACAGAAGGAAAGAGAAAGAAAAGAGAATGGTAAAATGCTGCTCCATTAATTAGGGTAAGCACTCTGCCCATTCTGGGATGTTTCAGCTTCCCCTGCAGAGTCTGCTGAAGTCAAAGCAGTTTGTGGGATGTATTTCCATTTTATATCCAAATAGGTGTATGTTACCTTTTGTGTCCCTCTCAGGTGTGCAGTGGCCGTGAGCTAACCTGTGTCTAAAGTAGCACCAAGGGGAAGAGGTAAAATGCTGTTCCTAATTTATGGCTATGGAGAAAAAAGATCCTTTCTTTCTTTTTTATTATTGGCAATGCATGGAGCTCATGTGAATAGGCTACTCAGAATGGGGTGGCTAGCTCTTATTCAGAAGTGTGCACTATATGGGATTATTGATTTCTTCTCTGCTTGGAGATAAAAAACAGAATAAGCAGGAAACAGTTTTCACACTTGACCTCATACATGTTCAGCCCTGAATTGTTTCCAAGCAGGTTCTTCTGCATCTGTTTTTAACCTTTAGATACCACTGCCTTTACACACTCAGCAAGGGCACTCCATACAATTATTTCCTCCTAACCACCAGCTAATTGGGCTTGCTATAATGCACCACATTCAGACCCAAATTATTAAATCGATGGTGTTTTTTGAAGAAATCATTAATCATTTTATTTCTCCTGGTCTGCTTGATTTTGTCTGGTTTTCTATACCCCCATCCTTGTTACACTAAGCAGCAGTTTTTAATTATGCCTGTTTTTTCATCTTCTGTTATTAAAATAGGAGTAATGATGGTGCTGACACGTTCTGGAAAAGGAGGAAAATTATTAATTAGAGCATACATCAATAATCACTTGGCTTTCTGTTACTGCAATGTAGCAGTAAAGGATTTAGCAACTCTAGAAATAAAAGTGTATTGAATAAGTACAGTCCCCTTTTGGTGAGAAGAACGTTTACATTACAGATTTATTTTAAAATGTACAGTGCTCTCAACTTGCTCTTCAATTTGAAAAACAGTTATTTTATATAAAAGCAATTTTCCTTGCTCACATAGTTGATATAAAACTGTATGTTATATAGCATAGGAAAGGATATACAATTATTCTTGTAAATGGAGATTTTGTTTCAAATACCTCTTCCTGCTTTTTTTCGGGGGTTTTATAGAGTCCCATCATTTCTTGTTCACAGTATCAAATGAACACAGGTGATGTACACTTAGGACACGAAATCACATATTTCTTGAATTATATAGAAATTTGGGTTCAGCCTTGTACATGCATATATTTATATTTTGTCATCCACTATTGTTATCTTCATGTTTAGAAGCCCTTGGTCAACCAGCCCTGGTTAAGATGCAGCAGAAGCCAGTTTACGCTGCCAGAAAAGGATGTATAAATCAAGGTCACTATAATTGGAAGCAGTTCTGAAATGTTTTGCCATCATCCTCTCCACTTGCAGCAAACATATTTGAAATGCCAAAATGGAAATGTAAAAGTCCTAAATTGTGAAAAAAGAGAAAAATATATAATTGATAAACTTTACAAACATGAGTACACAAACTGTTGGGATTAGTGTATGTCATTTAATGTCAAACCTCATTTTGTGTTCTAAGCTACAACAAAAAGTTAAGGAACAATGGCAACGTTTTTGGATGTCTTCCTTTTGGCCTTGCACGACTTTTAATGAACATTTATCATGGGTTGATACACTAACTCTCCAGTTATTTCAATCCAACTGGCCCCAATACTAGCAGATATTTACAAAAGAAACATGGAGTTGCTGTGGATAAAGAAACTGGTGTTTAAGGCAAGTAAATAATTCCATCTAGTTCCTGTTGGGTTTCTCTTGGTGTCATATTTCCATGAACAACAGGACATTTTTAAAATATAAAACAACAATTGAATTGTCACAGTATGGGTGGCATTTCAGTTCTGCACCACTTCCTCACTGGACCAGAAGACAAAAGGTTGAAATATTAAGGGACATGGACCCAGACATGCTTCATCTGTTAGCATCCCAGCACGACACCTGAAATAGGCTTCTGAGAAAGAAACATTAAAATGAAGTTCCCAGACATGTTAACCCTTGTGTGACTGTTCTTCACCCTCATCCCACAAATTCCTCTCCTTGGAAAATAGGCGTAATGCCATTGTGGAAGCAAACACCAGGTGTGTTTTGAATTGTGTTAGGAAATTTGCATAGGAAAGTGTGAGCTGGCTGCTGAGGACCTCCACCTCTCAACAAGGGTTAATTCAGTGGGACTCCTCCCAGAACCTCAACATTGCAACCAAATACTTGCATGTCCAAGCTTTTTGACATCATCTTTTTATTATTATTTTAATTTTCCCCCTGTGGCTTCTTCAGCAGTCACAGCTGAAGCCTCTGGTCTTCCCTACAGCCTTTCTCCAGCTCTTACCCTATGGGCTTTCATCTGGCTGTTGAGGGACATCCTCTCACTTGTATCTCTGACATCACCTTACCATAGCAAAGGCAAAAATATTTCTATCTTTACACCTTTTACTTCCCACATCCTTTTTTTTCTGAACAGCATTTTTGTCTGAGTCACCTGAACTGTGACTTTATCCCAAGAAGTATTTGAAATTTGTTTAAGGCACATAATTAAGAGGAATTAGAGTATTTGCCAGTTTGCTTAGGACAACACAAAGTCTAAAGCCAGCCTATGCAGTTGAAACTGATCCCTTCTGTGTGGTCTGACATAGCCCAAAATTCTGACACTTCTAATTTTCCTACTGGAGAGGCAGACAAGGTTATTCAGACACTGTTCATCACCTGTATCTCCATCTGTGTAAGGATATAATCTTGTTTCTGAGAAGGTCCTTTTTGCATTCCACTAGGAATTAGTCTCTCCTTTAGAGCTAGAGTGAAGCCTGGTTTTAATTGTTTCAAGGCAGAAGAGGAGTGGGGAAATTAAATGGAACAGAAGTGTAATGTGAATGGTAGCCTTTCAACTTCTTGGGAATCTTAAGTAAAAGGTAAAATGCTTTTTGAAAAGGTCATGTAATAGAAACGATCAGTTTTAATAAGGCATTTCTCTCCTCTGTTGAGGCAAAAGTGTCAATATGCAACAATCTCCAACCAGAAGTACTCGAAAAAAAACCTCTGGTGTACTTAAACGCTATTGGAAATCATGAGAAAATACACTCTTATGGAGTAGGCAATTTTTGACTTAAATGAAATCATATAAATGGAAGGTCACAGTCTCAGTAAGCCTAAATGACAAGAATGAAAAAGAAGTTGAGTTCTGTGGACTGAATTTTCTGAGCAGTGCCTGGGCAGCAGTTTAGTAGGACTCCATGTTTTGCATCCACAGAGAAAATACATCTCAACAGCACAGAGCAAAGCACTGAATTTCTGGACTTCTATTTGCAATGGTGATCAGGTACCTGCACAAAACTCATCACCAATTCAGTGGTCCCTGGAGAGTCATGTTAATTAGAAAAGCCTGGTCTCAGTCAGTAACAGCAGAGTTCACAGCTCCCGTGCAGATTGCCCCCCCAGACTCTGCAAGGTTTAATTGAAGAGTTTACACAGGCTCGACTGATTTTTGCCCATAAGATTTAACTTGTTTGTCCTTCTCCCAGCCTATTTATTAACAGGTCTTTGTGCAATAAATATAGTTACCCATTTATTTGAAGCTTGGCTTTCCTTACTGCACATATTTGCAAAAAACTCCAAACTACTGCAAGTATTAATTAAAGATATAATAGGGTTTTTTTTTTACTCACTCTTGTTGTTAATTGTGCACAGATACCTTATATGAATAAAATTATGCCTCTCCAACTTGATGAATGACTGAATTTCTCAATGTGTTTCTATTATTTATTGACAAATCTGAAGAAGCCATTTCAATATGAAAAAGAAAGTGAATGTGTGATTGATCAAGTTATTTGTCTCTGCCTGCTAGCATGGTTATTTAGCTCCATCATATTCCAAAGTATACATAAACCCTCACTACACAGTGGCAAATAGTGTCAGTAATAGAGCCAATTATATCTGTTGCCAAAGTTATTGTGCTCCTTCAGCATCTTCTTGCACCTATTGCCAGTGCTATCAGAAAAAGATGGAAGAATGAGAACACATTTCCTCAGCAAGACAGCAAGGAAGGAGGAAGGGTTACCTGATTAAAAAAATAGCTTGGCTATATAAAAGCCAGGGCTTTTTGGGAGGGCTGATGAGGTGAACCCGATCTGACTCCTTGCCAACAGACAGGGCAAGACTTCTGTAGATTTCAGTGGGTTCAGAGTTTCAATTCAGAAATGGAAACACAATAAAAAGAAAAAATAGCATCTCAAGATGATTTTTAAAAGTGGATAGCATACAGAATACAGCTAATAACAGCAGAACCCAAAATACAACAGCTTCTCTGTATTATTTAAAGAGAGATACAACTTCTTTTGTTCTCACAGTTTTATTCCAGAACCCTTCAATGAAAATCAATTTTGAAAGGAGCTCATGTCTTTGGGTCCTTGTCACACACAGACTCAAGTCAAATTGCAGAGACATAGTTAACATTTCTAAGTGATTGCTTCATCACTTACAAAAGGAAGTATTATGGCCATTTTAGTCTTTCTGTCCATTTTTAAAGACCTTGTTTTACAGAAGCTGAGTGTGGGATCCCTGCAGACTTAATGAACAAAATTCATTCTCAGGATTACATATTATTGTCATCATCTAGCTGTCATCTTGCTGTCTATTTGGTATGTTCAGTCATTGTTTTCTTTCTCTAAATTCTTGGATGAGGCATTTTTCAGTGTATCAGACAAGCAAAACCATCAGCTTTCCCTCTGACTAATGTGTATCAATACTAGCAAGGCACAGCAAGCCTCTGATTTTAAGGAACCAAAAACATCCTATCTCTTGTCAATTGTGCTGTTATTGTGCTGCGGTGACCCAGCCCACCTTGGGGCTGAGTGATATCCACTGGGTGGATTTCCCTGCCCAGGACTCCGACCCTGAGGGTGGATCCAAGGGCGAGACCAAGCTTTAAGGCTACTCCCCACTGGGTGTCCCTCTAGCAGCATGTCCTCCTCTCCTNTGTATTGAGCTCTGGAAAGTTCTGTTCAGTTCGGTTCCCCCCTGGTTGGTTCAAATATGTTCCTCCCCTAACCCTCTGTGATTTGTTCCCTGTCACCCCTCGTCATTCCCTTACTGGTTTATCCCTTTGTTCCTGCACTTCTCCGCCCCTGTTTCAAAAGGGGGCTGTAACTGCTCCCCATGGCTCTTCTCCTTTGTCCCCGCTTTTGACTGGAACTCTGCCCCTCGGGGCTGGAATAAAGTCGGGATTACAGACAAGAAAAGAGTCCCTCTTTCTTTCTTCACCCTTGCCTGTTGCCTAGCAACACCTTGCAGCAGCCAGCCTTCCAACTGAGCTACTTGCAGGCAGCACTGACAGCTGCTGACAGGACTCTGATTGCCACGTTGCCGGGGCATCAGAACTTGTTGCCTGCCAGGCCACCGGGCGGCTTGCGGTCAGCGCAACATTATTGTACTCTGGTTAAAAGTGGACAGAAAAGTAGTAACAAGGCTTAGAAAGGCTGGAAAATGCTTACAGCACCTGCCTTCTTCCAAATACTTTACAATTAATACAGGGATACATAAAGACAGTGATGGCTCCTTCTTTCAATATTTGACGATTTTCACTTCCAGCTTTTGCAGTGTTTGTGTTGGCTGTACCACAAGAGTTTTCTGCAGTCATGGTACCATCCTTGAACACCAAAAGCTTACCTTTGCTGGATGCATGGCATGGGCAGGGCTCAGACTCACTCAGGTTGCTCCAAGGTATCACCTACATAGAGAAGCTGATCTCTGAGTAGAAAAAATTTAAAAAAAAAAGAAAAGAAACTGCAGTGGAAATCGATCTTCTCTGTTACTCTTGAAGTGACAATTTTAAAAAATAACTCTTGCCTGTTATGAGATTTCTGTTTCCCTGTGATTAATCCTGAGAGTCAGTGTAATTGTACAATTAATCCAATTAACTAATCTTTTTCACAATAGCCTTATCGCGTGGCTCTGTGTTTGTGGGTGGGCAGTGGTTGCCACAGCCTGCTGGCACAGGTCTCAGAATTACAGCAGAGAGAAAGAATTATATTCATGCATCATTCACTTCTACCCTGGGGTATAATAAATAGGAGTTCTTGTGATAACCAGTTGTCTGGCTCAACCGGAAGAATAGAACACATAAAACCCTCACAATTCTGTTGTTCACCGAAGAGATGGCAGAAATTGCTGCTAGGCCCTCAGTTAACGAGGATCTAAACCAGCTCAATCCTTGGCATTAATTTTTCCCTATCCTTTGCAGTATTTTTTTTACATCGCTGACTGACTTCATGCTGAGAAAATCCCTTCTCTTTTGCTTTTTTCACAGGTATACTTAACTTCTGGGATTCCAGCTTAGTCAGGGCAGATTTCTGTTTTATCATTACAAGGCAGAGTAAAACCTCCCTGTGTGTGTGCTGGGAAGACTAGACTAGGGCATTTCTTTCATAATATATAGTGACCTTCAGAGCTACACTTGGGATGACATAACTTCTCTGCTTTCACTGGTACTAGAAAGACTCAAATTTGCTTAAATGCAATATCCCAGGACTCTCTGGAGCAGAGGGATTCTTCAAATATCAGGAGGGGATGTTCAAACAGCACAGAAAGGACACCAGACATGTCTGCTGGGGAAAAGCAACACAGCCATGCCAAATCTGTCCAAATGATCTCAGCAAACAGCAAAACCTCAAATCTTCACCTTCAATTGCCCACACCACTGTTTCAGATACCAGCAGGTGCTGGACATGATCTCATGGGGCTGGCAGAAAAGTGGGACCTACAGAAACGTGAGCCCTAGGGAAGAACAGGGAAGATCTGGACAGAGACCCACATCAACAAAAAGCAGTCTGACTTTAGTGTTTTAAAATATGTCCTTTCTTCCCTGAGTTTTCCATTTTCCCTTTTAAACTGTGATCTTTGTGCTAAATGGTCTATCCATCTCTCAACTACCTGAGACTAATCCACAAATTCTTATGCTGGAGTCTGATATCACTATTTGGTACTTTAGAAAATGGCATTAGCATTTATTAGCATGCATTAGCCTTAATAAAAAGCAACAATATATTTGCTGTTTTGTTCCTTCAGACATGATCCACTGGTCTGAAACAATTTTTGAAACTCTCGTAGCAAAACCATAATACAAAGGTCACACAGTAGCGAGCAAATTAGAAGCATGCTCATATTTTTACATAAAATACATACGCAAAGAGGCAGATATCCATCTTGCCATTGAAAACCCATAATTTGGTGTGCTTGTCTAATAACTCATTTGGGAATTTAGAAAGTATGCAATACAGATTTCAAAATACATCATTGCACTAAAAGAAAACACTGACATACAAAGACAAAAAGTAATAATCTGGAAACTAAGCAAAAAAAAAAATTAAAAGACCCAACCATTGTTTGTACAATCATTGCATTTTATTTTTTCTTACACAACAGAGAATGTCTCATTTTCATTTGTACAGATGTAACACCTGGTAGTACAAATACCACTGGATGAAATACCTGTGTGAGATTCAAACTGTACATGTTTGAACCTTATAACAATCAAAAGCGGATACTGTTCACAGATTAAGACAGTTTAAGGCATGAGTTACATCTCTTAGTTCCAAATAAACTCCATGGAAATCTGAAGAATACACTAGAAATCAATTCATTTGTCCATGCTCTGTTTTCTACTTACCTCCACACCATGGCCTCAAGGCATGAGCATCACATCAGCCCTGTCAGTACAGTTCAGGTGTCTCACATGTTTTTGGGCATAAGAGACACATAATAGGTCTATGTTTGGAATATCTTAACAGACCACTCCTTATGTGATGTGTGGAGAGGGATTCATCAGACACTCACATCTGACCAACTTCAGATGTCCAGGCAGGGGATCCCATAAGAGGCTGTGATGCTCATCCATATCCCAGATATGTACACAGGGTGGACAGGCACAACATGATCTCATGGAAGACTGCTCTTTCTGAAACAGGCTCTGAAGAATGACTGACCTAAAATGACTCCATAGCTCTGTGTTTAGCTGAGGCAGTTCCCCCAGAATTCTCCATGGCTTGTAACAGAGGCTGGACACCCGGTTCGTAAGCAGACACATCAGTGCAGACACATCAAATTATTGAATTCCACCTCCATGGCCAGCACTCCAAAAAAAGTAAAATAACTTTTTTAAAGGTCATGATAAGTAGTCAACGTGTTCATTAAAAAAACAAAACAAAAAAAAACCAAAAAAGCAAACAAAAAAGCAAACAAAAGAAAACAAAAAAAAAGACCAAAAAAAAAAAAAACCACCAAATTAAAAAACAGACTCAATCATATTTTTCAAGCCATGCCTCACAGGAAGACAGAAAATTCTTACAGATTTGCCATATCTTACACATAAAATTATCCTCCCTCCATTAAAGAGCTGAAGCCAGACAAGAGAAATGCACATAGATTTTCTCCTCAGTGGACAAAATGCTAAGACAGATAATGTGGAGCAAAACCTCTTCCTTACACAGGGCTTCTCTTAATCAGAAAGAGGGAAAAGAAGCATCATTCCTCAAAAGACCTGTCCAGAAAGGCAAGTAAGGAGCAGCCTGAGAGACCTGTCCACAAGGGAAAAGGGAAAAGGGAAAAGGGAAAAGGGAAAAGGGAAAAGGGAAAAGGGAAAAGGGAAAAGGGAAAAGGGAAAAGGGAAAAGGGAAAAGGGAAAAGGGAAAAGGGAAAAGGGAAAAGGGAAAAGGGAAAAGGGAAAAGGGAAAAGGGAAAAGGGAAAAGGGAAAAGGGAAAAGGGAAAAGGGAAAAGGGAAAAGGGAAAAGGGAAAAGGGAAAAGGGAAAAGGGAAAAGGGAAAAGGGAAAAGGGAAAAGGGAAAAGGGAAAAGGGAAAAGGGAAAAGGGAAAAGGGAAAAGGGAAAAGGGAAAAGGGAAAAGGGAAAAGGGAAAAGGGAAAAGGGAAAAGGGAAAAGGGAAAAGGGAAAAGGGAAAAGGGAAAAGGGAAAAGGGAAAAGGGAAAAGGGAAAAGGGAAAAGGGAAAAGGGAAAAGGGAAAAGGGAAAAGGGAAAAGGGAAAAGGGAAAAGGGAAAAGGGAAAAGGGAAAAGGGAAAAGGGAAAAGGGAAAAGGGAAAAGGGAAAAGGGAAAAGGGAAAAGGGAAAAGGGAAAAGGGAAAAGGGAAAAGGGAAAAGGGAAAAGGGAAAAGGGAAAAGGGAAAAGGGAAAAGGGAAAAGGGAAAAGGGAAAAGGGAAAAGGGAAAAGGGAAAAGAGAAGGAGAAGGAGAAGGAGAAGGAGAAGGAGAAGGAGAAGGAAAAGGAAAAGGAAAAGGAAAAGGAAAAGGAAAAGGAAAAGGAAAAGGAAAAGGAAAAGGAAAAGGAAAAGGAAAAGAAAAAGGAAAAGGAAAAGGAAAAGGAAAAGGAAAAGGAAAAGGAAAAGGAGAAGGAGAAGGAGAAGGAGAAGGAGAAGGAGAAGGAAAAGGAAAAGGAAAAAAGGAAAAGGAAAAGGAAAAGGAAAAGGAAAAGGAAAAGGAAAAGGAAAAGGAAAAGGAAAAGGAAAAGGAAAAGGAAAAGGAAAAGGAAGTCAAGGCAAAAGGCAAGGAGAAATATCAAGACTTAATTTTCACAAAAGAATCCTTATGATATTGATTCATCCAGAATAATAGCTCATAAAAGAGAAGGAAATTAAAAAAGCTTTTTTTATTTATGGGAGGATTTTCTTTTAAAAATTCTGGCTTCTAACTTAATATCACTTACAGGACTGTGATTTGTGAATTTTGAACATTTGGGGTCAGCTGTATTAAAACACATATGGAACAACAGTAATGAAGGATGATCAGAAGAGTGTAATGTGTCTTCAAGTTTTACATCTGATGAATTTCCCCCAAAGAGAAACGCATTAGAGGGAACATCACTGCCAGTAAAAAGCTGAGCACTTGGATGCTTGCCATGCCCAATTCCCCATTGACACTGGAGTGCCTGAGATAATGCAGAACAGTACTTTGCAAGACTTGCTTTAGTTCTCTTTCACTGCATATAAAACTTTCTCTTTCCTCCTATGGCAACCACTTAAAAAGCTGAGTGGTTATGTTACCCAAGTGCTTCAAATACAAAAACTTAATGTAATGTTGGGAACTTATTGTAAATATCTCCTATTTCACAGAATCATGGAACCAGGGAATGGTTTGGGTTGGAAGGGGCTTAAAAAATCATCCAAGTCCCTGCCATGGGCAGGGACACCTTCCATTAGACCAGGTTGTTCAAAGCCCCATCCAACCTGGGCTTGAACACTTCCAGGGGTGGGATGTATACAATTTCTCTGGACAGGTTTCCCCTATTGAATGCTGAAATGGATGAACAATTTTCATCCATTAATATGTAAAGTGCCATCTTCATCTCTTAAAGACGAATAAATGGCAATATAATCTGAATTAATTGCTCCTTTCTGACCAAGGGACATGGAGGCAGATTTTCCAATCACTAGAAGCAGAACATCAGAAGGTAACTCTGCCACCCTCGACAATATTTATGTTCCTGCAAGGGCTTGACATAGTCTCAGTGATGATATGGTCTGTTAGGTGGTGTCAGCCCATCCAGCAGAGAGCAAAACAGGGAATAGCAGCTGTAATGTCAGAGGTCTGTAGAATAAGAAGCCTTCACACTCACTCATTTCGTCCCTCCTTAATAACAGAACTGCCAGCCAGGATCAGACCAATTTTCCGTGAAATCCAGAGTCTTGAGCTCATCTCCTAGTCACTCCTAGTCACACTTACAGTGCAAAATCACAAAGGAGGCAGGAAAAATGCATGCCTTGAAACTGTCAGTCCAGGAACAACAGAATGTTCCTGAACCCATGTGTTTCCCCTAGGGTGTATGTGGATTAAATGGACTGATTCCCTCACAAAACAAGCAGTTCTGGATACTGATATATTACCTGTCTTCCCACTCTGGGGGGCTGATAATTTGCTTCTGATAACTTCAGAAGTTATCCAAGTTACTCGGATGAGTAACTTTTTCAGGCAATTGAATAGTCCATGTTATCAAAATTTAAGCACCATTGCTTCAAGACATTGCATATTTTTAAATTACTTTACAGTGATTGCTCACATTTGACAGTAAATAGCTGCTGTTTAGAGCAGAGAGTTTTTTCTCACACAAAACAGTTAGTGCCTGTTTCCAGGGAATGCAGTAGTCTATGAGCCAATCACTGGTACAAGATGACCTAAAAATTAACTGTTGCCTAGTAGCAATGATGGAGACCTGATTGCATATGGGTTGTACAAACAGACAGGGCACCCATAGATGCAGTATAAATTTACATCTTTGAAAACACCAGTTTTCTAAAAATTAAAACAGCTGTTGACATAGTTCACTAGTTTTAAATGTGGTTCAAAAATTCTCTAAAATCAAAGTCTGCAGAAAACTTACGGACAAGAAACTCATTCCTTTTAAAAAAAGAATGAAGTATTGATATTTAATAAATAAAATTTAAACAAATCAATGCTTAAAGATTGGATGCTTAAAGAGTGGATTAAAGGAAATGCCACAAATATGGATAAACAAAGCAGTCAATACCTGCCTGAAAGGGCAGCCCGTTGGTTGCTCTGCTGTGTGTGGACAGCCGAGTGGCTGGGCGGCGCCCCATCAGTCGTTTTGCTCCTCCACAGCCATTGGCTCTCTCCCGACTGCCCTCCCCTCGCTTCTGTGATATAACAGACATCCCCGACAGCCCTTTTTGTCTTTTGTCTGCACCCTCCTCGGCTCCAGCATTAAAACCTGCTGGTAATAAGCGGAAAAGAACCCTTCCTCATCTCTTTATTTCACTGCTTAATTAAACCGTGTGTGTGAACTGAGCAAACATCCCGCGGAAGCTCTGACGCAGGCACAGCTCTATCTAGTGTCGCAGTAACGACACAAAAGGAAGAGACAGAGGCACCTGTTACCAGGATCAGAGAGAAGGAAGGAAGGGGGCAAGACCCACCTTCTTTATTTTTTATATGCATTTAGAAATCACTATTCATTGGAGGAAATCAGTTCTTCCTCCCTCAATAACAATGGTCAAAGGAAATGTCCATCAAAGTTCTGTGTCCAGGAGAAAGGAATGTGAGTGATAAGATACAGTTACAATAACATGGCCATGTTTACAGAGAAAAGTGTGAGAAACTAGCTACAAAGGAAAGACAACATCCAGAACTGCAAAAATCAGGGCAACAATATAGAGACTGGGAAAGGTTGGGATCGCTTTTCTCAGGTCATGTGACTGCTGCTGAAGGCTTCAAGTTACTCATGCTTTTTACCCACAGCAGTAATGGTATAAAAATATTCAGTATATACACCTCTTTCATGTTTTAAATCAGACAAGAGGAGGTATCCAGGCTATTTGATGCTGATAGAGAATGCTGCTATTGACATCAAAAAGGGTGATGGGAAAGTATTTGATAAAGCTCACATTTTCTGTTACACAGAGATAATCTATATCTGAAGAAGAAGCAGGTGAGAACCTTTCTGAAACTATCTGTTTAATTTTGAACAGATACTGGAAAGTAGTGACATTTGCAGTGGCAGTTCAGAATATCAAAATGCAAGTCAAAAAGGTGTACAGATATCCTGAAAAATACTAATAGTACTTCAAGGGCCTGGTACAAACAAGTAAAACTCCTGAGCACAACCAGTGTAATTACAACTGTTGAGTGCAAGGGATTTGCAAGCTGGTTTGACTGATATGAAAAATAGAAGAAAATAAACTAAAACCCTGAGCTAAATCATAGCTAACAATGGACTCTGGCAATAAGTGGTTAAAGGCTGAGGGGCAGATGTAAAATTGTTCAAGAGACGAGTAAAAATTGAGACAAACCTCATGTACCTACCTATCACACATTTCTAAGGCATGAGGAGTTTTTGATTTACCAGTTCTTTATAAGTCCAGATGTCCTGCAGTTTTGGTTAAACTAATCTTTAATTTAGAATAAACTCTGCTCCATCTGTGGAGGTAGATGAGGAATAGAGATTGGAGTTGTATGAAATTATGACTTTGAGACCAGGCATCCTCTTACTTAAGTCAGAAGGAAGAGGCCTTTGTCAGGTACTCTAAGAGCAGTCTGCCATGGGAAATCCTGAGAGGTAGGCCATGGTGTATATATGCATTTTGCCATATGATAAGGAACGAAAAACGTCTTCCAGGTGGAAGTACTTATGATTGGGTACAGCATCCATGCCAGGTGGCTCTGCTAATTCTACATCAAAATTGTCTCATGCCCTTCTCAACAGTTTTTCCTAAAATCTTCACACCCCTAGTTACTGAGGCAGGTCAGGACACTTAATGAGGTCTGAGAGGAATTTTTAAGATATTGAATGATTCAAGGGTCTGAAAGACAGCTTAAAGAACTTTGGTGAGAAAATGTAGTGCTGAAGTGGGGCCTTAATTTTTTGTCTGTGAGGTCCTGATTTAAGTGTCACTGTAATATGTTTTGACTATAATGCGTTATTCTGATGGACTTCTCACTCAGGAGATCCAAAGCAGGCAGTTTGCCTCAACTCAGCTCTGAATAAGAGTGCAATCAGTCTCCGAACTCCACTGCTCTTACCACTACAAATTGCAGACTCCATCAGGAGATCAACAATTTATCTGTCACAGAACACTGGCATCTTACTGCTAAAGGCAGGCTTGTCAGATCAGTGCTGAAAAACCTGTCCTTCTGCTCCCCGTGATGCACCTGCTCTGTGGATAATGAGAGGACTTGAGGATCCAGGACTGTCAGACTGACAGATCTTTGACAAGGTCTGAATCCTACGGCAGTGGGGGAATTGTCTGGTTTTGGATTTTTTGTCTTTTTTTTTTTTTTTTTTTTTAAGCAAACACTTACAGCTACAGTTGATCATCCAGCCCCACAAACAGTACATTGTCATTACCTGTAATCCAGCATTCTGCTCCTTGGAGATGACACAGGCTGCCCAGGATGCACCTGTACATGTCCCATCTCCTTTGCCAGCTTACTCCCAGCGTTAAAATCCTATGTCTCAGCCAGTGCAACAGATTTAGCTACAGGAATGACAAATGTCACCTGGAGCTGTTGATGTGCAGCCCGCACATCACCACAAGGATTTTCTCCCAAAACCAGTGGCTTTATCATCTGTCCACATATCGTTTCAGCAGCTCTGCTGTGTCAGGCAAAGCTCATATGTGTCTTCTTCCTCTGCAGCCCCCTTTTCCTCCTTCCTCTCCCTAAGCACAAGCAGGTCCTGGGGAAATGCTGAGCCTGCTACCTCTTATGTATCTCAACATTTTTGCTGTCTCTTTAAGGACTCTTTTCTGTGGATATTAAAATTGCAGGTTTTGAGGAAAGGGACCATCTCTTTGTTCTGTATTTGTGTAATACACAGTGACACAGAAATGCCTTCTGTTTCTAGCTGCTTTGGTAATACAAATTGAACAAGAATAGCGACATGGTTGCCTAATTACCCTGTTTTCTTCCCTGCATCAGCAGCAATTTCAGTCAGCTGAATTTTGTAATTACAGAGTTAAGAGTGGGCACCATACCAAGTCTCTTTTTTTGCCTTCTTATGACTGAGAGCTTCTGGGCACAGGTCCTTAAAGAGCTAATGGCACTGTGAAAAGTCAAAATCTAGAGTAGTCTGCTCCTTCTCCAGGTTCTTAGGGTGATTGGGGGATGTTTCTTTCCCCCTTCTTTGACTTATTTTTCCTAGATCAGTGTCAATCTCATTTTCCTGCTGCAGCCTCTGAAAGGAGACTCTGGGGCTCTCCCCCTTCGCTCTCCCACTGGGCTAGGCAACTCCTGCTGGTGCCACCAGCCATGTCCTAGGCAAAGGCCACTCATGTGTTGCACTCCTAGCACTGGCTGCGCCGCCACGCTACAGTTATTAAATGTTCTGCCGCATTACACTTTTAAAAATGTGCAACTTCTGCTTTGATCTTGGCAGCCTGAGACAGTGATTTAAACGCCTCCTACCTCCTTTCCTGAGTCAACGCTTCAGCATCACTGCTAAGAAGCACAGCTGGCTGACAGCTCTTTGGGAGTCAGCCTCCTGAAACAAGTCCCAGGGAGAGGGAAATATGGCACCATGCCCTGCTTGCTTTTAGAGCTGAAACACACAGGGGCTCAAATGACTAATTCTTCAAAGTTTTTCCTTTTATAAATGATCAGTTTTCTAAATACAGTAGGAGTCCTTGATGCTGGTTCTCACCCGAACAGTTACCTTCCAAACTGGACCAGCTCTCCTGTGCTGTTTTTTTGATTTTTTTTTTTTTTTGTGGTAGGCATTTGGGTCCAGTCATTACCCTCCTGTAATGTAGGTGAGGGGGTCTGTGGGTCTTCCTGGGGCAGCCCTCCTTAATGGGTTTCTCTCTGCAAGAAACTCAACAGCTCCCCAGAGGAGAAGTCCACACCAGTACTGGACCAAAACTCCACCACCATCCAGCTCAAAGTTTTCTTGTAAACCAGACTGCCTTTTCAAAGGCACATTCAACCTTAACTTTTATTGCTCATAGCTGAAATTTAAGTCTAAGAGTACATTAATCAGCAAACTAATTGTCTCTTGTATTAGCTGGGGATGTTTAGTAACTAAGTAAATATTGAGATTAGTGCTCTCAAGAGTAGGTATTTTCAACAGATGTTTTGGGTAGAACTTGCAAGCAAGGGATATTAAAAGGGAAGCATATGTAATGCAAAGTAGACTGCATTAAGGAGTTATTTTAATGAAGAACCAAGACCCAAAGAAGCTAAGTGGTCACAAAATAATTAATACCAAGTTTTTTCTTTTTTCCCCCAGATGAAATTAATGGGATATTAAGATAAAATTTCAATTGGACCTGACGTCTCAAACACCTTTGATGACAAGACCCCTGGTTCTACAGACAACTGCTACAGAACTTGGTCTCTTTCATTTGACATTGTTGTCTTTTTTAAACAAAAGTTTATTCTACCGTACGAATATAGCCCAGCCTATTGTTTCTGATGAGATTTGAGGAATGACATTAAAATCATTACACAGTTGATGTGGAAGCTGATGGACAGTGCTAGGCAGCAGCAGTACTGAGTAGCTGTATAGACAACTTCTCCCACCGGCTCAGAATACAGATGCACAAAAGGCCATCTTGAACCTTCAGCTGGGAATTTGGCCTGCAAAGGAAAACATCCTTTTGTACTGACTGACATGAAAAGTAACAATGTCTTGGCCTAGTGGCTTCCTTTTGGCATGACACAACACCCTCAGCTTACTCTGATGAAACCAGACACACTAAGTGTGATTTCCATCTTCTAATGCAATGAGCTTTGCCTAGGGGATCCTAGGTTGCAGTACTAGCTTTTTAGTTTTAGGTAAAATACACATTCTTAGAAATACAGCAATTGCCACATGGAACTCAACCAAAATCCTGTTTCATCCATTGGCTCATCTCTGACAATGGCCAGCAAGCAATGCATCCCTAGCAGGTATAAGTGCAGCATAATGTCTCTTACTAAGTCAGCAGGAATCCTTTTTTGCACAAGCAGTCATTTAGTGCCTGACAAGGCTTGCTCGGTACCTTTTTGAAGGAGCCTTCTCTGAAATACAGCAAATTACCTGACTAGATTTTTCATTATGTAGTAACTTTGCCACGCATATATGTGCTGCGTACTTTTTAAAAGCTGCATATTTTACAGCTGCAGCTCATAATTTGACAAGGCTTACAGCTTGGCCAAATGAAAACGATTTCCCACAAAACAAGCATAGTTGTTTCTTTTTAGCAAATGCTGTTTCCATGCCAAATTCTACTCACAGCCTCAAGCTTTTTCACTCATTTTGTATAATTTCATATGCAGCCATTTAAAACTTGGACTCTTTTTAAATCACACCAAACTCAAAATGCCTCATCAATTTTTCCTGTCTCTCTTGCTCAACCCCCTTAGTGCAGAAAATAAATATTTGACTCAGTTTTACTTTTACCTAGCTGATTCTGTAGAGGAACACTTGCATAAGCCATTAGCAATGCTCCACTCCGTCCATAAAAGGGGTTTCTAGAAATAGAAGCACTTGAAAATTTTCAGTAACTAAAAAGCAAGGTTGAAACAGTCTTCAATAACTTTCACAAATGGAGTTAACACATCTCTTTTAATTAATGAAAGGACCCAGAGATGTAAATTGGAAGCTAGAGAAGTAAACAGTCAAGTGTGATGTGTTTTGGTTGGTTTCTATGCCTTAATGAAGATAAATCAATGCACCTTATGTGAAAGATGACTATTTACCCTGGGAGATTCAGCTGTTACTGTGCACTACTAGTCTATGACTCTGATTCTTGTTATTGCAAGCTTGATTTGCTGAAAATAAAGGTATGTTGAAAGCCAAGAAAATTAGACATACTTTTGTTATGATGTTGAATCAAATTGAGTGACAAAACTATGAAAGTTTTGAAATTAAGACCATAGGGATGCATTAACCTAATGTGCATAAATCTTACTGTAAATCTTCATTGCATTTGACTATTTTTTGAAGATCAGAAAAAGAAATTATCTGTGGCCCATTACATACCAAATTGATTCCACTTAATTCTTTGTCAAAGAGCCATCCCATAGACAAATCAAAACAGCAGTGTCTGTGCCACAGACTTCTAGATCTTATCAAGGCCATGATTAAGCATGGTGCTTATTCATCATTTTTAAGGCAGAACAGTAAGTCAAAGAGTGTAGTCTTCATTTGAGTAAAACCTCCAGTCACTTCAACTTGAGATTGCTTAAGTGAAATTTGCCAAATGTAGCCCTTAGACAAATCAATCTACCAACCACAGAAAAGTTACAAAGCGTAAGTATGTGAGTCATAAAGCACAAGAACTACTGTTATTAGCTACTTATTAGCTTTTTTACCACCAAGTAGATATTTTGCAGTACAGGCAGGTATGGAAGAACACTCTGACCATGCTGATTAGAATGCAAAATTCTTGTATAATTGTTCATTTTGATTGACCCAAGTCTTGTGGCCACAGAGTCTCTGAGCCATCATGGTTTACAGTGACTGCAGGTCTGAACTATTGTTTCAGTAATTTTCTTACTTTGTAATTCAAATCAGTTTAACCTGGGAACTTCCATTTACTCTAGGGAGGAAAGAAGAAAAAGAAACAAAAAACAGGACACCAGTATCTTAGAGAACGAAATAGTTCTTCCCCTTACACAAGATTTTCCTAGTCAAACATCTCATTTTAAAGAAATATATTCTGACATTTTGTTCGTAGGTGAACCTGACTGAAAACTTGTCTCAAGAATGGCAAAGATAAGGATAGTCCAACTGGCAGATAAAGCAAACACCTGTGCAGGAAATCTGCATGTGCCCTGCTTTGCAGTCTGAGTTCAAAGGACTGCTCCACCCACCACAACATCCTTGTTAAGAGAGAAGGTGGATAAAAAGCAAGCAGAAGTTTGCTACTACTGAAGTTGCTTTGAAGGTTTTGAGGAACCTTGAAGCTGAAAATTATGCAGTGTAAGGTACAAAGGGTGTTCTTTATAGCAGATTTTATGGTCAAGTACAGCTGTCTATTCAGGGAATGAAACCACTGGGAACCTTCGATCAGAGAAGGTGGATGTGCATTGAGAAAAGCCTTGCAATAAAATTTCAGGAAGAGGTATATGATCCTGTGCTGGTTTTGGCTATGATAGAGTTAATTTTCTTCACAGTAACTGATACAGGGCTGAGTTTTAGATTTGTGCTGCAGTGTTGATAACTCAGGGATGTTTTAGCTGTTGCTGAGCAGCGCCTGCACAGAGTCAAGGCCTTTTCTGTCTCTCACCCCACCAGTGAGCAGGGCAGGGAACACAGCTGGGACAGCTGCCCCCAGCAGACCACAGGGACATCCCATACCATATGGCATCATACTAAGCATCTAAAACTGGGGGAAGAAAAAGGAAGGGGGTATGTTCAGAGTGATGGTGTTTGTCTTTCCAAGTCCCCATTATAGGTAATGCAGCCCAGTTTACCAGGGACAACTGAACACCTGCCCACCGATGGGAAGTGATCCCTTGCTTTGCTTTGCTTGTGTGCACAGTTTCTGCTTTACCTATGAAACTGTCTTAATTTCAGTCCATGGGTTGTCTCACTTTTTCTCTTCTGATTCTCTCCCCCATCCCACTGAGGGCAAGTCAGTGGCCGCGAGGGGCTGACCTGCCAGCTGGGGTCAAACCACATCACACCCTCACCACTGTGTCGCATATCCAGCAACACAAATGAAACTGTTTCCAAAAGACTACACACTTTTGTTCTTCTTCTGTTAACTAATAAAGGTGCCTGATCAATGCTGAATTGATAATCCCAGCAAATTCTCTGCTGGCAACTATCAAAAGATCATCTGAATCTCAACATCAAACAGGTAAATACTGAGGCGTTGGAGAGATGTAACTCATAACATCTTCCATACCTATAATGAGGAAATAGAAAAATGAACTCTTTTTATGCTAGGTAAAATCATTGATGCTGTCTTCAAAAACTGAAAGAATTGAAGTCAGGGCCGGTCTAGCTAATAAAAAGCAAAAATATATCAAGTTTCTATGGGTTTGCCTGTTGTCCTATTTTTTTTATTTCATTGAATGTGTGTGAATTTAATTGCCTTGTGTTTGTCTGAACATACTCATTTCTTATTTGACTATAAGGATAGGGCTAGTGAAGATTTAAAAAAAAAAAAACCCACAACACGTCTTTGAAGACTGTTCCAGAATCTGGATCAGTTTCTTCATCCAATTTAGAGCATAAACATACATTTATCTGAGCTATCTGAGCAAAATTCAGAAGAGGAGATTAGCTTGCCTCCAGAGGACAGGCATGTGTTGCTGGGTTTGAGAGGAGGTAGGAACTTCTTTAGTCAGCTTTATCACCAGAAAAATCATTGCATTCAACCAATCCTTAGTGTTAACACTTATAGCTAATGTGATTAGACTTTCTTAACCTTCAAGTGAACTTATCACCACAACAGAATAAAGAAAAGAAATACAGAAATATAACAGAGCTATTTTTGCTTAAACTGCTCTTCTATTCCCAGGAAGGAATTGAGAAATGGATGTGTACTAATAACTATGCTGAAAGAACTGGACAAAAGAAAATCTGCCTTTTTAATTAAAAAGTGTTTTTATCGACCACAGGGTTTTGTTAGCCATAGGTACATTTGGTGGTGTCTTTTCAGGAACAGAACAAATACAGCCTGTGCTGTTTCTGTGCAAAGAGGTAACCTGACATTGGTGATTATTAGGCATCAGTCAAACTGGCAAAGTGAGAGATAAGTTTATTTTTGTTATTGAGTTTGCTGAGCCATGAAAAAGTGTCACAAAGGTATTTTAACCTCAGTTTCAATGTGATTTTGGAGAAACTGAATAGTCTGGTTTGGAGACAAGTATATACCGTAAATGTACTGCTAATGCATCTCTCACAGCTAGGCTAACACTACAGATAATTAAGTCAAAGAGTCACTCATTGTGCAATCTAACTGATAACATCCTTTTCATTATTGCCTTAATCCTGTGTAGATGAAGTTAGGAGGAAAGCCCTGTTGCAATATTAAGGCTCCAATTCACATTGAACCCTTGGTAACCCTCAATGAAATCTAACTGAAGTTTTCAAATGTGTATTCCCTTCACACAGTAAATGCACTTTGTGCTGCTGTAGAGTTAACTCCAGCATTGTTTTTAAATGCTCATTTAGACTAATGTAGGGATAGCAATTATTTTCCATTCCTGACCCATTTCAGCCTGTTTTATTATGGAAGTAGTCTTGCATGACCTGTCTTGGATGGGATTCAACTCACCTAACTTCAAGTATATCTATCTTATAATTGGTTATAATTTCTTTGAAATTAGCCTACTTAGCAAAGAAGACAACTCCTATAATTACACAAACCAAGAGAAAGGCTACTGTTGAAGTTCCTCCACCTGCAGGCCTCGGAGAAACCACATGGATGTGATTTGGCAAAAGTCCCAGGTGGGCAGGGGCATCTAGTCTCCTAAACTGGGCATCTGTCATGCATATAAATCTTCAATAACTAAGGTGAGAGTAAGCTCAGCCTTGGAATCTTTAGCTTTACAATATGGGTGTTTGTACCTGAACTAATCACTTGACTCTCCATTTTTCGTGAAAAAAATATTAAGAAATTCAGGATGCTGCTCACCTGACCCATTTTAAATATCTTAAATGAAATTGAGAATTTCACTCTCAGTATATCCCTGTCCATGGATAATTGTCATGCTGACCGCTGGCCGCCCAGTGGCCTGGGCAGACGACAAGTTTGGTGTCCCAGCCGCGTGGACAAACCAAACCCCTGTCAGCAGCTCGCAGGGCTGTCTGCAGAAGGCTCCAAGGAGAGCTGGCAGCAGTGAGGGTGTTGCTGGGCAACAAGGGCGAGAGCAAAGGATGAGAGAGGGCCTTCTCTTTGCCTGCAGTCCCAGCTTTATTCAACCCCCAAGGGGGCAGAAGATCTCGCTGGAAGGGAGGCTCACGGAAAAGGCGTTGGGGGAGAGGTGACAGTACCTTTTAAACCAGGGAAGGGAGAGAGGGGAGTAAAGGAGCAAACCAACAGGGAGATGACAAGGGGTGACAGGGAACAAATTACAGAGGAGTAGGGGAGGAACACATTTGAACCAACCAATTATAATCCAAACAGAACAGGACTTTCCAGAGCTTCATGCATAACCAATGAACTACATTATTAAATATGAAAAACTGAACCGATGGGGTTAAGGGAAGACAGAAGCATCTGGAACAGAGGGAGGAGATGCTGCAGGAGTGACATCCAGTGGGGAATAGCCCTAGGCTATGGCCTCGCCCTCAGATCCATCCTCAGGGTCGGAGTCCTGGGCGGGGAAAGCTACCCACTTTATGTCACTCAGCCCCAAGGTGGGCTGGGTCACCACAACAGATAATGAAGTATTTTAGCATTACTAACTTAGGTGTTCTTTAGGTATGATGAATTCCTTCCTGATATCCTAAAACTAATGCCTATCTTACCTGTATAAGTGATGGAGAGGGGAAGATGCCTTCAAATTATTATAGAGGGGAGTACCATCCACTTAAATAAGTTGTCTTTTGATTATGTGGCAACTTAAGACGCATTGCCCCGCTACCTTCCTAAATTTTAGGAATCAACTTGATCTCTCAGATGGGCAACCTAGATCTTGCCACTAGCTTCATCAATTCTCCTTAGAAAAGAAAAAACAGTATAACAGTATAAGGATGATTCAGTTTCTGGGCTCTTGGGTTACCTAGACGGCCTTACCTGAAGACAACACTGTTATTCCAAATCTTACAAAGGATTTGCAAAAGATTATGAAAGTAAAGAATGAGAAGTGAAGGAAAAAATTAAGAGTAGAAGAGGGAGACAAAGCTCATGTAAAAGAATAAATATTTCTATTTACTTCCAGAAAATCCTATGAATGTTTGGAAACAAATATTGGATAAATTCCCAGGAAATGCATAGCAGCTAGTCATAGCCTCCCAAAAACCCTCAATTGCTATTAACTGTTTCTGGCAGGCTGTAGTTTGGTTGTTTTCTGTACAAAAATTAAGCCAACTATTGTAATATGTCCATAGCAAGTTAGTCTTACTTTCCCAGTCAAAAGGGAATATTCATCTGACCCAGTTTATGACCTCTAAGAATTAGCTGTCTATTTTCCCATAGTTACAGAAAAGAGTCAGGAGAATCCAAACTGATACTCATCCTAGACATGAAAGGCTGAAGTTTCACACTTGTCTTTTACCAGTCCACAGCTGCTGTGCTATTGTAATCCTACCTAACCCATGTTCAGGCTCATCCAGATCTCTGGTATTGGTAACGCTGATCACAAATTGAGTCAAATCAGCTTGGTGAACACCAGATAATTTTCTTCTGTAGGAGCAAAAGAAAAGAACAGAGATAGACCTCAGTGAACTGTTGTTGGATGGCTAGATCCATCACAAGGAAAGCAGCACAGATGCTATGCTGGGGATAGGAGGGAGCTCGGGCCCACGCATTTCAACAGCATCGTATCTTGTACAGACTTAGGATGATCATGACACTGCACTTTCAAACCACTGTTCAAAGAAAGGATGAGCTGCCTACTTCCCTTCTGCGCTCTTTCCTTTTACTGACTGCAAAAGGATTTCAAATTTATGCATTAAACCCATAGATGGTGCAGATTAGTTGAAGAAATTGCATCCAGATTTCATCAAAGTGAAGATACCCTGAAAAAGACAACAAGTGCTCTCAGCCTGTTTCATCAGGGATGTTCGTCCTTCCACAGGGATGGACTAAATGAATGCTCCAAGGAATATTTGTTTACCTGCTGTAACAAATAAGCTTTTTTTATCTCTTCTCTGATGGGAATCCTCCTTGCTTTGCTCAGCAGCAGTTTTCAGGGAGGATATGCAGTGATACTTAACTCTCCAGATTGACTGCAAATTCCCAGTCAATTGTCTAACATTACACTCATAGATTGCACACACACTAAAGACTTACAAATAAAATATGCCCATTCACTACATAAATTCTTTTTTTTGATAATTATATCCTGATTACATACAAAAATTGCTTCAGCTATCACTAGTTATAACTACAGAGGAATTTTGTAGCACTAGATTTGGCAATGCAGACTGCAGAAATAATGTATTTCAGTCAGCTTTAGGTGGTGTTCTGTCATGGAAACAAATAAGATCTGTAATTAGGTCCTTCACATGAAATATGACAACAATGACAAAGTAATTTATGAACATTAAAAATTTCTGAGGCACCTTGCCCAGATGGAGTGAGATGGAGTTTAGATGGAATCCTTTCCAATGGATTCCCACCTCATATGCCCCTTTCTCAACCCCACCAACTTGAATTGTTTATAAATTGTACACACTAGGGTAAGTGAAGTCTGAAGGAAAATATGTAACATTAGTTCTTTTGGGGAGGGATGGGAATTCTTGTGAGGGTCCTCCTTTTCTACAGTGTTCTGTCACTCATAGACTAAAATCCAGTATCACAGATAATCTTATACAGAGAAAAAAGAAACCGAGGAAATGAACAAATAAAGTTAGAATAAAATTCAGTTTGATTAGATTAGAAGCACAAAGATGTACACACAAAGGTGCTGAAATTTTGACAAATCAGAGTGTTGCAGCACCTGCTGCCAGTCACAACCAGAACCTGAATGGGGAAAAAAGGAAAGTACAGGGGAAAAAACTCAAGTCATGTTTGATTTGAATTTTCTGAAAAAAATATTTTTATCTTTAATAAGCAAATTTGACTAGTAGCTGCATAGGTGCTGGCACCAGATTAAGTCGTGAAGCCCTCAAAAATAGAGAGTAAATAACAAAATAGGTTTCAATTTACTCCTTGCAGATAAAAGAAAAGCGGACATGAATCTAAAGCAAGAGAGAGAAGAGTAAATACTTTTCTGTAAGGCTGCATGCGTGGCCTCGTAAAATGCTTTCTATAACTTTAATGATTACTGGCTCTGTCCCACCATCTCTGCAGGCTGAGACATTAATCATCAACTTAACAATTGCCACTAATAATTCATTTGGCTGCATTCCAAATAATAGCAAGTAGTGGGACAGACTTGGAGTTCTATGTGTGAGAAGACACAGGAATATTTGCCTCGTTACTAACCAGTTCAGTAATTCTCTAAAGAAACATTTTTAAACCAAACCAATCCAAAGCAGAGGAGGAATATATGAAATTAAAATCTGCTGAAAAAAGGGTTTTTTCCATACACAGGTCAATAACACTGTTTTCAATGAAGCGTGATCAGATTTCAAAGAGTTATTACAAGAGGAATCTTCCAAAGTACGTGGTATATCAGGCCAATATTTTCAAATTGACTAACTATGATCAGAATTCTGAAATCAATGCCAGTCACTCAGTTTTTAAACATTCTTCTCTAGTCTACATAGAGATTCAGAGATTAACGTTTGGGCTGAAATCAATGAGAGAAACAAAAAACAGACTACAAAATTAAATTATTTTCCTTTATAGTGTTCTAGAATGCAATGTTAAACTTCTTACATGAAGATTCAAATAAAACATGATCTGGGTCTATTCTGGTTTTACAGTCAGGCCCTTCCTAGCAAAGAAAACACAGTTCAGAAGTGTATGGGAAAAATTGTGAAAGTCCCTAAGAACTCAATTAGTATTCAAAAAAAGATCCCATCCTAAGCATTCTCCTGTCCATGGGAGACCTGTTTCTCTAACCAGGAGTTGTTATATTGCCACAGCTAAGCAATTTCTAACAGCTGTGAGATGTATTCTTAAGGAGTATTTTCACTAGTTATCTAGGCTTAGGCACCTCAGTGCTAAACTTTTAAAAATGTAGGTAGGTAAAGTGAACTTGACTCAAGACAAGTAAAGGTCTTACAAGAGTTCAAGTGACAAAATCCATGTATTATATGAATTGATATATAAAGTTTTTATGCTCCTTTGGCTGAAGCAATAAGCCAAGGAACTCAAAGTCTGGGGTCTTTTGACAGCTCAGAACAAGCAACTAAGCCTTCAGGTCCCTCAGTGCCAAAAAGTAATTAGCTTGAACCTATGTGAGTTTGCTTGCAGTTAAAGACAAGCTGAACTGCTTTATATACCTTGTAGAACATCATCCTTTCAGCACTGTGCAAATGAGCTTTCTTTGCAGACTTGCACAAGTCTATTGTAAACTAAAGCCAGACTCTGTCTCAGAGGAATTAAGTGGAATCTAGGGACAGAATTTGGCCTATACTTTCAATCACCAGCAAAATTAAAAAATGCTATCTCTTCCAAGCACAAATTTGTCAAGTCCTTTCAAATGAAGCATCTACAATAAACCATAACAACACAGTAAACCATAATGAATAACACTAAAACCAAACATTAATTAAACTCACATATGAATTCTTTTATAGCGCAAGTACAGATCAGTTCAGATCTCCGTAGCCAATGAATGTAGAAATTAATTCAAGCTCTAGCATCCCCAGCAGCCTTTTAACAAGGAATGGGTAGTTTGATAAAATGGCAGGTCAACAAACTGTTGCATTTTATTTCACAGCTGAATGATTGCTTGAGGAAGTCTCATAGCCTGTAATGTTTGTAGCACATAATTCAAAAAAAAAGAGTGAGGTGATGATACAAGCTTTACTTCAGGCTTTGACCTTTAAGGATGAACACTTTTGCTGTTTCATACACACCGTCACTGAATCTCTGGATTGCATCTAGGTCATTCTTTCCAATTAAAACATTGTGAGCTATAAGGCACTTCACTGAGAAATGAAGGGAGAGTTATTTCCTTTTGAAAATGCGTGAAGAGCACAGTGACATGATCAAGGTCTTCCAGTGTTTGAGTCAGAAAGATCAGACTAGGAAATAGTTTTCTTCTAAATCTTCATTCTTTCTTTATTCCCTGAATCTCACTGCTTTAGTATAATGTAAAACCTGTGGGAAAAATTTCTGAACTGCACTCCTAGCACAGAGTGACTATCTTCATTGAGCATAACACTTTCAGATGGAAGTGGAAAAGCATGTGCAATTTCTACAGCAACATAGTTAGCAACTATAATCTTCAATAGCGCAAAATGGCAGTCAGTTGAAGTCGTGCCAATACATGAAATAATTGGGTCATTGCATTTTCCAATTTCTGACACAAAAACATTGAATAAAGGAAGAAAATTCATTTCCATCAAATACGCTGTTGCTAATTTCACTCTGAAGACATTATTCTGTGTTTCAGCCTCAATGTCATTCTCTCTGCTCTCCTAGTCCCGAACCAGAGACAAATTGCCAGTGCTGCTTAACTGCAGCCCCATTTCAGCTTTTCATTTTCTCTAATCTCTCTCTCAGTGGAATAAAGAGTTACTCAGGAACATTTTCTGAGCCATTTCATTCAGATATTATAGACATGAAAATACAGATTTTGGTCAATTTTTTAAAACCCCACTTTTGTAACTCTCTCCAACTTCATAAGAGAAAAAGGTACCTTTGCTTAAAAGCCACAGACTTCAAACCTGTGTATATAGAACTTGCCTTTGAAAAGCAAACATCGTGCCCATACTTGGTTACAAGCCTGCCTCTAGGCTAGCTTGCAAGTTTCAATATTTGGTGGAAACACACAGAGATAAAATATATTTTTTCCTTTTTTAACAGAGATTTCTTCTCTTCATAGTATTATAAATTCTTACAGCAGTTTTAAACACACCCAAACAAAGTGGGATCTAGATGATTTCCCATCAAATCTTACATCTATAAATGAGATAAAATATTCTTTCTGTCATAACTACATTGTTTTGGGTTTTTTCTCATATCTGATAAATATCTTTGGGATTACAGAGATAATCTATGGTAACCTATGACCTGCTGATATTCCACAATTAGTAAACAGAGAAAATTATCATTAAAAAAATCTCAGGGAAAAAAAAAAAGGTACTTGTTAGTTATTGGTTTCTACAGAATTTACGCAGAGACCAGGATTAAATTTCTGTTCTCCTGATAAATGCAGTGCAATTCTCCAGCAGAAATTAGAGATGAACGACTTAGTATATAGCCTCTCTTGCTGCATATTCCAATCTCTCTTACTGTTAATGGAATTATATACACTTACTGAAATGCAAAACCACCTCTCTCTGCTGGTGTCTAAACAAGGAAATAAAAAGTGTGTTTATTATAGAAAGAGAGCTTGTACAGATAAAGCATGGGACTAACATTCCTAAGGGTGTTCTTATGACAGTTGTCTTGTATTGCCTTGATGGACGATCAGTGCTGTCAGGACCTTGAAGGAGGTACTGTATTCCTTATTAGCACTAACAGTCTAAAGGATGCCTACACTGTAACTGGCAGCTGGATTAGGACATTATTATACAAATATCAAGAGATATTTTTACAAGTTCACAGACAATAGTTTTGGCAGGAGCTGTTGTCTCCCTCAAAGGCAGGGAGGCCCTGGCCTGGGAAATCACCAAACATATGAAGTTCAATAAGGGAAAGTGCTGGATTCTGCACCTGAGATATATGGTACAGACTGGGGAATGAGATGCTGGAAAGCAGTCCAATGTAAAGAGCTAGAAGTGTGAGACTCGTACCCAGGATGGCAACATGGGATTCAGTATAAGCAGCACACAGCACACACACAGTTGGCTTGGAAAAAGTCCTCCAAAACTAATAGTTGGGGTTGGCAGATGGGATTGTTTTACACACAAAATAATTTCCAAGATTAGCAGTGACCAGTTGCTCACTTGAGACTGAGGAGCAGAGTGCTGTGGGGACCTTAGGGACAAGTATTGTAGGCAGAGCTGGGACCAATAACAGGGACACCAACAACCTCTGACACTTCTGGGAAGGAACAAGCTGGGCTCCCAGTCTGGCCAGAGTTAGCAGGGAGGCAGGGCTGAACACAGACACTTCTTAAGCATCACTGGAGCTGGGATGGGGTGTGTCTGAGCAGAAATGTGGCCCACAGCCCTGGGAGGGTGGTCTCAGGTGGGCCAATGGAGGATAATCAGCTCTGGTGTTGCCCTCAGGACCATGCACTGTATCTCAGAAGCTTTTAATAATGCTAAAATCTTCCTTAGTGAATTTCTTTAGTGTCCCAGATCAAGTAGGGAACAGACTGCAAGGAAGCCAAGACACACACTACTATCAATGCCATGAAATCTGTACCTAGCCAAGTATGTTTTTCAGCTGACATTAGCTTCCCTCCCCTGCTACAGCCAAACACAGCTACAAGTGAAATTCTGATGGTCTGCCTGGAAGTGACACTATCTCCCAAAGGCTGAATTGTACAAGCATTTTTAGGCCACAGGAATGTTTTCTTTTCCCTATCCAGCTCTAGAGGTGCTGACTACCCCTTGTCAGAAACCATTGCCCAATCTGACAGTGGAACAGTGCCCTAATTCTTCTCAAGTAAACTCAGACTGATTGCCTTAGACAGCTTAAATCTTTGGTTGAAGATTACCTGACTGATTTTGCCTGTAGCAAATTAGAAAACACATGCATGTGTCGCTTTGCAGGTCTGTAGTCCCAAAGCCTGCTCTTACTAACATAAATGCCTGCCTCAGCTGTTTGTATATATCTAAAATGGGAATGTCTGCTTTCATCTTTTAGGATCTGTTGCTTTGTTAACGACGCTTATCTTGTTATCCCACTGTACTGCAGCTATACTGAGGAACAGAGAACATGCAAATAGCTCACATCCATCCATCCCTAGAGATAATGATGAGAACAGAGCCAACTTTACCCAGGGGGAATGGAAGAGAACTGGATGATTTTGCGTCACCTGGTCTAATGCTTGGTGCCTATAATTCAGTGGAAGAAGTGGTTGTGTGTTACACAAAACCCACCGGTATTGCCAGATCCATCACCCTCAAGGGACAATCATGACCCATATATGTGTCTCTGTCTGGACTCAAGATTCTGAATGATCTTCTCATTTCTGAGAAGGAACTCTTGGTACCCTGCAGTTACAGTAACCCTCAAAACTTTTTTGGAGGTTCTTGTACCCTGCCAGACGTCATACCCACCGGTTTATTTCTGTTATCTCCCTGAGATGTCAACAAAGGTCTGTAAACTGCCCTCTTTCCTGAGGGAGGCAACAGCCCAACCTCCAAATGGCCAGAGTACAGAACACACAGAAAGGAATTTCTGCCTTGTCCACCAAGGAAATAAAGGCATTGAAGAGAGGAGATAGACCTAAGGGTTTTTTCCAAAGTTAGGTTTGAAGGGGAAAGACCCTTCCTTACAAAGATGGGGTCTGGGCATGAAGTGAGCCCTAACAGCCAAATTAGAAATTATAGTTGTTTCTTTTCCTCCTTGGAGATCAAGAAGCCATGGAGAGCACACACATAGATTTGTTCCTTCTGAGACGCCTGAGATTACTCAGACTTCATTTGTATAAAAGGTAGTTCCTCTCCGTGTCCCCAAGCAGAATACTCAAAGAAAGATGGCAAACATAAAATATGCTACCTCCTGGCTTGGCTTATTAGAAAATCCATTATTCTGGGGTGAATGGGATCTGTTAGACTTAGTTGATGCTCATAGTACCAGCTCTCCTCCTACCTTCACAGATGTTTCTTCATTTATCTCTTAATTAACTTTACAGAGCACATCAAGAACAGAAAACAACCCATCTTTTCCTCACACTTCAAAAACTCTTCTTTAATATTGTCCGTCAGAGGTTCAGGGTTTATTTAGCAGTCTGCAGTTAAACAAGGAAGAACAAGACAGTTATCAGGGTGTATTAAAGAGACTTGAACTATGTAATAATCCTAAACAGAATGAAACTTGAAATATATTTTCATATAAGAAGTGAAAACTTGAGATAAACTCTTGAACTTCAGAATGTTGCTCAGTGCCCAAGATATCTTTTACATTGCTGTGGGTGCTGCAGTCATAACTGCAGCCTGTCTTTCCCTGCCAGCTCTGTACCTTCTCACTCATGCTAAAAAAGCTGCATTTTCCAGACTCTCCAGGGCTGTATTTTTCCCTTTTCACTCTAATACTTTTGCTCTCACATTGTTATTCTCATGGCCTTGCATCTCCAAAACCTGTGAAGTGTCATTATAGAAGATTCTTCTATTTGCCATTGGCATGAGAATCCCACCTTCTTTCCCCCCTCCGTCTCCTATCCTTGGTTCCAGTGTTGGATTTACATTAAGGGAGCCAACAATGCCATTCAGAGGGACCTTGACTGACTTTAGAGGCGGGCTGATTCAAATCTCATGAAGTTCAGCAATGCAAAAAGCAAGGTCCTACACCTGGATCATGGCAATCCCAGGAACACCTAGAGGTTGGGTGGAGAAGTGATTGAGAGCAGCCTTGCAAAGAAAGACTTAGGGGTGATGGTTGATGAAAAACCCAGCATGAGCCAGCAGTGTGATCTCACAGCCCAGAAAGCCAATGGAATCCTGGGCTCCATCAAAAGCAGCATGACCAGCAGGGCAAAGGAGGTGATTCTTCCCCTCTACTCTGCTCTTGTGAAACCCCACCTGAAGTGCTGCATCCAGCTCTGGTGCCACCAACATAAGAAGGACATGGAACTGTTGGAGCAAGTCCAGAAAAGGGACACAAAATGGGTAAGAGGCTTGGATCACCTCCCCTGTGAAGACAGGTTGAGGAAGTTGGGGCTGCTCAGTCTGGAGAAGAGAAGGTTGTGTGGAGACCTCATAGAAGCATTCCAGTATTTGAAGGGTCCTACCAGGAAGCTTGAGAGGGACTCTTTGTCAGGAACTGTAGTAACAGGACAAGGAGTAATGGGTGCAAATTGAAAGAGGGGAAATCTAGTTTAGATACTAGAAAGAAATTCTTTACTGTGAGGGTAGTGAGACACTGGAACAGGTTGCCCAGGGAGGTTGTAGGTGTCCCAACCCTGGAAGCGTTCACAGGCAGGTTAGGTAAGGCCTTGAGCAGCCTGTAGTGGGAGGTGTCCCTGCCCAAGGCAGGAAGGGTTGGGAGTAGATGATCCTCAAGGTCCATTCCAAGCCTTTTACATTCTATGATTCTATGCTAATATGTATGTGCTGAGCTTTACAACCAAGAGCAGCACATACCCTTCATCAAATCTTGTTCCTATCACTGCTAAGCTATGCTAGCACCATAAGTAAGAACAGCAAGAGAGGATTTGAACAGGTTCTCAAAAAAGAAAATACAGTCACTCCAGGAAACTATTTTTTGTGGGGAAGGGATCCTAATGCACTAGAGAGGGCATCTGGGGAGAGTGTTTGACAAAGGACCCTCATCACTTCTTCTCCTGGATGGATCTGGGGAAAATCTTTCCGCTTTTTTTTCACTTGTTCCCTCTTTTCCTATTTCTCTTATTTTTCCCCCAAAGTAACTTTCACGACTACAATCTACGTATGTTAGTAGCTACAGACCCTGCTGAGAAGATTTTGAGTGTGTGAACCCAGCTCAGCATCCTTTGTGAAGCAATAACAAAGCCATGTCTCCAGTGTTAGAGATACCGTCTTTCCTGGTAGGCTTGTGGAGTTCCCAAGAAGAGTATAATGGGGATTACAGAAAAAGGCAATTAGAAGAGTCAGAGCAGAGGAGACAGTCTCAGATGAGGATTCAAGGTTTAGAAGTAAAATGAAGACAATGCAGAAGTTCACTGAACTACGGGATCATAAACCATTACGATGATACAGAGCTAGGACAAAACTTCCAGTTAAAAGATTAAAAAATGCAGTCAGAGAGACTTTGCGGAAAACAGCATGAAAATTGTTCAAAGGGTAGAAACAGACACTAGAAATGTTCAGTCTTCAGACAGCTTTTGTGTTTTTAAGAAGCAAAATCATTTTGTGAAAGTCTGGAAACATGGACTGACAGTACAGAAAAAGAAACAAAGTGAAAATGCCATAATAATCCATATTGCTCTCAACAAGGCTTCACCAACAGTCAAGACCTCTGCAAGCAAGGATCAAGAGGATTTGTTCTCTAAGATGCAGCTACATCCAGGGAATATAATAACATATAATTATTCACATATTACCATATAATTATTACCATTATTAGCAGGTTAAAATCAAAATAAAATTATTAATTATAAAGGTTCAGTACTATTCAATGTTTATTTCTTTTGAAAATTAACACTTATAATCGATGCTTCAATGTTGTTCATTGTATTTGGTGTACTACATAACTGAATGATTTCAAACACATTTGTTCACATTCTGTATAGCAACAATCTTGCCTGCCTGTGAAAGTGGTGTGAAAATAATTTCAAAGTTATTTGTAGAGTATCACTGTAACACATTCTGAGTAAATGACAGAACATAAAAAGGTTTGTCTATCTCTGACTAGAAAGAATCAACACATGCTTCACCCTGTACCAGATACAACATGAGAAATGCACTTCCACGTCCTGCTCTTTCCTTTCCACCAATACCACAGCAAAGAGAAAAGGCAGCAACAAAGAAAAGTGCCAAACCTGTGCTGTCAGTCCTGGCACAGTCCAAAACTGGGAACTGCATTGGTTAATGATGCAAATCCTGTGCTAGATCACATCCCATCTGTTAATTGTAGTACCTGACATGCCTCACAAGTTACATAATAGCAAGCAGCACTTCTCAGTGAAATTCATAGTTCCCTTTTGCTTTTCTTTTTTAATTAATTCAATTCCTTATCATATTTTCTTGATTTGTCTGAGGTGATAGCCACACTCCTGCAAGTGTCAACAAACAGCAATAATTCCACAGCTATCTCCTGAACAAAATGACACAAGCAAAGGAATAAATCCCTGATCTCAGGGGCTGTTCAACTTATTCTACAGAGACTGACAGCCAATCTGATATAGTTTCTGAGGTCAGTGTACAAAAATAGCAGCTAATGTTGATTTCACCCTCCTAATCCCGTATCTTGTATGGATTCATTTCCTACAAATGGGTTTATAGAATGCCTTCATAGAATGTTTAGAGATTAACATAATAATGGGGACTATTGCCCTTTTGTTTCTAAGTTGTTTTATGCTTGCCATAGCATCTGATCTATTTGGCAACATGGGAACATGCCATTATAAATAATATTGCTGCCCTTAGAAGACTTCTATATTTCTGGCTGGCTGTCCCTTATGGTCCTCACTATAAATAATGTGGGCAAAAACCTTCTGAATGGCTGAGGTCGTTTTGTGAAGTGTTGGGGGATGGATTTTGGAAGTATTTAAGTATTGAAATGTATTTTTCACAACTCCTTTGCTCATGCTTCACCAATATTTTGTCATAAAATGAACAGGAGATAATGGATTCAGTCACATGTCTTTCCACATGTTCCAGCGCAGGTAACTGAGTGCAAGGGTCTAGGTCACCAAGAAGCTATCCAACACACTTTCTGCCTCTGTTGAACACCTCCAGGCCATGGAGCAGTCCTCACTTTACCATTAGGTTATTCAAAGGCATCCAAAATTGTGGGCAAGCATGGAACAAGATTATAGATTTTGTTTCCTGTGAGAAAGACTAGGTTTTGATTTACAAGCCTGAAGATCTGATCAATAGGAAGTACAAAATCACTCCATTAATTTTTCAACAGAGGACTTACTTAGCTAGAAGATACTGCATGTTATTTTTCTTTCTAGATCAAAAATATATGAGAAAAGTAACCAAGTCATGCTGTAAGAGGAGTTATTCACACAACATCACGGACAAAATAATATGTTTTGGTAAAAACATCTTTTAAATAAAAACAAAGGAACAAAGGATCACCTTGAGGCTAAAGCAATATATAAGGAGTCAGGAGATAAATGTTCATTTCCTGCACCTGATATTTTATACCTGTGTGACCTTGAATGTTCTTACATAGCTCAGTACTGCTCCCATGGAAGCCAGTGACAAGTCTCATGACAAGTCTCATAAGTCCTAAAATAGTTAAGGTGGTAAAATGTGAGACCCTGGAGCACTATAAGTTGTCTTTGATGCAGATGTGTGGAGGAACCTCATAAAGTAGTTGTGCTTCCATCTTGGGCCTAACTGTACATGCTCTATCTTAATTAACTGGCTTTGCTATTTTTCATAGCTATGTAGGTTATAAAAGCCCCACATACGTAAAGTAATGCAGTACACTGTAGTAAAATATTATAAATAATGTAATATAATATCAGAAATTGTAATGTAATACTCTTGAATTATAATATAATTATTATATATTATATATAATACCCTTACAAAACTTAAAGTTAGAAAACAACTTCAAATACATTTATATTACAGAAAATAGGATGAGCAGCAGTCATGCCAAGTAGGTACAAAAGATAGGTCCTAACTGAGCTGTGGAACTTGTTGCCCCAGGATGGTGCATTTACTAAAAGTTCAGCAACACATATTTTATGCTCATGGAAATGAAATCCACTGACACCTACTAAATTCTTAGTAATTATAACTCTCTCAAATTCTCCCCCAAACCTCTGCTAGAAGTCAAAGGTTCATATTCAGAGAAGCACCATGTTGTTATAGTCTACCTGGAAATAATACAGATTTAGTCACTGTCAGAGACAGGCTGCACAGAGTTGTGTGTAGGTAGTGAACCTGTATAGGAACCACTATGGTCCCTATATTCTTGCAGAGGGAGTCTGTAACTCCAGGCTGCCATGGAAAATTACTCAGGGGAAGTTGAAGCTGTAGGCATTTAGCACACAGCTATTTTAATCATGTGAGTGATCCCTCTGAAATTACAACTTAAATCAATAGCAAATTTACTACATTACAGAAAGCTCTGAAGCCTGGAAAGAGAAACAGTCCCTGAGCTGCAAGCAAACCCTAATGAGTGGGTGCATTCACAGGCTGTGAGGGGATGGGGAAGGAGACATTAGGAAGTTTTGTCTGGGGAGTAAGCGTGAGTGAAGTGCAATATGACTGAGAATTCCTGGTCACCATTCCAAATAAAAAGTTATTCAAAACTGGCTGGTGAAGCACCTGTGGCCTGGGAAGACACAGATCTATGCTGGATGGCCACCTCTTCAAATGCACAAGGATTTTTTTCCTGCATGGCTGGCTGGGGCCATACACACAGCTAGGGATGTAGTGCTCCAATCCATGCGGAGGAAAATCTTCTAAAGTGACAGAGTTTACTGAGACTGGCATAACCAATCCAACAAAAAGTACCAACTCTCAGTTGAGGATAGTTTTCTAGATTGACAGATTATTTCTTTCATTTAATGCTTTTGCCTGAAAATTTCCATTTAGTAATATTTTCTTTAGAATGCAATCACAGAAAATTAAAGAAAGCTGTGAGATAGTTGTTTCTACAGTGCAAAGGCTGGTGCAGAGGGTCCCCTGGTTATTAGATATCTTCTTTATTATAGGTATAATCAGAGTACTGAAGCTTCATAAAATCTTGGTTCAGGGCTCAAGGTCCAAAAGCCTGATAGTGGTGCACCAGGTTCCTTCAGAGAAATAATGTTCACATTTGCCTTGAAAGTACTAATGTCTGGTGGAATTACACAGCTGGTGTGCTGGCTGAGTTCAGCTGTAAAAAAAAAAATAATCTGTTCAGTCTGCCCTCAGGTTTGTTCTTGCCATTTGCTGTCAATTGGCCATAAAAGAGAACTTTCACTGTGAATCATCAGATGACATTAGGGGATCTAATCATCTAAGTTATTATTTTAGAAAAAAACTTTACTGGGATTTTTCTCCTCAGATAAAATAACTTGCAATAAAGCAAAGGCCACAATTAACATTTAGGATACTATTTTCTCTGTCATGTAACCTCACTTCATAGATTTGTACTTCATAGAATTGCAATGACAACCAAATCTCTGTAGAGGTGCTATCCTATTCCAGGTTGAAGTAGGAATAATATTCTGGACCCAATGAAAAAAAAATATTGTTTTTTTCAGTAAGGTAGAATTTAATTTTAAAAGGCCAACAAATTTCAAGATTAAACACTCTTAAATTATGAAAACTACAACAAAAATAGTGGACATTTTATATGTAAAAACAACATACTTCAGAATTATTCTCAGAAGGCATGGCATTTCTATGCCTTCAGAAAGTTACAAGTGTTTCTTTTCGGTATGCAAGATCAAGACATAAAACTATTCCTGACTTTTATGCAGGTTAAGATAGATCCAGGTACTGAGTTGCCCAAGCAAGTAGAAAGAGTTCACTGTCTCTGTGTGATGCAAAAAAAAAAAAAAAAAAAAAAGTAGATTTTAAAATCTTTTTCTGTACAGCTCTTCATCTATCCCTCTGATATTTCCTTAAGTATCAGTACTCCTCTGTGCAAAGGATGTCTTGATGCAAGCTTGTCTTGTCTCAAGTTTACTGTTCACAGTAGTGGAGTAAGCAATTCCTTTTTCATGACTGTGGACATTGCTTGAAGGGGACTGACTTATACTGTTCTGTAATTACATTTATAAAGCATTCAGTGAATAAATCACTGAATGAGTTCTGCCTCCAAACACTGAAGTGAATTCAAGATTTTAGGACATAACTGCTACTCTTTGCCTTTCAGAAGATATTTCAGTGAAATTAATGAACTTCAAGACCTATGAGGTGTCTCCAGTAACTATCCAATATAGAAAGTGACTATTTCCCATTCATCCTGTCTCGGAAGACAGTAGTGAAGACTGAGTCCTGAGTTCCTTAAAACCAGCTATCCTCTCTAAAATACAACCTATATTAACAGGAGATAAGATCAATTTTTTTATTACTAATATTTTGACATTTTTACTGCACGATCATATAATTCTCGCTAAATCTCCAGTAAGTTTTCTGCCTCTATACAAGTTCCTTAAATGTGAACTAAAACCTTTGTAAAAATTGATTAAAACTGATGTCATGATCAATAGGTTAGTGTCTATGATGAAATATAATCTTGAAGACTGCATTGATTTCCCTGAAATGACCACATATCTTCTTGGTGCCTGAGAGTACAGAATAAGCACCTGGGAATATGCCACTGTCAAATGCACCTTTGCAGCCATCAGAAAAGGTCTGGAGTTAGTGCCACTGGTTTGAATAGCAGTCTGGGGAGTAGCCACAGGTCTCTCCTATTTCACAAAACATGATGGATATACATCAGTGTCGCAGGAATGACACAAAAGAAGAGACAGAGACACCTGTTACCAGCAAGGAGGAGAGAGCAGGAAGGGACGAGCAAGACCCGCCTTCTTTATTTTATATACATTTAGAAATCACTATTCATTGGAGGAAATGAGTTCTTCCTCCCTCAATCACAGTGGTCAAAGGAAATGTCCATCAAAGTTCTGTGTCCAGGAGAAAGGAATGTAAAGGATAAGATACAGTTACAATAACATGGCCATGTTTACATAGAAGAGTGTGAGAAACTAGCTACAAAAGAATGACAACATCCAGAACCGCAAAAATCAGGGCAACACGTCAGAGCATTTTTAACAATTTTAGTCTATTTCTCCCCATACTCTTTTTGATTTCTGAATCTCTCACTTTCTGAATTTCTCACTTAGAGAAAACATCAAAATGACACTTAAAAAATACACAAATATTTGCAGCATATTTATAGCAATCATGCCAAAATTTCCTGTCTTCCTTTTATTTTTTTCCTTCCTTTTATTTGTTCTGTACCTGGCTATTAACACAGCAGGTCAAATAAAACATTTACAGACATTTCAAAAACTGGTAGTTTTGCCATTGTTGAGATAATCTGGCAGAAGCAAAGACCCCAGTGAGATAACCTATACTGAAATCTGTGTCTGGCTCTTAATTTTTTGTGGAAGAATTCAGCTAAGATGGTGCAAGTGCCTTCTCACAAACCCATCTGGCAAAGGACAGGAAGACGTTCTTTTCCAGGGCAGTTTATCCTACCTACCTGACACTTACCTGAGAACAAGAAAAATAATCTGCTGGAGTTGTCTCTTTCTCTTCACAGACTCAGTGTGCTCATAGAACACTCAATTTAAATGTATATGTCATTTTTGGAAGGATTACAAAAAGAGACAAGAAGAACCCCTCCTAGAGTCCTTCAGTTCAGCTTCTAACATAAAGTGAAAGGTGAAAACAAAAACCACTATTAAGATTTTGTGCCTATGTGTTAGAAACCTAAATACTCAGAGTATCTAATTTTATCAAAAAGTCTACAAGATCAGTTCTAGAGAGGTTGTTGGTTGCAATAATTCAATAAAGAACTTCTGTGACAACCAACAGACAAAACAACATTGGCAATGTATTGATTTACTTTGGTTTTAATGGAGCTATAGTGGTTTTCCTTCTGAAATAGTCTGTAAAAAGGTATTCCGAATAAGCCGTTTTAAATGTTCCTCTGGAATGCAGAATGAAGAAGACATTTGCTTCAAAATGCCCAGAAATGAACTTCAGAGAAAAGGTCATGGAGTTTGTTTTCTGTGCATGAAATATTTAAATGTCAAAGTATTCTATTCCTGTGTCAATTATTTATTTCTTCCTTTTATAAAAGATGAAAAGTGAAAAAAAATACAAAACCAAGTTTGAACGCTCTCTGCATTTTCCTGGCAGGACAGCCAACACTGAGTCAATTAAAAAAAAGTTGAAATACAAGGAGCCTGATGTATCTCTCTTGACTTCCATTGGAAAGATATTTCGGATGCTAGCTCAGTCACACAGGCAAGATATTCTTTTCAAGCTGTCTTCATGGTATAATGGTGCTGAGTATCATTATTTTATCATGCTGGTGGATTTGGGGGGTTTTTTGTATTTTTTTAAGCAGAAACTTCTAGAATGGTGAATGGCATGGTTTTTGCTCTAAGAAAAGGGTTTTCTCAACACTATGAATGCAATGTCCTCTTTTTTAAGGAAATGAAAAGAAGTAAGAAAGCTCTGAAAATCAGTGAAACTTGACACTCTGCTGACTGTTAATGAGAAAACTCTGTGAACATCAGATAAAGTACAAATTAAAGAAAACAGCTAATCTAGAAGATAGAAAAGGCTGGTGAAACAGATAATGTAAAACAATAACTAAAGAAGATAACAGAAAATTAGTTTGAACTTCTTCACCGGGAGATGGGAGAGGTCAGGAAAGCCAAATTTCATTTTGGAAACTTGATAAATGTTCTTCCCAAGCTTCCAGAAGTCAGTGTTTATAAAAGTCTGTCATCTGGATATGACAGTTGTACCTTTTTCACTATTAGCAATACTCAGCCGTGACAGATGTCTCTTGCCAAAGCACAGAAAACATTTGTTAAGACAATATTTTTTTCCCCTCTTATTACTTAAGTCATGTGGCTTTGAATGTAGAATTGGATGGAGGCAGAGACACTAATTTATTTCTTTAGAAAAATAAGGTGATTTCCTAATAATTCAAACTGTTTTTTCAGCATAGTAACACTATAAATATTCAAATTTTATTGTTGATCTAGATTTAATTACAATATTCATTATTTACTGGTTTACTCTGCTTATTTTAATAGTTTTGGAACATGTTCAGTGTGTTTATTACATTTTTGGGACTTTTTTTTTAGTTTGAGCACTGCAGGCTTTATATCACATATAAAAAATTAGTCCTTTTCTTCACCATTAGAAAAAGGAGCAAACATAATTTTTCTATGCCTCCTACTATTATGGCAATTTTACATTTGATAAACATCATCTCAAATCTGCAAATACTCAGCCTTAATATCTGCAAGTAATCTCAGTGGAGTTGTCAAGTAGGATTTAAAGGCTACTCAGTGGCATCACAGCAATCTTCCTATTAACTTAAAACAAATTCAGGTCAGTCACCATAAGAAAAACTGGAAACAAGAAGGAGTTCCTCAGTCATTTCTCGATCATTTGTGCATTTGTCAGAAATTGTGTCAAGCACAATTTCACAGAATGGAGAAGCGTATCTGTAAATGCATCTTGCTTTGAAAAGTAGCCTGGTGACACTAATTACTTGAAATTCTGTTTTTCAGCGTGGCATTGCATTGTACATGATCTATCAATATTTGGAATACAGTCGTAAAAGACATAGTTACTGTCGTAATTGTGGATAATGTGACTGTCCATTCCTACTTTTGTGCAGTTTTGTGCTTTTTTTACTCTGTCATGACCACAGAACAACCCCAACTTATCTACAGTAAATTCCTGCATGGGAGAGTCGTGTGAAGACAAAATTTGATGGGTCACTTTTTGTTACTGAGGATTCATTGGGCACAGCACCACAGCTCTCATCCTGCTTGCATTGCCAGGGCTCAGCACATTCACTGACAAAGCAACCCCAGGCTGAGACAGAAGCCTCACTGAGCAACCGTGAGCTGTCTCTTGGCTGCTGGAACACAGCCACAACCAGCCAGTCAGACCAAAATGCTCATTCTGTAGAGGAACCTCGTCTTTGTCACATCCAATTGCCTGCTAATCCTTGAGGAAGTTGGTATTGATTCAACCTGCTGTCAGCCCAACATCCAGCTTCTCTGGACTCAGCAAGCAGAGACAGAAACAAGACAAAGGCTAACTGCACGCTCAACATAAGTTATCACCTGGAAACAGACAGTTGTGGATGTAGGCTACAAGGTAGAATGGGAACAGCTACAGCACTGGCTGTGATTGATCAGCTACTTTCAACGCTATTCCTGTGTGCTGGGATCTCTCTAAAGCATTTGGCAGTCTCAAGGATGAGCTATTGTGATGCCATCTCAAAGTAGGGCTTAAGAAATTTTCTGAAACAGTTTAAAACTGCCCTGAAGCACAGCAAAAGGCAAATCCACCTCTCTTTTCAGTGTCTCCCAGTATTTACTTTTACTCTTTTCATATTCATCACTTACTTAGAATTGCCTACTACACAATCAATTTGGTAGAAAAGCAAAGGAGAACATTCTGAAATGTTGGCAGAGAGTGAGTCACATCCACAGATGTAAATTCAAGTCCCCACTCTCTTTTCTTTACTGACACTAAGCTCTTTTGTAGTAGCATTCCTAAGAAGTCAAGTTCGTTCTGTGTGGTTATGAGACTGCATCCTGTCATTTTTCTAATGATTTTTTCCTTTCCTATAATTGCCTTTGTCACTTCCATATGGACAAGAGCAATAAAACAACACAGACCTCAACTAGTACAGAATATTCAGCAAAAATCTTCAGCAATTCAGAATCCTAGGAGCATATAAAACCATTTTTCTGCTTTCTGATTGCCTTTCTAGAAAATATCAAATGAAGCTTGAATTCTTGCACTTCCTCTTTAAGGCTTCCTCTCTTTAGGCTTGCTGCAGGCTGACTACATAGCTGACAATTCCATTCTGCTGGCATAACACACTTTTCTATTATAAGTGTATGGCTTTCCTGTTTCAGACAAGAAGCTTTCTCAAGGGACTGGATGATGCAGGACTATATAGATGGAACTAACGTGGAAACTAAGGACTGTCACAGAAGTTAGTACCTGCTGCAGCTTGGATGTCTCTTTAGTGCAAAGAGAGGCTGACCTGCATAGCAGAAGAAAGTCTCCATGTGTGTCCCAGCCAATATAAACATACCACTGCATATGTTATTCTTTTCACAGAGAGAAAATGCAAGAAAAAGTAAACTCAGTATGAGAGATGTTAAGTATGCTGCTTAATAAACTGAAAAAATGCTGGACCTTTTTTCATGGTGAGATTAATACAAAGACTAGGACAGGACAGGACAGGACAGGACAGGACAGGACAGGACAGGACAGGAGAATAGAATAGAATAGAATAGAATAGAATAGAATAGAATAGAATAGAATAGAACAGGACCAGACCATCCTCTAGCCAAGGAACTTGATATTTAAGGTAGTTCAGGATTTAACTTCAACAGCTTTGCTTTAATATCAATGCAGACATTGATCTTTACCACCTTGGTCTTTAGTGTAAAAATGAGAGCACCTGTACTCACCAAAAGAATCCTAATTCTGTACTGCCTTACAGTCATGAATGTAAAGTGAGTATGGATGTCATGGTGATGCTGGTTTTTTAACAGCCTTGGAACTCTCTTCACTAAAGTGGAACTGATTTCTCAGAGGGAAAGGCAATGAAGATCCAAATCTCAGTAGTGCTGGGAAAAATGGTCTTGTCATCTCGGTTACATAAAGAAGCCTAAAGTTTGCCTTTGTCTGTCTGTTCAGGTAGGTTCTATGACTCAGTTGTTTTACTAGAATACCAAAAAGAATGTGAGCTGATGTTTAACCATTTGCACAGGTATAGAAAATTATCATTAAAGAAGTATAACCAAACAACTGCATCATAATTCTTTGTTACCTAAATAGAAAATTGTGAATCTAGTGCTGTTTTCAAACTATGTCCCTGTAACTGAGGGCACAATTGTATTGAGAAGATTACATAACAACAGATTCATTACTGGGGTTCAAACCCAAAAGGACTGAAAATCTGTGACAGGTTAGAATTATCCAATTGGGGGTTTTTGTTTTGCTGCATTTCAGCTTGAAACAGTAATAAGTGTTTTTCACTGAATAAAGAAAACATTTGAACTGTTGTATTGCTTTGAATTTTGTTTTAATTCTTTACAGAATTAGAGGGTATGTGCCACAAGTAAAAGTCGTGAGTAGCTGGAAGCCTTCAGTGGCAGTCACGTGACCTGAGAGAAGGGATTCAAGCCTCACCCAGTCTCCGTGGAGTCATGGCTGCATCAGAGCTTCCGCGGGGTGTTTGCTCAGTTCACGCACGCGGTTTAATTAAGCAGCGAACGTAAAGAGATGAGGAAGGGTTCTTTTCTGCTTATTACCAGCAGGTTTTAATACTGGAGCCGAAGAGGGAGCAGATAAAAGACAAGGAGTGCTGGCGACGGCATCTGTTATATCAGGGAAGTCGGGACAGAGCCAATGGCTGTGGAGGATTGGAATGACTGACAGGGGTATTGGCCGGTCCCGCGGCTGTCCGCACCCAGCAGAGCAACCAATGGGCTGCCCTTTCTGGCAAGCACCGCCCCCTCGCTGCGCACAGGGCGGCCCTGTGCCCAGGCTGCACACACCTGCCCGGACAGGGAGGGAAGCAGGGAAGAAGGCGACGCGAATGCCGCGTGCCCGCAGTCCTGGAGGTGGCGGGGAGAAGAGGCGGATGCACCGCCCACTGGCTCCGGGGCCCTCCCTGGGCCTGCCGCTCTGGCGGGCAGGTGGGGGGAAAAGCACGATCAACCACTGGCCCCGCCCAGATGCAATGCAGCAGGTATGCCTTTTGTATAACTTGAATTTTACATGAAATGGTAAAAAAGTGGTAAATGGTGAAGTTTAACATTGCTAAAAGCCTGTAAAAATATGTTCCAAGTTTAGCTGGTTGCTTTAGTTTCTCTCAGTTGATCATGATTTACCTTAATTATGGAAAGTCAATAAATGGTTTGACAGGCTGTGCTACATTATCAGCATTAATAGCAGGTATCATAATGAAGAAATATTGCACATAATTATACAGTGAATTAAATACAGTTCCCACACGTGTATAGGCAACAAGCAGGTAGGTGCTGCAGTAAGCATCACAGGACTCCAGCCAGAGGGTGGGGTCTGGGACCACTTCCACGTCTGATGAAATTCCAGTTGAGACCCAACCATGAAACAGATTAAACTTGGTTTTATATCATGTACTTTCACACTTCACTCTGTTTTCAGTGGGAAGGCATTTTAGTGGTCAAGCATGGATGGAACTGTTTTGTAGCCTGATGATCCTCCCAGTGTGACAATTGGAGCACCTGGATGCCAGGGAACACTATCTAGGACATCAATCTGTATCTCACATAGCTATAATGACTGATGAGGGTTAGAAAAAGTACAGTTCATCTCTAAGGGTCATTAACGTTAATAGTCAGTGATATTTTAATCAATATAAGAAAATTCAGCTGTATTGCCTGTGGAGAGCCCAGCCCTGCACTCTTGTACAGCCAAATTGTCTATGCACACTGTAACTTCTAATCACTATGTATGCATTACACTAGATAAAGTTTAACTAGCTACTGTTAAATTTGTCTTCAGAGAAAATGAGAAACAGAGTTGTGAACTATGAAAGCTCTTCTAAAAGCGCAATTTTAGAGAACGAATTTACCTCTTTACAAAGCGTATTGAAATACTAATCAACATACCACAATTAAAGACTGGCATTGCTGATAGGATTTGCAGAGCTATAAAAAAACCGAAGTTAAACTCTTCCTTATTTATTGGATTACTTAATCCTTTGGCAGTTTGCTATGTGCTAAAATCCATGAGTTTATTAAAAAGAATTGCAATTCTAAGTATGCTGTGCCTCTCAACAGAATTCAACTAATTTTTATCTCATGTCATACGTTAAAGGAATATCAGAGGAATTATTGTAAGGAAAACATCAGTTATATTTAGTTCTCAGGTACATTGGCTCTCCATTGAGCTCAGGGCTTTCTGGACAGCACATTTGAGAGTTCAGACATTCACACTGGGAAGTGCTTCCAAATCCAACCTTAGCCCCAGCTGAATGTTCTTTTTTATCATTTCCTTTTTATTTATGATTCACCACATTTATTAAGATAAAAGCTTGCATTGCAGAAACAGTCTAAAGTATACCCCCCACATACAAACTGATCTCCAGATTACCAGCAAAATTGCTGCCTTTGTATACTTATGGGCTGACGTGATAACTGAAAATAACTTACATTAGCACTATAAAAATTCCAGCTGATACCAAATGAATTTCATTTGACACCAGCAGAGAAAAATATTGGCTACTGAGATATTCTTTGTTCATGGTTATTTACAGTTAGCCATAATCTGTGTACTACTCAGGAATCAGAAGTCCCCAGATGCTTTTCTTTACATTATGTTGTTAAACACAAGCTTTTCCCTGTCTGAATACCTAACATTCATATATTCATATGGAATTCTTCCCTCTTAGTCAGTATGGCTTCTGTGTCTTTCATTCATTGCAAAACCAGTTCATGTAAAGGGGCTATAGTAGCTTGACCACCACCTATTTCGATTTTATTTACTTCTGCAGAATTTGCTGCAAAGATTGCACTTTAGATTCATGGAAAGTGAAGGTAGCCAGTGTTACAGGCTATGGTGAAATTGTGTTCTTCTTGGTATCTTGTCAAAATATACTGTACATGCAGAGGCAGGGAGCTTTTGTATGAAGACAAGACCAAGAAGCCATGCAAATATTTAATGTCACTTCATCCCTAAGTAAGTGATTATGCACATCATCTGCTGAAGGGCAAGTCACAGAGATTGTGTTAGTGTATTTCAATGGATCAGGAAAAAAATGCATAACTTGAAGGGTAAACAAAATGTTCTGGTGTTGTTGGATAATTCCAATACTTTCTTTGAAAGCACAGGGAGGTTGTTTGGTTGCCATGAAAACACTGTGAAACAATGCTGTTAGATCCTGCTGCAGATTACTCTCAGTTCGCTTTTGCTGTGCAACTAGTGGCTCAGGGAAAAAAAAAAATTAAAATAATTTTTAAAAATCAAAACCCAAAATATAATCCAAAGCCATAGTTAGAATTTCTTTGCTTTCTTTTTCTTTACACAAGAAGGTCATAAAAGGAGAGGTCACTGGATTGCTTAAAGGTAAGGTTCTTTTAATGTAAAGATAATTTTTCTTTTTTCATAGTTCACTTATTTTAGACATATTTAAGAGTTTTGTTTTCACAAAGACCCTTTACATAGGGTTCATTTTTTCCAACTGTCTTGTGTTTCTGTACTTTTTTTTCTATGTATTTATGTATTTTCCTTTTTTTATATATTTTTTGGTTTTATTTTGTCTGTCTAGAAGATGTAAACAGCAGACTTCAAATGAAACTAAATTTTTTAAATCTTTCTTACAGTCAGAACAGAAAAAAAGACACTTTCAGACAGAAGCCTATCCCATGCAAAAGTAGGTACCTAAGATATAGGAGATATGGAGGTCTCTGGAAGGTATGACTTTGCTGCCTACACCATGAGCCTAAATGATAAGCAGACATCTAACTTTTCCATGATTCCTGGTGGGTGATATAAATTCCCATGACACAGTTTGTTTCATGTTTTTTTTCCAACAGCCCCATTGATACACAAAATTATATCATTTTAACTGGTAGTTATGGAAGTCTCTTCCAGTTCCTTATGAGCTTTCCTATTTACAGATCCAGCAGGCCCTAAATTGTTGATTTTTTATTTCTTCTCATCTTTTTCATAGTTTCCTTGAAAAGAATGCTAGATGCAAACCCAAAGTTAGACCACATTTAATCCCAGCTATGTGAACCCTATTTCTAGAGTGCGTTCTCAACTGTTGCTTCCCCTGAAAACAGCAAAGTTTGAAAGAATCCTAATTTTCTGAAAACCAAGCCAGAAAATATGTCTGGAGACTTTAGTGCATTTATTTTAGTTAATATTTCATACTCCCATTTGGATGCCTAAGTCTGAATAAGTTTGGTCCTGCATCTGGAAGCTGCTGGGGACATGGCAGAAGCTTTATAGCATGGCTGTTGCCATCACAGGTGCTTTCCTACCATGGAGGACAAGCATCTGTCTCTATTGTGGGATGGAATACAGAGATCTTCAGTCAATGGGTGATCTCTTACATCCATATGACCACCCAGCACCAATGTCACTTAGGTCCCAGGAAGGATGCACAGCCATGCCCAGCTATCCCCGTGCCCCTGGGCTGTCACAGTGCCAGGATATGGAGCTTGCTCACTTGAAGTCAGATGAAGGATTTGTCTCCACACCACAGTGAGATGTGCAAATATGCTCTTAGATGCTCAAATGCACTTCTGATTCTAAGCCAATTTCTGCTATTGCAAATTTAGATGCACTGGGTGCTGCTGAGTACTGCTCAGCAAAATTAAGGACAGAAGGATTACTTTCCTTGGTAGGCTTGTCTAGGAAGTGTGGAAGAGGAAATATTAATTATTACAAAAGGTCACTTTGCTGGAAAATTATACTGAAGCATCAGCTAATTTCATACCAGTATGTCCAGTACTCATTATTTCAGGAAAAAAATATCTCTAAAACTCATAACTAAACTCATACAACTACAATCAACATGTTTAACATTTATGAATGTTACCTTGAGCACATTCGATGGTAGACAATTTCATATTGTCTAAATTTTTTCTGAAGGAATTTTCAAAAGTGTTTCATCTCTGCTTCATTGAGAGGCTTTTCAAAGAAGAGATTTTTCAGTGGCTCTCACTATAAAATCATCTTAGCTGTTTAAATATTTGTGGTTTGGCTTTTTTTCGGAGTTATAGAATAATCTTTTCGGTATAAACTTCACGACCACACAGAAATAACAGATGAATTGCTTATACCAGACTCAGAAAAACAAACAAATTCTACAATTTCTTTACTCTTAGGAATATTGCTAGGATATTTATTTCTCCAGGCTTCTGACTTAGATCCACCAGGGTAAATAGCGGCTCTGGACTTTTCTTCTGAAACGTCTTCTGTATGCAGTTTTAGTCTTCAAAAGGAGTTGAAGTTTTTCTGTTTCCTGAAAAAAACTAAACAAAACAAAAGAAGACTAAAACAGTGGAACAAATGAAAGTAGGCAGCTTGAATATTTGCAGGGTTTTAGGTTTGTTTCAGTTGTGATTTAAGAAATGAGATTTTCTTTTGGTCAGTGAGCTCAGTAGTTTGCTGCGTCATAGAGCTCTACTTTCTACAGATCATCTATAATGCTTTTATGATAATGACAACTTAAGACCTTGCAACCTGTCATTAATTTTGCTTCCACTGTGTTCAAGGAACTGGAGCTGACAAGTTTTTCCTCTTAGACTTTTGTTACAGAGAACTGTTAGCAAAAAGAGAGTTAATATAACACCACTGTAGTTTTTTACTTAAGCAGTGGTGAAATAAAGAACCAGCATTAAGAATAATGTGATGAAGTATGAAAAGCAGAACAGGACAGAGCTGCCTTAGCCTTAAAGTGAGGAAGTTTAAATTTATTGATCTACTTCAGCATTGAAAAGAGATCTTGTAAAGAAGAGCTTAGGCCTAAGTCATAATTAAAGACATATATAGTCTTTGGTTTACACACAAATGTAAATATGTGATTACTTTCATGATCACAAAAGTGGAATGAGATTCATCTCTGACACAGAGAATCTGTCAGTGTTTCTGCTGCCAAATCCTCTGTACTGAGCCACTCAATGACCTTCAAAGTGCCTGGTATCAGGGTCCATTCAGCTGACAACTGGCCAATTTTCCAAGATAATGACAATGGAGAAGTAGAGATGCATATTGTCTGTTAGGCAGCTTAAGCTATATTTACTGTTGAGTAAGTGTTTAGTTTCTATGGAAAAAAAACAGAATGGGAACCCTTTAAGCTCTGATCAGATTGACAGATTGGAAACATAATGCTGAAAGATTGGTTACCCTGCAGCTAAGCCTGTATTTTTAAAATGAGGTTATACACCAAAAAGTGACTGAATAAATGGCCCGATTTTTATTTTATTATTTATTTGGATTTATGAGTATATAAAAAGTGGGTAAACTGTGTTTTGACATTTTAAAACCCCCACAAATCAAACTACAAAGGGAAAATGAGCAGCAAGTACCATTATGTACCAGAGAGTGGTAAGGAGGGAAGCCTCATAAAAGATTACAGAATATCTTATTTTCTGGCTTTCCCAGCCTGAATCACTCTTGCAACTAAGGGAAAATCATCAGTTCTGTGGCACACTATGAAGGTAAGACTAGTTTCTTAAGGATCTAGAGTACATTCATACTTGCTCCCCTTTCCTGCCTTTGCTGAGAGCAGTTCTAGCATTGTTTTCCACATTTCTCTGGCAGTACAGAAACAGGTAATGTTGATTTTGATCACTGTTTAAATTTCACTGGATCCTGCCAGACAAGCCAGCTTCTTTCTAACTTGTGCTACTACAGCAAGACAAACATTCCCAAGCACAGCAGGCGATACTAGAAATTAATTAATCATTCTGTCAAGGATGAACATGCCTCAGGGGACACGAGTGCCCATTCACAAGCTTCCTTTGGTTCTGCAGTGCTAACAGCATAACACATTCTTGGATAACACAGTAAGGAAGTAGGTATGAACAGCTTGAAAAAGCCTGATTCTCTCCAGAGAAGTATCTTCTCTACCACAAAACCTAATCAACACTCAAAGATAACTACACACATCTTTAAGAGAGAATTCAAATTGATCAGATTCTTATGGGCTACTAACTTGAGTTCTAAGAATTCCTCATTTACCGGAGAAAAAGATATCTCAGCCTTGTACAGGGTAGCATCTCCTTTCTAAGTCCTTCTTCAATCCATACAAACACAGGGTACTGCTATAATGATCAGAGAGATGTCATTCACAAAACCAATAATTTGGCATCCAGAAACTGTTGTTTTATGAATATCTTGGGGCCATTTTCATACTACTTAAATTAATCATCCTGGTAACTGGCAAAGATCTGAGTCCAAGAGACCAATGAACAATTCAGATCAATAGGCATCCAAGGCTACCAATGTCAGTTCCTCAAGTGGCCGGTGAAGTAGTTCTGATGCCTATTGGACATCTGAAGTTGTAATTTCATGTAAGTTCATCATCATTTCTCTCTGCTACCCATTTAAACAGGTGCTAAGGAGGCCTTCCCATCATGGGTGATGTGTAACTCTCCTTCATCTCTTCAACTACATGTAACAGCAATGACCTGTGGTGAAGATAATTATTTAACTGTGATTGCTGATTAAATATCTAGACTAGAAAAATCATTTAACGGTGAAAGGGACAGACACTTTCAATGGCCAGTCTTTTCACTTATCTCAAGTGTTTTAAGTATCTGTCTTACCTCAGATAAATACAGCTCTGGAACCATCCACCTCACTCTCTCTCTCTTAACTATTAAGTGAGAAAACTGGTTTAGTCCACACCTTATCCTTGGACAGATAAGGAGATTTTGTCATGACCCCAACACTGTTAAATTAACAACAATTCTAGCAAACAAATTTATTTACTCAGACAGTTAGTAGATATATTTGTTCTCATGCCAAGATTAAATTGCTATATTATCAATACACTGGAACAGTTTTCTAATATTTTCTTTCTAGAGACCTCTTGTTTTAAGCTATTCAATTATTGATTGATGGATATTCTCTAAGGGCCACTGAAGTCCATGAAAAGTCAAAGCAGCCTCAAGTCTTGCACAACTGTGCCTTACACTGTCCACATAAAGTAAAACTTCAGTCATACATATAGTCTCACTTTTGTCATATCTTGATTCCAGTGCTAATTAATCCAGATTACATTATTTAGCTCGTCCAAAAGATGATGTTGTTTATTCTTTCTTCTGGGAGCCTCACCTTTAGGGTGAATTCCATAAAATGGCAGGTTTTGTAATATATGTATGTCTTTAGGATGGTTTATTTTGCAGTGGAAGAGAAAGAAATATGTAGAAATATCCACATAAGTAATACCACAAGCCTATAGAATATGTGTGTATTTGGGCATCAAGACTCCAGAAATATTTATCGGGCTTCAAAAATAGTACAAAAAAAACACTTTACTATTTACTTAATTTAACTTTCCTGGTTGGGGAAATATCCTTTACTTTTACATGGGCCATGAAATCTGGTCTCACTCAGGATTCATCAGCATTTCCTCAGGATGGTAGTCCCATGGAGGTCAGCAAACACCACTGTACTTTCTGAAGTTTATAAAACAATTTGTAGGGTAAATGATTTTTCCAAAATGCTTATTTTCATTGTTTTAAATTTTGTATAAGTATCCATTTGGCTTCCTTGTCTTGCAGAGGTCACTTTTCTCGTTGTCTAGAGTGTTTTTGTGAGGAAATCTACCACTTTGTGTGCACTGTAGGGGTTTTGCTCTTTGGTGTTTCTTGAAGTATAGCCAGCCTCTGCCATATTCCGTATCCTACTGCTCCCATCATTTGGCTTTCCCTTTTCCAAGCTACTCTCTTTGCCCAGGGCACAGTGTCCTCCTGAAACAGGCAGGCAGATTGCTGATACGACTGTAAAATCTAAACATAAGTGTCCAGTTTAAATTACACTCATCTCACAACCTCTCCCCATCAGTTTCTCATATGTAGGCTATTTTCACCTGAATACAAAAAAAACCCCAGATCCTTATGGAATAATATGGTCTCTGCATTTTACTGGGAAAGTTCTTGACTTCAGTCCCACAGGAACAGTTGCTGCACTCACACAGACAGGCAACACAGTGTCTGTGCTCCTTGTTGCTGCAATAGAGAGAAAGCACCTGATTTTCCACAGTCTGTTTCGTTTTGGTGCCTGACTTAAGTATGTCCCAAAAGTAGCTGAAGATCCTAGTGCTCATTGAGAGGGGATAGTCTTTCTACCCAACATAGCTGCCAAAACACTTGGAAAGCACCTTTCATGCAGTTCTCATGTAAGGAATTAAAGCATTTGAAATCTGTTTCTGGTAAATATTTAATGCTTCCATTGAGAGTACAAGAAAACAAAAGGAATATTGAGCCTCTCTGTCAGGTCACGGATGTGTCCTCCTGTGCCCCTCCTGAGAACAAACACCCACCAGTGCTGCCCTGGGATGATCCTTGCAACAGCTGGCCATTTTCCAGACAGGAATCCAGGAGACACAGAGTTATAAAAAATCCAGGGCAATGTCAGCAGTAAGTCATCACCTCACCAGATTCTTGTCTGCTCCAGTGATGGCTTGTAAGAGATGGTCCAGAAATCCCTCATCTGCCTCACGATCATCGACAGAGACTGAAACCCTAAAAGAGGACTTTTGCACTAAAAATCCTGACCCGGCTAAGGTGGGATGTTTGCCAAGTTTTGCCTGCAAGGTGTGCCCGCTGGAACAGGTTCTGCCTAGGCAGGGAGGACTGCACCGAAGGGAAAAGGAATGATCAGTCCTGAACACTCCCTCCTGATCCCAATCAATGGGCCTCACCAACAACAGTGGCAGATTTCCTCACCTCCTGGCTCTCCGCGTTTGAAAAGACTATAAGAGACCTTTCTGAATTAACCCTAATGAGATCTCCCCACGGACGATGGCGAGTCTGTTGGCAAGAGGACCACGAGGACTCAGTCTCATCCATTGGTAGCTATTTCCCTCTCCCTCTCTCTCTCTCTTCCTCTCCTTTGTTTCTTTATCTCTCTTTCTCTCTCTCCTTTATCACATAATTGTGTTGTTGGCACTCAATAAAGGTCCACTGTTTGATTAAAACTGAAATCCCCTTTGTGCCTTTTGCATTTTGAGATTGTTAAACGAACCATCACGACCCCGCTTGTACTAGCAGGCTGGGACATGGCTGGAAAGAGGCCTGCCCTCAGCTGAGCTTGCCTCGGGCCTTTTGATTATTCCTTTTGAGTTTCTCCACTCTGGATGAGTGCTCCTGTTGGTAGACCTCTGTATACAAGGTGAGAGATGCTATGACACAGGTCAAGCCTGAATGTACCTAGCTTTTTGTCATTCTCCAGGAATTTAAGCAAGTGCCTGCTACATAGCTTTAGGGAAAAAAAGGTACCTATCTCCTGAGAAACAGTCATTTCAGGGAGACTGTTCACAGCCAATTAATAATAAACACCCGAGGAGCTCTCAAATTAAGTAGTGAGGTATCTAGCGACCTGAGGTACATAAAAAAGTATCAAGCAAAGGTAAGAGACCAGGTTGCTGTCTCACCCCAGGATAGGTATTAATCACTGCTAGTGAGTATTGTTTCCTCCAAGGTCAAAAATGACAGGACAGTTATATTCATGCCTGCCTCTCACATCAAACATGAACATATCTGCATATCATTTTCAAATGCAAGGCAGGTCCTGATCCCTTAACTACTTGCTCATCGCTGTGATTTTTGTGAAATATAGTGAACTTGGGTACTGACAGAGAAATAGGCTCTTTGGAGGAAGAGGATTATATTGCTAATGGGCAGAAAACATAATTTTCCTAAAAACTGTACACATCTGCAGCGCATCACAAACGTTCTCTTAACCCTAGCATACTGATATGAAAAAACTCTCTCAAATAGCTGGGGAAAACACGTTTACTTTGCAATGTCAGGACACCAAACTATAAAATGGCTCAACTTATTTAAATCTGTGTACACAAAGTGTACTTAACCCCAGATGTTGCAGAAATATGTTCTGCAAACTAGTAACAGTGTATTTAGACACTGGATATCATAGCAAACACACTCCTTTACACAAGAGTTCCCTTTTTGTTTGTATTTTATTAGTTGCTTTAGTTTCTAGGTAGTGAAAAGCTAAACAGAGAATATTTGATTAGAGAAAATAAACCTCCATTAGCACCACAAGATATACAACAGTGCAACACCCTGGCTCTGCTACAGCACAGCACCAAATGAACCCACAATGGAATTAAGCTTTCCATACATGCTTTGTTCACTGTCCTACGCCCCAAATTCACATGGGGAGAGAAGGCACTTCTCACCATGTGGAAACTGTTCAGAGCATGTGAAAACAAATGTTTTTAATTGAAATTGTCATTGCTGAGCCAGACTGTTGTCTGGGGTCTCTTGCTGAAAATTGACAGCAACAGCAGGGAAACAATGTAAGAGATTGTAAAACCAATTTCCATTATGCACTAATTCAGGGACCACATATGGAATGCTATAACGTTGTTTATTTTAAGACCTAACATTAAGGGTGGAAAGCCTCTTGTTGGTGCAAGGCTGAGAATTGGGGAGCAAGCACAATCCAGGTCAGGGACCAGAAATCTGTGCTCATCCACTGATCTGCTGTGTAGCCTTGTGCCACTCATGTCATCTTCCCTGCCTGTGTCTCCTCTCAAGCTCTGAAATTATTCTGTCTCCTCTTGACATCACCATTTCCCCTGGGGATGGAGGCAATCTTTTGTAGTGCATGCTTAAGTACCAATATAATATCATTGTGAATAATAACAAGCTATAATTTGTACCAATAAATTGTCTGTAGAAGGTCTTACTTCCCTCTAGTCCAGCTCTCCAAATTCATAGCAGGAGACAGAAACTTGTCAATCCTGGAAAAAATCATCCTAAAGAATAATATTTCTTTAATTTGTATTCAGAAAATTCTTTTTTATATTTGCTCTTTTTTACTCGGTGACGTCTTGAAAGTTTGACTATGTGAGTTTTGTTCACTCAGGTCTGGGCACTGTAGATATGTGTTACCTCTGAGCATACATCCGCAAAGTGCCCAGGCACAGGGTCAGGCTGTCTTCTTCAGCTCACCCAGAGAAGATCAAAGCTGTGACATATCAGCCCTACCTCTCTTTCTCAGAGGAATATTTATAGCCAAACCGTGTTCTTTAAGGACAGGAATCTAAAGGTGATCCTGGTATCTGGATGTCAAGCACAAAGCTGAGAGCTGATGCATGTGACAGCTCTCCATCAATTCCTTTTCAGCTCCTGCTTCAGGATTTAAAGCACCCTTGAAACCCAATGTCTTCTAGTTTTCTTCTGCTTTCACACAAATTAACCCAGCAAAGGGTGAAGGGAGTCAAACCCCAGAATGAGGAGAATTTTGATTTTCCACTTCTATAAATCAGACAGAAAGGCTTTATGTCTATAAAGGAAGTTGGGGAAAGCAACTCTTGCTAAGCCAGACTGATCTTTCTGAACTCAGAAGACAGAGGTATTGCCAGATCTATCAAAATGGTCACAGTGACATGAACAAACCTGATAATATATTCAGGTAGGCCAAAACTACCTGCTTCTCCATCAGTTCACAGCATGAACTACAAGCAAGTCTTTTCTCTTTTCGACAAAATGGAACTGAAATTAAAGAATTCATGCAATTTAATATTCCTATTCAGAGAATTATATAACATTCATACTACCACTGAATTCATAAATAGCCTTACTTGTCCTGCATGCTCTCACCTCCATAGTTCTTGAAATATTAAACCCTTCTTGAGAGCATCCTTTGGATTCTCGGTTTAAACAGAGCATGAGCAAATTAAGTTTGTATATATATGTAACATAAGGTTCATGTGAGATGCCTCTTCATTGTGCGTATTTGCATCTTTGATATGGAAATGGAAATGCACTGGGCATGTAGCATTTTGCAGACCGCTCTGGACTCATGCACTTACGGGTAGAAGTTGACTGCTGCCTCTTGCTCCTGGGATGGGGAAGCACATTTCAGTGCCCTGCTCAGGGTGTGCCTCTGGTCATGCCCTGTGCTGTGGGTAGCAACCAAAACCTGAGCAAACACTGTCTCTCCTGTCCCTGTCCCTGCTTTCTACAGGAAGGGAAGCTTTAAAAACAGAAAGGGTTACATGCAGATTTCCCAGTGTAAGTGACTGGGAAAGGAGAACATGAGGCAGCTCACTTTTGGACTTCTATTTAAACATATCCAGAGTCTCTTCACCATCACCCCCCCCCCCCCTTCTAAGGGAGTAGACTTGTTCTCCCAAGCAGTCTCTTCTATCTTTGTCCCTCAAGTCACATTTTAAGCACATATTCCCCTACCTCCTGAGGATGCTTCCAATTTTAATTCAAAACCCATCTCCCTTTGACACAGATTTGTGTCTCCACACTTTTGTAATGGAAGATTATGAGCTGAAATAAATAATCATGAGCCTCTGGTACCAGAAAGAATTTGTCCCCTAAAGGAAGGAATCCTCAGCAATTTCAGTTGTCTGCATAATTAATTTTTTTGTGTCCCTCATTTGGAGTCTCTGTCACACTTTGCAAATCCACACCAGGACACTGCAGCTATTGCTTTAGGGCACAAATCATTTATATTCTCCAAGTTCCATTTTGGAAGCCTCAGTCCCACTGAGTAGATTTTGTACATTCAAGGAATCTCACTGATACCAAAATGACTAACTGTGTGAGTGCAACTCACAGCATCAATAAGCTACGTGACCTACTCAGTAAATTAGTATTGCTTTGCAAATGTATTGCAAAGTAATGCAAAGGCTGCATATTACTTTGCAGAAGGAATGGGTTGAATCACCAACACCTTTACCTCACAACTGGTTGAGGTGGGGGAGGAGGGGCTATTTTGGTTTGGTTTTTCCTAAAAGATTTGTATGGTTCAAACAGAAAATGTACTTGCTGGGGGTTAATAAACAAGGGTCTGAGTACACAAAGCTGGAATGAGTAACCATAAGACAAGTGCTGAGTAGGTGTGATCTTTGCACAGTTTGTTTCATTTTCTCCAGTTCACGTGTGTATTATTGTCAATAATAATCTCAGCAACTAGTAAAACTCAGCACTAGACATGAAATATTAAGCATGCTATGAAAATGGTAGGCTTTGTGAAAGTTGTTAAAAAGTCAGTCAAATTCAGACTCACATCTAAAAACACCTTTCAGCTTTCCCCCTGCTTCCACAAGTGTCTGTAGTATCTTATTCACATATTCACATTATGCCATTGCCTACTCTCTAACTGTAAATGCAGAATTCATAGGTTGATTTTTTTTCATCACTTATATCCGCTTCAGAAATATCTCAAATTGAACTCTCTTTCCTATGACATAAATTACTTTGTTTGTGAGTTCGTAACTACAAAAATTGTTACTTTTGCCATGACTGCCACATGATGTCTCTCATCTTTTTCCATAGCCTGTGTCCTACACAAAGCATGAATCAATTTGGTTTGTTTTGTTTTGACTTGACTTGACTTGTTTTGTATGGTTGCCTTCATTTGTTTTTAAAGTCAGAACATGCAATGTGCATTTTGGCCAAGGCAATAAGTGTCTTTGCTGTCCTTCCTTTGAAATAAGCTTACTAACCTAGAGTCTCCCCTGGATTTAATTTTTCTTTCCCTAAAGCTGCTACTATGCCATGTTTCCTTTTAGATTGACCTCACTGAACACAGCTGCTATTTTTTATGCATTCTCCTCTACTAGAGCTTTGACTTATTTAAACAATATAAAGAAATCACTGCCTCTACCTTTTCCCCCTTGAGAGGAGACTCTTCTCCATAATTATGAATAATTCCCCTAAGATGGTGATGTGATTGGGTTAGCAACTCAAATATTTGAGGAAAGACAACCTGGGATGATTTTAAAAAATAATAGTGAAATAGATTTTAAGGTCATAGAAGCTGCTGTGATTATATGGGTCAAATTTCTACAAAACAGTAGGCTAATTCCTATCTGAGTTGAACAGTATATTTTTGAAGACAAATCACTTTTGAATTAAAGATACTTCCCTTGGTAAATCACTTCAACAATTAATTACCTTTGCTACTTAAAACTGTGAACCCCCTGTTCGCATCCACAAAATGTCAGGTTTTGGTTGGCAGTCCAAACACATGCACAAGTGCTTGCTTCTTCCACCAGCTTAGCGATTCACTGATGTCAGATACTCCCACCCTCTTTAGGGGTGTTCAAAGGCTGCTCTCAGCTCAGCTTTGAATCTTTTTTGAATCTTTTTTTTTTTTTTTTGACAAGTTAAAGGATCTGCTTCCACAAGACTCTTATGGTAGATTGTATTTTCCATACTTGTAGTCACAGTTGTTTATTTCTAAAATCCCTTTAGATTCCTAAAATCATCTTTTCTAAAATATCTCCAGTTTTCATATTCTCTATTTTTAATTTTTTTCCCTTTAAGCCTGGCACTTTCATGGGGCACAGTATTCCTCAAACAATCATGCTCTGCTGTGTAGAGGGGAGAGCAGGGGAGGAATACACACTCCCCCAACTCCTGCATGGCATCCTGCTGTTCACTCCTCCTTGGCTTTCATCCATACTCTCAGCTTGCACATCACAGTGGGAGCTCATGTTCAGTTTGTTAACCAATGAGACTGGCCATAAAAACTTAAAATGCAACTGTTTGTTGATAGAAGATTTTAAGACTACTTTTCCTGCCCTCTGCCATACACACACTCTCATGTAAAAGACACAGAAAATAAAGTGCTTCAATTGTGACTTGCTGCTGTAATACCCCTTGGGTATGAGAGCATGCTTTCTCCCCACATATTCAGTGGGTGAGGCTTCCCAATCCAGCCAAGAGTTGAGGAGAGGAGATGAAAGTGGTGATAGGAACCAGAGTAGGAGGAACACAGCCCTTACTTCTTCAGGTCTCCAATGCCGTGCTTCTGCCAGACACATGTTTTTCTGTTGAGAGGAATAGCAGGGGCATGGCATGGCTAAAGTACAAGACCTGAAGTATAGAATGGCTCAGCAGTGTAAAGTCATGCAAAATCCAAATATCATGGTGTTCTACAGGCAGGGTGAGAACTACTTTGCCATTTTAACTCACCACAGTTTGTGTTGTCCAGAATCAGATACTCCCACCAAAAGTTTCCCCAATTCATGAACAGGTCTACCACCGTCCCTTCAGTCCTATTCAAAATCTCCATTGCATTGTGTGCAAAACTCCTCCGTCTCCATCAGGTGAACACAATCCTTCTGAAGTGTGATTACAGATTTGGAAACAGGTGTTTGAACTGGACACACAAAGCACTGGGCAGCAAACTCCTTCAGACTGGCCAAGCACACCCAACCTCCACAGGCAACTCTGCACTGAGAAGAGCACCCAATCTTCCCTCCACAGCCCTTTGGGCTGCATCCTTTGACAGAGCTATACAACTGATTAGTACCCCATCTTGTGACAATTTCAGGTCCATACTTCAAGGAGTCTACTTTGCTCTTCTGTAGCAGTCTCTCCTCTGACATAAATGCTGCTCCCAGGCTCAACCCTCTACTCTGTTATCACTTTCTCCTGCTCCTGTTTTCCGTATTTTAGCTGAGCTAGCATTTTTATCCCAACAAGTTCACTTCAAAGTTAACCGATTGTTTATTCTTTGCTTGTCTCTCTTTCTTTTCATCCTTTCTTCACATCTCTTTATGTCTTTGAGAATAAATATTTGCATCTCCAACATGAGTTCATAACTCCAGTATGAGTTATGAAAACAACCAAATGGCTATTGGTTCATGTCAAGTCAGCCACACTGCACTGATTCAGTTTGCCAACTAAATGCAAGCTATAAAAAAGCTCTTATTACATATATTATAAGACATCGACTTTTTGATTGGCACGATCTGGAAGGTATGACATAGAAAGTTGACTTTCAGAGGAGGTTGAGAACAAATGGCAGTCCAGTAGAATTTCACATAAAATTGCCTTGGTTTTATTCCTCACTTGCTATAATTTGACAGAATTAGAACCCTCTTTTGTGTGTGTGTATTCATATTTAAGGTTTTGCATATAACCAATAAAAAAATTATTAAAATAAAAAAAGAAAAAGTCAGGAAGAAGCAGACAATTATTTTTGCCCCTAACAACTAAATATCAATCTATGTGCCAGTTTGTCTTGTGAGTCAGTATGGCCCTGACTCAGCAAAGTTCCCATCCACACACTTCACTGTAAGCTTGCAAATAGTCTCATTGACTTTACCTCACCATATGTTCAAGTTTGACTGAATCAAGACTTCTAACAGATGTACACAAGCTGATTAAATACAAAACTGAGGAAAACAAGTGCCTGGTATCCTGGATAGTCTGAAAATCAGACAGGAGCATTAGAAAGGTTACTCACATTTTCGAGGTTAGAGTGGAGATCAACTGAAAAAAAATTAACTTTTTTTTCCAAGCATCCCTGTCCCTTCCTGATCCTGACATTGACATCTTGAATAAATGTAAACCCAGGTTTATACTATTCTGTCTTGGTTTTGCAAAAGCTGTGTCAAAAGGTTTTGCAAAACCAAAATTATAGTCAGCAAAATGTGAATGGGTGGACACTGAACATGGAAAAGGACACAAGAATGATGATCTTTAATGAACATGAGATAGCTTTTAAAAAGGCAGTTTAATTTTCTTGTTTTGTTTCTAGACCTTAATATGGTAGGGCTTAAAATACTAAAGCAAAAACCGTTAAATCAGAGCACCAAATTTTGCCCTGCTTACACCCCTGTTCATCTCATCTGACCTGACACACGTTGGGAAGCCAGCTCCAAAAGTAAATGCTGCAGTGGCCCAGGGCTTCAGCCCCCTTTTAACCCACATTATCTGCAACAAGTAAAGGCCAGGGAACATTTCATCACTTGTACCTGGAAGAAAGGGCTGTCTGACTGCAGCATTTTGAAAAATCCCTGATTTCACAATTAAAGTTCAAGAGTGGTCAAAATAAAGAGAATTACATCATTCAGCAGCAGCTAATGGACACCTGTGAGTCTTCCAACTACGTGAAGTAGTCTTATAACTTCATAAAGATTAATTGTGTTGTATGGTGGAGGGTTACAATGTAATTATTGAAAATATGACAATTAGTAAAGAAGCAAGACCTGGAAATTGTTTTATACCCAGAACTTGGAGAGTAACCAGCATAGGAAGAGGCATGAGACAGCCTGCTGAGCACCACTGGTGATCTCAGGAGAGGTCCCCCAGGGTTCTGGTGATATTTAGGTTCATGCAATGGTTTGAGGTCCTCTTCAGCTGGGACAGTCGTGTCCAGACAGCCTTTGAGCATCATTTGAAAGGGTTAGAAGAATAGCTCTTTGAATCTCTTAGATTCTGTCAACTGGGTGCATGATTTAGTTGCTTACACTTAGGCATTTGGCATAATTTTGAGATATCTTGTTTATCACTGAGCAGATTTGCAAAGTGCAATAAGTTGTGTGATACACCTGGTACCTGCAGAGAGTTATCTTGGATATTCTATGGCATACTCAGAATGCACTAATCAATCCCCTACACATAGGCAACTATCATACTCCTAGACCTCCACTGGCTGTAGCAAGAGCCTGTACTCACAGGTCACGTGTAGAGACACATACAGACAACTGAATTTGGGTGTCTTTATCGGTGAGGTGAATCCCATTCCTGCTGACCCAGTAACCTTTGTCATGCCCAAAACACACACCCAGTAAAAGGGCTAAAAGATCAATGTTCACTGAGTTTTTTGTCACTTTTGATAGGGCTCTTCAGAGTCAGCATACTCATTAAATTCCTTGTAGCTGCTTTCACTATTTTTTTTCTCCGTCCCCTTGTCTCTGTGCTCCATCAGTTATTTCAACATCTGTTCTTCTTCCTTTCCTACATCTTTTATCCATTGTTCTCGTACTCTGTCAGCCAATTCTAGGCACTTCCTGGTGTCTGTGCCTACTGTTTTTGATATCATTTGGAGAGACTGAACTTGGATATTTTCAAATGGCATGATACCAGGTTGTGAAGGTATTTGAGCAATCTCTAGGACAAACAATTGAAGTGTGCATCACTGTAATTCTTCTGGGGTAACTAGAACTGCTGAGGAAAAAAATAAACAGGAGCAATGAAATATGCGTGTAAGTTATGTTCAAATGCTGAATAAGTGATTCAGTTGTTCCAGGTATTTCTGGCTTCACTGGATATAAGGTTGCTTAAGACTCTGTGTAGTTTAAAAATCTGGTCCATTTCCTGGTATTTAGGTCTCAGCAGTGTTCCCACTTCAGAAAGGTCAAGATCCCTTGGTACATCTCACTTTCCACAGAAAGGAAATGAATAACTGTGCATTGGAAAGGAAATACACGGTGCAGACAGCAGTGGGCTAGGATGATGGGTGCAGTAATCCAGATTCAGGCTGTTTCTCCTAAACCTTTGGATTGTGCCTGATTTTTAATCCCTGAGATCAAAAGCTCCCACAGGCAGAGAGTGCAGTTCTTTGCGGGCACAGTGCAGAGCAAGCTGTCAGTACTGAGTAAATAATACATAACAAGTTTTATAACCAGGACTTAAAGTGTCTATCAGTTCTCTCATGGCAGCTTCTTATTTGCTTACTGTGGGAACTGAGTGGCATTTGAATGCGTGCATCCAGGCAGTGAGGCGGGCTGGGGAGCTCTGCCATCCTTCCTGACAGCCCCTGGCTCTAGCACTTGATCTACGACAAATGGGTGACATTTGGTTCCAGCCTCAGGCAAATCACAACAGAGGCCTAGATTTTACTCTTCAGAGGGATTTCTAGGGGCAAAGGAGAAGTTGTTTTTCTAGGGCTTAAATAGCTCTGAATACACCAAAAATACTGTTGCCCCGTCATCCTTAGGGCAGCAGTGTCCCTTTGCCGTGTTTGTCTGTCATGTGGAGAGCAGAAGTTTTCCTGCCCCTGAACACGAATCAACCTCTCTAGAACTGGAAATTGTTATAAAAATAAAATTATGTTTTCAATTAAGGGCAATATGTGCATTTTAAACCATTTTTCATTTTTAATTTGCACTGATATGATGCATGGTATTTTCATACCATGGAGAAAGCATAAGAGGTCACTCAGTTTTTCTTGGTTTTGAAGCAAAACAAAACCATTTTTCATAGCCATACAGACCTGGAAGGAACTTCCTACACCATCAGATCCTGTTTTCTGCCACCTCTTTCAACCACATCACTTTATCTCTTTCTTCAGCTGTTCATACTCGATCTTGAATCCACTCAGGCCTCTTGCAGCCTCTGTTCCTACAGGGAAGCAGCTCCAGATCTTCATTCTTCCTATATTTAAAAACCTATTAATTTGAAGATGATGTCTAATACTAGCCTGTTTGTATTACTTAGTTCTGCTCTCTGGCTTGTCTTCTGCCTTACAGAATCCTGTTTTTCTGAGGTACTTGAAGGCAGCAATCAGTCTCTTTTTTCACTTGGCTCAACAACCTAAGCTGTAGTTTGTTTTTATCTCATCTTCAGCCAAATAACTTCCAAACAAAAAAATGTACAAGGAACTGTGCTCCATGACCCTTGAGAATTTGTACTTGGGAAAGAAAGATATCTTTCTAGAAAAAGACCATGCCACAGGATAAGATTTCCACTTGCATCTCTGGGAGGGGTGGCAATGACTTGAAACCTCATGAAAATAGGTGCTTGCAAGAATATAGACGAGAGACGGTGCAAATCCATACCATGCATTCCTCACTGCTTTTCCTGTACTTTTCCTCTGTGGCTCTACTCTCATCTTTACTCTTTCAGCTGAATACTTACCTAGAAGTGTCCCCTGAATTTGGGGTAACTGTGAAGATGGCTCCATACATCAATCAATATTCCCACAGAGAATCTCATCACTTACACCAAGCCAGGTTTCTCTGTCTGAAGCACCAGGAGAACAGTCCATCCCAGTATAAAGGTTTATGTGATGCTTGTCTTTTGCACAGGGCTGTGAAATGGGCAAGATTTTCCTTTCCTGCTCTACATCTGCATGAAAATCACTGGAAGCCTTTGTAGGTTTTAGCATGTTATTAGACTAGCAGAGAGAACTAAAGCTCTAAGATCAACTCTTCTACTGCAGTTTTAACCTTCTATTTTTCAACATATAGAGAGAATATATCTCTGGATTTAATGTTTGTCATGAGAACATGACAGTCAAATCTTCCTTCTCTAAGAAAAATACAATTATGACCTATTTTATAATGCTCTTTTTAAATGGGTTGTCACAGATATGATAAAATCATAGGAGGTTGTTAAAAATATGTGTCACTCCAGACATTTCAACCTACACCATGTTTTCAGCAATTTATGTTCTGAGTGGAAAGTTACCTTTGCCATGCTCAATATTATCTGCCATACCTGAATACATTTATTTTACATACTTACCATGAGGTCTTTAGGTTTGTGTTTCACATCTCTTGCAATTAAATCTTTCTTTTCCTGGGTTGGCTTTTGATTGGTCTTTTTTTCTTCCCCAAGCCTGTACAGCACAACTGCTAGTGAAAAAAGTCCACTTACCCATAGGTGATAAAAATTCACAGTAAAGCCACAGATGTAGCAGAATGAGAATTACTGTAGCAGTAGGAGCAGAAGATAAAAGAGGATTACATATGATGAAATGTAGTAATTGACTAGAAGTCACTGAAAAATACCAGATGGATGTCACTATTCCACACAGCTCTAATTTGACTGTAGACGTTATTGAGCTTCACTTGAGCTTTGCTTTTAGTATTTTCCTGAGTGTAATTGGGATTTATTGATACGCTATTATGGTCCAGTTTATATGTGACCATAAAAAATACAGTTTGAGGCCCCAGTATAACCAGGAACACAGTACTATTCTGCTTAGCTGAAGACAGTCACATTAATGACTGCAATAAGATAAATTCCTGTTTTCTCCCTCAGACCTTTGCATAGAATATGAACAGTAAATGCTTCACACTGATTTAAATTGCAGAAGCATTTTCAGTGAGGGATTGCTGCATAAAAAGATCAGGCGTGTAATTTCAGATACTGCCAAAAGAAGCTTATATGGGATTTTGATTCTGGTTTTGTGTATAAAGAAAACAAATCTACATACTATAATGACTTGCCAGAGCCAGTTTGGAGCTCTGCTTAGTTATCAAGAATTTAGTTTTCTATTTATTTTAGCACTACAGGCAAGGGAGAAAGGAAATACTTGAATTTTGATCTTTTTTATCTCCTTCCACCTGGCAGAGGTTGAAATAAAAGGAAGTGAGGGACAGTTAGTTGTCTCTCTTCTAACTAAGTGGGAGAGTCCTGCTACTTTCTCAGTTTGGCTGGAGAAATTGTGCCTTAGTGGCCAGGAATTTGCTATTAGTTGGTGCCTAACTCAAATCTTTCTGCCTTCCTGGCAAAGGATTAGAGCATCACATATGGGTAGAAAAGATGAGTCACTTGAGTGACCCACTGTGACTGGATTTTCACAAGGGACTTACGCATAGGCAGATAAATTTTGGGTAGATAGATTTTGGGTATGTAAAACCAACTCTCACATCTGCACCTGCCCTTCTGCAGTCGTCTGCCACAGTGTGGGAAGCACCTTTTTCCTTTATCTCCCCAAAACAGCATTTGAACAAACACTTAAACAAGGGATTTCCACAGGTCTGTTGCAGGGAGGCTGCTAAGCCAGACAGGGAGTAGAAGAGACCTTGAAATGGCAACTCTGAAATGCCAAAACTTGAGGAGATCCCAGACTCTGGTCACTGGCTGAGCAAGGAGCTAAGTCCAACATCAGGTCAGAGGAAATGCAGCTCCTGCAAACATACAGGGCAGGGCAGGTGGCTTCAGGGCTCTGTTGGCCATGGCCTGAGGAGTAGCATTGCAGCATCAGCACTGCTGGGCATGCCAGCAAGCCCTGCCGTTGCTACAGAGGCCTGCTTCCTTTGTCCATAATTAATTCCTCTAAATCACCAAATCAGCATCCCTTGTTAGCTCTCCCTTCCTGATGTACAGGCTTGCACATGTGCTCTGGCTCCACTTGCTTTCCTAAAAATGAGCAAAAGAGAGGCGCTCCCCCCCTCCAGTAACCTGCTTTGAATCCTCCTTAAAGCATTCGTTTGAACTATGCCTGGACTGTAAGACATTATGTTGGCCATTTTACCCACACAGGAAAGAAAACACAGTTGTTGCAGTTTAGTTCTCACATATTGATTTCCTTTTATCCTCATAAAGACTCTTCCTCTGTTTGAACCCTGGAACACAAGGTGGGAACACCTGCTCTACTGTGTGTGCTATACATTCAAAATCCCACATACCTTTCTTTTCCTTCCTGCCTGGCAGGGCACCTGCATTTCTGACAACTATCACTGTGTTTTCATTTTATCTTCTCCTTTTCTACACCCAGTCAGCAGGGTGACTTTGAAATACATCCAAACCTTTACTGATGGTTGATTAGACTGCTCAGATATGCCCCTAAATGCCCACCATGTCACTGACCAAACCAGGGTGAACCATAGCTGTGGCCACTGACATTGAGTCACTAATTAAAATTTTGCACTTCCTTTTAAAACATCTTTAATGAGTGTTAGATTATAGCCAGTGAGTGTATGGTAATTCCGTACTTACTCATTTTTAGGAATTAAATAGTGGGAGGCTGTCACACATGCTTGCCTTTAAACCTATTTGAATAAATTGTATTTATATAATACAAAATAATAATATTCGACCAGGACACATGTAATTTTCATTTACACAAATAGGTTCTTTATAGGAAAAATATGTTGTTCTACCTGTGACATTGTCCAGACTGTGCATGTTGCCACTGGATGTTCTTCATGGTACAAACTGTCATAGTATAGGGACCTTGTTTCCACTACAAATATTTTTATTGAGATCAGAAATGCCATTATATAAAATGGTAAAAATGAGTTTGCAAGTCCATATTTTCAAGTAACCACTTTTAAAATATTTGTATCACATAAAAATAAATTTTGCTGAAAAAACACATATTTTTAAAAGTTCATTTGATTGTAATGAAAAATACTGTTTCTGCTTCAAAGTCTTACCCCATTTTTAGAGAAAGAAATCAGTAAAATTTCCTAAACAAATTCACTTGGAATACATGAAGGTAAATAATTGTCTTAACAAATAAGAAAACAAGCATTTATATTATTCAGATTTTATTCTGTGATGTATTTCCTAAGAAAATTTCTTGGTGACAGTGAAGCAACCTTGTAAAGTAGTTTGATAGTGTAGAATATATACCACAGCTTTAGAGGGGACACTCCAAAGAGGACAACTGTGGAATAAATCATCTTTGCTCTCTACAATTTTCACATTCAACAAAGTGAATGTCTCAGACACACACAAATACATTTTTGTTGTTTCTGTAACTTCATTTTGCTGTTCAAGAGGACACATATTGTCTGCATATTTGAGAAAGCACCATTTGCATTGCTGGTAGTAAATTAAAAGCTGTCACAGGAACATATAATAAATAGATAAAATGCATAGTTCAACACTTGAAGATGAAGCTGTAAACAGCAGCAAGCTGTCACCTTGACATTTTCTTGCATTCATCTGGAAGCCAATTTAAATGCCTTTAACTGTTCAGTATATTGCCACTGTCTTTCTCTAGAAGGATACATTCAAAAAATTTCCAAGGAGAGAGCAGGAAAAAAAATGTTCAACTAATTTGCAGCCCCACTGCAAATACAAAAGTCCACTCTGTAGAAACCCATGTAAAGAAGTAGTTATAGGAACCCTGGCGTAATAGCAACTCTTTGGAAGAGACAAAGGGCTGAACTGGAGCAACATCAATATGGCAGATATTTACTGTTTCATTACAGGGCTTGGGAAACAAAAGTATCCTAAGCCAATTTTCTTGATTACCTGATACAGATGAGCTCCTATACACCCACGCACAGCTCCACGCTGTGTGATAACCTGCAGAATGGAGTTTTGACACCAGCATTAATTACTCTCCAATGACAGCCCCAGATGCACCAGGCAGTTGCTCATTAGCATGCTGCCCTACTGCCAAGGGAGGGATTAGATAAAAACAGGCACAGGAGAAGAGATAAAAGGAGGTGAACAGGGGGAAAGGCCTTTTAACTGTCTGACTCTCTTTCCACTGAGAATTTCCCTCCCAAGCTACCTTAAGTCAGGTGGCTGACATACAGCTTGCAGTGCTGGTAGGGATGCAGCACACCTGTATCAAGTGCAGCTATTTGGTACTTTTCACTTTGCCTTTCACGATAGTGACGGGAAGACATTACTTCAAGTACCTCCACAGTTACAGCAGAGAGAATGTGCCTTGTTGCTAATAATAGAAATAATTGTTTTTCCAAGTTCTGTATTTTATTTGCAACCAATTCTATCAATTTTAATAACATCACATGTTCAGAAAAGAATATAATTAGCTTTTTCTTGGCTTGAGTAAAATAAGCAAAATTGTTCTCTCATCGATCAAAAAGTCAGTGAAAAGACAGCTGATTATGAGGCGCGCATGGTAACATCTAATCTAATATTCCACTTTATGAGGGAGAGAAGGATCAGACATGAAGTTTATATCATAATCACATCAAATAAATACATTCCTACAGTCTTGTCTGCAGTGCTGCAGTGGAATTGGGATGACAGATCCAGTATTTATGAAGTCTGACAGAGGAGCACAGCTCAAGGGGTTTTGATATATGCTGGCACAAATACGTCCTTTTTATTTTATTTTGCTGCTTGGATCAGACAGAAATTTATCACTCTGATTAGTACATATTTATGTCAGCAAATTCATAATGCTATAAAGCATTTCTTTTCCAACATTCCTGTTTTCACAGCTTTGGAGATTTCCAGGGAAACAGGAAAAGCTAGAAGAATATCTGTATATTATAGCAGACATAATTTCAACAAGAACTGTAGGCAAAACCAACTTGCAAGCTCGTAACCACCATTTAAACGGGTTTATTGCTCATTTAGAAAAGCTGAGACCTTTCTTTTGATCTGTAATCATAAATAGTTCATTACATAGTAACATGATTTTGTCTCTATGCCTCATCGTGGGGATAATAGAGGGGCTGCTTCTTTATGTAACTCTCTCTAAACAATTTTGGATCTCTATATAGGAAAAGATAGCTTCAGTGCACTCATTGTTCACAGAACTGTCCAGTCCCCGTCCCAAACATAATCAAATTTTCTAGTATCAGCAGAATGGTGCTGCTTGGGAGATATTTACAGTGGTGTCATCTATATGGTTTTGTTCTTCTGATGTATGGTGTCATCAGCAACCTATCTGCAAAATACATTATTAGAGCATCAATCCTTATTATATACAGCAGATGTAGGAGTAATGGAACAGTGACACTTCCTAGTTCAGGACATACCATTCCCCTTTGCTGTTAAATCAACCATTAACCATGCAGAGGCCCCTTATTTTAGCTCACTGAATTTTGGCCTGCCTCGTATTTCAGCACTGATCAGATCATGTTAGAGACCTGAGGGTCCAGGTCAATGTCAAGTTGAACATGAGTCAGCAGTGCCCTGGCAGCCAGGAGGGCCAAGCGTGTCCTGGGGGGCATCAGGCACAGCATCTGCAGCCGGGCAAGGGAGGGGATTGTCCCGTTCTGCTCTGCACTGGGGTGGCCTCACCTCGAGTGCTGGGGGCAGTTTTGGGCATGACAATGTAAGAAAGATATTAAACTATTAGAGAGTGTCCAAAGGAGGGCAACAAAAATGGTGAAGGGCCTTAAGGGGAAGCTGTATAAGCAGTGGCTGAGGTCACTTGGTCTGTTCAGCCTGGAGGAGACTGAGAGGAGACCTCATCACAGTCTACAACTTCCTTGAGAGGGGAAGACAAAGAGAGGCACTGATGTCTATAGTGATCAGTGACAGGACCTGAGGGAATGGTCTGAAGTCTTGTCAGGGGAGGTTTTGGTTGGATATTAGAAAAAGGTTCTTCACCCAGGTTGTGGTTGGCACTGGAACAGGCTCAATAACCATTTGGACAATACTCTTGGGCACGTGCTGTGACTTTTGGCATGTCCTGTGCAGGGCCAGAAGTTGGACTCAATGACCTCTATGGGTCCCTTCCAACTCAACTTATTCTGTGATTCTGTAACTCTGTGATACTTCTGCCATGATACCTTTCACTTGGCCTGCAATTCGATTAACAGATTCAAAGACTAAAAATGAACTGATGGACAGATACACATTTTCTAATGTTGGCTGCAAAGTGGTCTTTCACTCATGCAGAATAAGTAATTCTGTAACCATGCAATGAGGCAAAGCCACAATTTCTTGCCATTTGTGTCCTCTGATATTATTTGTGTTTGCCAAATTATACAACAACTTTCCATTACCACCACAAATACATGCAATGTCTTCCCACAGAATGCATTGGCAGTGATCCTTGGGCTGGCACATTCAGCGATGCCAAGAAGCCAGAGGGATCAAACATAAGCCAGGGGTGAATTTGCAAATGTTCATACTCCCATTTCTCATCTACCCAAATGCCCATTTTTATAAAACTGGTAAAAACATAATTACTTTTGAGACCTCTGCCTCTCTGTCAAAACTGGCTGAAAACAGTTACTGAGTTCACGAGTTATTAAGAGTGAGGAGAGATACCTTCAGACAGAGGAAGGGATCATTCCAGGCTTGTTTCCATGGGAAATCAAGATACAACTGTGCAGGAAAAAAGTGTGGTTTAGCACAGTCTACAGCCTGCATGAGAAGAGCTGGGAGTGAGCCAGCCTCACTCCAATGGGGAAAGCTGTCAAGGCTGCTAAGAAAAGGATGACACGGGGGAGAATGGCATGGGGTCAGCCAGGAGGAGAACTGCTGGAGTTCCCAAAACAGGACCTGGTATTTGCAGATGAACTCTGCTACGCTGTCCAGACTAATAAAACCCTTCACAGCAGTTGTTGGCAAAGCAGAGAGGGACACTGAAACCTTCTGGCTCAGCTTAGCTGCCAGCAGCAGAAGCCCTGGAAATCAGCCATTCCCACTAACATGCTCTCCAACCCAAAAGGGGAATGGGAGAGGGCTCCTATGCCATCCTTCTCTTGTTCAGCCATTCCGAAGCACTCAGTAGCCTTACCACTGATGATTAAAATTACTTTTCTCTGTGTAGCTTTACAGATACTCATCACAGGGCACAGACTGATTCCTCCACACAGGCAGGATTTCTCTTCATGTACACTTTTAGCTTCCGAGAAACTCTAAGCTCTAAACAAAGCTTTCTCCTCTCTTAGGGGTCTTAACAGAGACCTCTCCTGAGTGGTGCCTCAGCTACCCAGTGAGATGAGAAATTATGCTAAAGCTTTCTTTTAGAGAAAACTCAGGAACTTCACTATTTTTGAGACTTCCAGGCTTCACACTGGGTTGAGTTCAGTCACAGACAGTTCAAATAGACCTAGCTTTTTTGGAAAGTAATGCTGGAAATGTAGAAACATCACTCCGATGTAGGTAGTTAAATAGTGATTCTCCTGATGCTTCCTACTAAAAGATCAAGTTTTCTATCTGATTTTAGACTAAGACTGTATAGGTGAAAATGCATAATCCACTTGATTTTATATGTATAATGGCTTGATTTTTAATTTGATGTTTTAAGGAAAGATTTTGCAAGGAAAGATAAAACATAATTCCATGCCTGATTTATTTTTATAGTAACACCTACATTAACAAAGAGAGTGGGATATCTTTGCAGATTGATTCAAGTTTGCATCTGCTATTTTTCTGCTAATTAAAACCATAAATCCAAAATAATTATTATGGACAATAAATCTTTTCTATGCAAAATATGTTTCTTTGACAATGAATTGCATGTTACCTGAAAATTTATCCTGTGTTATTTTGTTTTTCAACTCGACACAGCAGCCTGAGTACCACATCCAATTTTTCTAATTAGTTGTCTGCACAGAATGTACTTTTCCCCAGTCTTTTAGAATTGTCTCTGTCGTCTTTGGCCCTTCTGTCTGGATTTGAGCCTTTGACGAGGATGTGCATTGCCCTCTGCGTTCATTACCCAGTGAGGGGAATTGCTGGCAAGGTAAGTCTGGATTGAAACTGTGTTTGTGAATCACATGTCACAGCACCAGGGAGAAGTAAAGCAGGGGAAATGTCACAGCACCAGTGAGAAGTAAAGCAGGGGAAATGTAGTGCAGCCTGCCTGCAGGTTGTCAGTGTTTATGCATTCATTGTACTGACGGTAGAACTTTGTGGCTGTCTGCTGTTGAATATCCTTTCATCTTCATCTCTCTTGCCTAGTGACGTGTGCTAAGAGACTTAATCAGCTCTGTCCAGATGGATGCTAATGAAGGAGACATTATACAAAACACTATTGTAAATTCTTATTCACATCTCATTTTCTTTTGTCTCACTCTATTTTTAGAGCTGATTTCTGGAGGTGCAATTACAATCCTGATATTTATCAAGCAGGCAACATCAGAAGGTGCTATTTCATGTCCACCCACTCCGATTTTTATCTGCCAACACCTAATGAACGAGTCCTACACATATTATTCATCTGTCTCATAATAATATTGACCTTGTGTGACATTCAAATATCAAACAATATAAAAAACATGTTATGTTTTTAGATATGCAATAGAGATGTCTTTTTATCTACATGCTAGGGCAGACATTTTTACAGAGATTTTTTGTGCTCACACATGGGCAGCAGCAGCACTAAATATTCAGGACAGCAACTAGAAAATATTTCAGGGTCCAATTTCAGGAGACATTAGGAAGGAACAAGCGGTTCTGTGAGATGCTAATAAAGTCTGATTACTGTCAGACTCGAATATTGTAGCTGACTGACTTTGGTCCCTAAGAAGCTGCAAGCACTAGTGAAGCTATTGCCAAAATTGTGACATTTATAGTTAATCTACCCTGTTTAAATCTTATGGTGTCAGAAAAGGACACTGTTATACTGACAGGGCCTCAAGAGGACTTTTTTAGTCAGCACCCACCCTCACAAGGTTCAAAGAAATGCAATGACCTTTGGAATGTTTATCCTTTTGCAAAACAACTGAAGCTGTCAATGATGTCCAGAAATAATTTACAGGGAGAATAGGCACTGGGATGTGCTCATACAGGAAGATTTGACAGCTTGCACAAACCTATGAACACGACGGAAACTGTACCTGGTGAAGTCAGGCCACATTGTGCATACTTCCTAACAGCTTGCTTGTGCTTCTGTACTAAACACAACTGTTTAAACTTTGGGTTTGCTTTTGATTCAAAAGATGACATTTTATACAAAAGAACACTTGTTCTTTTCATACTGGGATTTCTTTTCACTGCTGGCTTAGAAGTAGATATACCTCCTGAGAAAGGCAAAAACTTGTATTTTGTGATGTTCTAACTGTTGGGATCAGGAAGAAAGAAAGGAAGAGAGCTGAGTCCAATGACTACTGTGTTCCTGTAACTGTAAGAAAAAAAAAGACAGACTTGTTTTTGAGAAAAGAGACATCTAATGTTCTGAGGAAAGAGAAATGGGACTACAGGCAATTCTGGTAGCAAAATCTTGAGTTAAGATTTCCTGATTTTTTTTTTTTCCCATTTTTGGTTGCTTAAAACTTTGCCAAACTTGAACTCCTTGGGTTCGCCTTTTTGCTATCCAGTACCTACTTCTGCTGACAGACCATCATGCCACAGGAAGGGCCCATTACACCCCACTGTCTCAAGCACCAGGTGGACAGAAAGGATGACATCACCTTAACTCCTTACTTTAAGGAAGTGTGTAGTGTCCTACACATTGGAAAAGAGCTTGATATTATCCAGAAAATCTCATCGGGATCAAAATGACATTTTAGTTTTATGAAATTTGCCCCATAATTGCCTGTGTAATGAGTGAAGAAATCTTGTCTTTCCCTCTTTGTTCCCTCCAAACAGGTTTATGCTCCCCTGAACCAGAAAGAAGCGCCTCTGTTTCTATTTTGGGGGTTACTATTTGTTAGCTGTTGGCCCCATTGACTTATTATTTTTATTTCCTTCCAACACTTGTGCTGCACTGGGGGCTGAACAAGCACAGACAGTGGCCATACCCCCTCGCTGGAAGAACTGCCAGTCTGAGGAGTACAAGAAGGCAACCAGACTAACTGATTTCAGGCCAGGGAATGGCTCTCTTGCAACCTCTAAATTATTCACAAGCACTCTTTGTAAATTATTAAGTTCCTAGTACTTAGATTTAGTTCTTTGAGTTTACAGGATTCATTTTTAGATGCTCACATCTGTAGCTGGCTGCTGTTCATCTCACTCAGAGGATGGCAACTCAGCTCTTCAGACTTAGGCATCCTAGTTTTGTGTTCATTATAACTTTCTTTTGGCTTCCCTGCTCTTTAAAAAGAAAACTGCCGAGGGCAGTCAAGGGAAAAAGAGGGCAAAATACTTACACCAACATTTAACTGTGCCTCAGACCCCTCAGATTCCTCCACTCATCCCAAGGGTCTGCTCAATCCTATACTGCAAAATACCAATGATTTCAGTATCTCCAGTGTAAATAAAAAGAAAAGCAAATTTGGCTCTTATTCAGGACTCTGCCCTGTCCTGGCGTACTTGGGATACACCATCCCAAACTTGGTGCCTGCAAGCTTGAGTCCAGAGACACCACCCTGTATGCCTGCAGTTACCAGGTAAGCTAAGTACAGACATGTTCATGTCCCTTATCCTTTCTCTAAACATAGATGTTTGTCAGTAAAGAGCAAAATTTTAGTGTACTGCTTATCCACACTGCTTATTCAGTATTGTAATTCACCTGAAAGGTCACTGCGGATTATTGTCCCATTGGAAGACACCAAGAGATTCATGCCAGCATTTAAAATGTGGACGTCACAAGCCACATTGTATTTCATTGAAATGACATTTTAGAATCTCTTACTGCTGGTAAGGGAAGGGCAACAATGTCATCCTTCACAGCAATATTGTGAAGGAGAGATTACCTGCTGTCAGCTCCACACATCTCAAGTCTCCTTTTCAAGCATCCAGTACTGACAATAGAGAAAGTACTGACACACTGAGGTAGGTGGATTGCAAGTTTGACCTGGCTTGGCATTTCTTGTCCCCCTGCTTTCCCAGAGATGCTGAGTATCCACAGCATCCATACAGGTATCTCGGATTTTCTCATGCTGGTCTTGGGCACCTGCAATGCAACACAGTTAAGCAGGGGAAGTGCTATGTCTAGAAGTATAATGAATGAGATCCTGAAACCCAGTGAACTGCTGCTTCAGGCTTGGTAATGTTGCCTTTGTTTTCAGAAAAACTAGCATTTCTTTTTGTCACACTTGTTTGATGGGCTCTTTGCTTCTCCTAATTCTCTGTTGGATACGGTTTTTTCTTGGTTTTTTCTTGGCCTTCTCTCTGTATGTTGAGAATTTATTCCCACTGTACCTGAAACTTGGTCCTTGACATAGGCTTACCTCTCTTTGCCTCTTGATATGTATACTTTCCTTGGTGTCTGGCTTTGCCTCCTCATAGCTCTTTTTGCAGATGTTTGCTATGTCCTTTGTATTCCTTTCACACATGACATATGGTTCAACTTACTTTATAAGCTGTGATTAGAGAGATTTGGAGATCTGCTGTGACAGTTTATTAACCCAGCCCCAGAGCTTCCAAACTGGAACTTTGGTTATGCTGCTGTGTTGTCTTTCTTATCTTTTCAGTGCATTAATGTCACCAACAAGTTTTTTCCCATTTGCTTCAGACTCCTGAAGAATCCACTCCTCTACCCATAGTTATAAGCAGGATCCCTGTAGCTGTGGCTGGCCTAAGAGAGACAGCAGGAGTTCATGCACAAATGGATTCAGCAATGCTGACTTTGATCCTAGAGGAGCCGAGAAGTAATATGAAGAATTCAGTAAAATTTTGGAGCAGTTGGAATTCCTTATTTCTGAGAATGCCTTCTCCTCCATTTCTAAATATTTTTTATGAGTTGCTTTTTTCCCTCCCTCCAGGGATAGAAATCTTCATTCCGGAACTCCAGAACTACTTTTCCTGTACCAGCAGAGGAGTCTGAATTTGCCTGTGACACATCCCCAGCAGGTCCCAGCTGGGTTGAGTGAAGAGCTCACCCTCCCTTGCTCACACTCTGATGCTTGTCCTGACTCTTTGATACAGGACACAGAGCTGATCAGGTAGCCAGCTGTCCCAATCTGCTCCCTGTGAAAAGAGGAGATGAGCTAGCAAAGACTTAGCGTTAATTTTCTTAAGGTGTCTGACTTACACATTCTAGGATAAATCGGGGACCAAGGAGTGCAGTTGGACCAAGGTTCCTCCACCTTGCAGGAGGAGGGTGACAAATAGCACTCCACCTTCTGGGAATGACAAAACCTCAAGTAACTTTGCTGAAAGAAGATACGTGTCTCCAGCCTCAGCAGTGCCACACCAGGCAGAGGCAAAACTTTGGAGCAAATCCACTGTTTCTCCTTATTTTGAGTCTTAAAAAGAGCTGCACCCTGCTTAAGAGTGCCAGGCAGTGGTACAGGCTTGAAAGGAGGCTGCAGTCCTCCCATGCTTCCAATAAGCTGAGTCAATTAGCAGTTCTCCCCAGGGCTGCTAGGAGGATTTCTGATCTGTTTGTACAAGAGTAAACAGTCTGAAAACCAGAAAACAACATTGTCATGTCAGTCAAAAGCTGGTATCAACAGACTGGTTGGCCCTGTGTAAACAAAACATTTTTAGGGCCTAATTAAATTGTATTTGTCTTCTGTTGATTTTCATTTATTTTCCACAGTCTTACAGTTTTTAGAGTTTGATGGACAAGGGTAGAAGTAAAAAAAATACCAACACTCAAAAAACACATTCTTGACATTTTCATATTCTCAGTCTCAGAAAGTAGCAGAAAACAGGGAGGAGGTTCTTCTGAAAATGCCTGATTTCAGGTTTTCAATACAGGCATTTCAGATATGAATTGGTGCCCCTGTTGGCCTATAATCTGAAATAAACACTTCTTTTTATATACATTGTCAGAAGATATTAGGAATAATCAGAAGCCCAGTGATTAGAGCAGGAAAATACCTGGATTGTTAAACCATCTCCTGTCCACTCATTCATGTTTGTGTCATGATTTTGTTTTGCAAAATTCTCAGCCCCACCAGGTTCTATTGAAGTTTTTAGCAATGCAGCGAGTGCATCAAAGAGTGAAGTCATTTACTTCACTCACTTCCGAAGCTGCATTTTCTGTTACTTGGCAAGGAGTCTTTCACCAAGCTGCAAATTGATCTCACTCAGATGCTGACCTTCACTTTTTTCAGACACAGACCAGAAAGAGGAATGAATCTATGGGAGAAACTTAAACTAAGTTAGTTTTATTTTAGTCTGCATTACATAGTTCGTAGATATTGTTTATTCCCACATTCAAGCTACACAGAAAGTCATTGCCAGGCAGACAGATGCAGAAGCTATGAAAAGCTAACTGAAAAGCACGCAGGGAAGATGTTCTCATCCCTCCTGAGACATACCCTCCCTTTTGATAGGTAAGCAGTTATATTCACAGATTAAGAGTATAAATTAATTTACTGGTCTTAAGCCAGACTCAACATCTCCAGACTAACTAGACAGGAGAACCATGGTTCATTATGCAATGAAGGGTAAGCCAGAGAACAGTTTATGTGCAAGGCAGTCTGCAAAGCTGAAAACGGAATAAAATGGAGTACATGTGCACAGGAGCATGAGGTAATCCCACTAATTTTGTGGGGGTTCTGGCTCAAGGCTCATTTTGTGGGGCAAAACCAGTAAGAAGTAGATAGCTGAAAGTCCAGTCCCTCCACTCTTTCACATAACTGCTTCTGGCCCCACTTCCTCGAGAGAAATTACAGAGAAGAGATTTGGTAGCACCTGATGCGATCAGTATGTTTTCTTCAATTTACAGCCATTTGACTCAACTGGCAGAGCCAAAAGTGACGTCAGCTTCCAAGTTCTTGTAGAGCTCCTTGAAGTGACAAAAAACCCCCCAGCTTTACTTCAACAAATTTAAAAGCTGTGAATTAAGTCACAGTTTTGAGGATCATGCCTCTCTGCTGCCTGTTGCTGTAAGAACATGCAGGCAGCCTTAGGACACAGTGTTGCCTTGTCTCATAATCAAGAGATTTTGGTACATGCCTGAGGGATCACATATGGTCACCGTGAATCAAGCTAGGAGGGAATATCACTTCAGAGCTATGAGGAGACAGGGACAGCATGAAAGACCTTGGTCCCTCAAGAGGGTTTGTGTTGGAGAGTTACACCACTGCCACAGTAAACTGGAAATGTGAAATCTCTGCAAGAAAGCCTTTCTCAGTTTTTTTTGTTTTGGCTTCTACTAACAGAAAAAGTGACCCTTAAGCAGAGAAACTTTGTAAGAATATTTGATTGCAGTTATACACCAAGTAACAGAGGCTGAGTAAAATCCCTTTATCCTTTGTCTCCTAGCAGGTGAAAACTGGAAATTCATGAGAAACACTGTCCGAAGACCTGAGTCCAAGGGGCTGCAGACTATGTGCTGACTGATACTTATTTGGACTTCTTTTTTTTTCATTATTACTGATTTCAGACATGATTTTAAAGGGGAAAAAAATCAAACAGGAGCGATCCGTTTGTTTGACCTTTTCTTTCAAGGTATGATAATTTTTCTGTTTCAGGCTTCTATTTACTTTAAAAGGAGCATTTAGGACTGTTAGCTCAAAAAAATCAATGAGGAAGGGATCATGCTGTTATGGCAAACAGCTCAGTGTGCCTGAGCTTGTAGAGATAAATGACTCAGTGTGGTCCTTTATTTTCTTGCCAGGTCTGCCACAGCTTCTTCATCTTTTGCTGTTTGGCCTCTCGCTTTTTTTAGGCTACTAATTTTACAGATTAAAAAAAGTAAATAAATCCTTTTGGCCTTAGGGCATTTTCTTCTGCAGGAAAAGAAAGAAAAAAATCTTTCTAATGGGTGAGTTGTTGCCTTCCTATAAAAAAATATTATCATACTTATCTTAAAGCCTGAAATTTGATGAAGGCAACTTGAAGCCATCCTCACACAGTTACAGCAGTGGAGGTAATGACTGTACTGTTGCTACCTGGCCAGTGGCAATTGTTATTACAGGTGACAGCATCCCTCTGCTGTCAGCTTGACTGACAGTAATGTATCATTTGCTGCAGATTGGAACAATTGCAAAGGGTATTTCTTGCAAAGACAGCAAGATTGCAGATTATTGTCAAGTTAAAGATCTTTTTTTTTCCAGGCAGCAGAAGTCCTGTCTATAATATTCTGCAATAAGGAAAACAAAGGGCCTATGGGTGCTTTTTATATTCCTGTATTAATCTTCCTGGTCATTCAGACACATTACTTAGCGAGCCTCCCAGTTGTTATGAATGGCCCAGAGGGCAAATTCAAAGCATCCAGTTTTGTGAGGTAATTAAATGTTAATGTAATGGATAATCCTATTTTTGCAAGCTACAGAGGAAGGCTGTTCATACTTTAAGATCAACTCCAAAAAAAAAGAAGTCGAATGAGGAAGTTCACTCAGCTGTTAGGACAGCTCCTTTACAAAATTTTTAGACAGAAGAATCATCTCCAAGTATTTTTCATGAAGATTGAGTGGGGTCTTCTACAATAAGAATTTCCCAAGCTGAGTAAAAATGTATGCTCCAACTAACACTGATGAATGCAAAATCCAACCTGTCAGCAGAAAGTTGTTTGCAAATAGGACAAGAAATGGCTATTTTCCTATTTTGTCTTCAAATGCAAACAAAAACCCAACATGTTTTCTGATACTTAGAAATACCTGTTGCCTGTCTCCCATTTATTCTACTTTCAGAGTTTCTATTTTGCTGTCTTATCTGCCTTCTTTCTTGCAGAAGACTGTGAACTGAAATTCAATATTTTATAAGCAAAAAGTATGTAAAAAGCATAAGATGCTGCAATAATGGCAATGATGTGAAGAGACAACTGTTATTAGCACGGTATATCAGGCTTGAGCTAAGCCAAGCAGATCAGCTCACTTCACTGAGACTTGTAGGGAACTATGTTTTCAATTGTACTAACCAGAAGATTAGAAGAACAAAAACCCCAGAGATATTCAGCTGGCATCTGGGTGTCTTGCTTGCCTGCCTGCTTGATTTTTATTCTTAAGGAAGAAGAGACATTTAAAGTGAACAAAACACAAGAAGGGTAACTCCAAAAGTGACACTCATCCTTTTTCTTTACTTCCATAAGGAGCAAGTAATCATCATCAAGTCTCTTATGAAGTAGAAAATAAATGGGGAAAATTTTATTAGTTTCCTAGCCATAGCACGGTGGTGCAAAGGAGGTTCAGATCTGAAGCAAAGTGAAATTTCAGTGAAGCCAGAAAGTCACATTCTATACTGGGATATTGAAAAGTGCTTTATTTAATACCATTTGGTAAACAGCACTGATAACCCAACTGTACATGTTGGTTATCGGCATAAAAAGTAATGAATGTGCCAACGTGGAAATAGAAACAGCATCTATGCTGATTCCGTTGGTCAGCAGGGTAGGCAGGGTACAGTACCAGGATTCACAGAGCCAAGATCACCTGCCCCTCTTGTCTCAATAGCTGTGGACATTTGAGTGTACATAGTTCTGTCTTTTGAAACCAGACAGCTCTTCTTCTTGAAGTTGACAAGTAAGAATTTGGCTAGATCTAACCAACACAAACCCACAATTCCCTTCTGCCTAGTACATTAGCAAACACTGACAGAAAAAGTAGAATGCAATCCTAAAATTTGCAAGAACAGAGTTCCCAGTTTTAAATTACAGTGGAACTTCAATTATTTTACTGTATGTCTTGGGCTACCTGTGCAGGCCTGACAGCTGATTACTGATAGGTCCACCTTTTGTCCTGAATATAGCTGTGCACCTGACACTCTGAAAACTACCATTAAGAAGGGAAAATCCTCCTTGATTAAATTTATCAACCATGTTGAAATGCTTATCAATGCCAGAGACTTACATGGAAGGTGTTCTTGCTCTAGCTAAGTAAGGGAAAACCAATCTGAATTCATTTGGTTGGACTATGCAATTTACTAGCACTATAATGCCCCCTCCCTTGGATTATTCCTTCTTCTATAACGTTAAAAGAAACCACATTTATCCACAGACCACCGTCAAGCACTATCACAGATTCGATTTTGATAGTTTCACCAAAATGGTTCCCTTTTTGCTCCAGTGGGTGCTGAAGCAATGATCTGGTTACTAGGCTGAGCCTCCTTCCTATTTTAAAGGATTAGGGGTATTTGAGGCTTAATGACATCAGATTTTCTGACTAAAGAAAGACTCACATTGATATCTGAAACATCCTGGGCTTGAATCCTACCTTAGCATATATATTGGTGCAGTATCACAAAAAAGAATGTTGAGACAGACTTGTATGCACGAGTTTTTATTTGTGGGATCTTTGGCTAGTTGCATACACTGGCTTCAAGGTTGACACCAAGAACTAAAAAAGTTGACAGTGGCCTTTCACCAGGTTTTCTCCATAGCCCTGAATACTTTTAATCAGAACCCCTCATGACTGTTCACACTAATGGTGCTGCCTGGAAAACATTTTGATCAGCTGCAGGTGCTGCCCAGACAGCTCTTGTCAATCTTTGTGCATGCACATCATTGAATAATACTTATTGATTACCTATGTTACCCATGTTACTATTATCTACCCTGCTATTCAAAAACTCTTGTTTTTCCTCTTATGTAAACTAAAAGCTTCAAATCAAGGACTATGAAAATATGGGTATAAAAGAGCCAGTCCCATACAGGTGGCAATTGCTTCACATGCAAAATCTGTCATAACAATCATAGAATCTCACAGAATAGTTTGGGATGGAAGGTATCTTAGAGATCACCTAGTTCCAACCTTCCCACCACGGGCAGGAACCACCCTGTCCAACCTGGCCTTGAACACTTGGAGGATTTGCAAATGTAGCATGGTGAGAATAACAGCACAGCTACAACAGTGCGAGAACTACAACAGAAAAGGTCGTACTAAGGGGCTGCCAATAGAAGACCATTAACAATTCAAAGGCTAAGGCACTGAGCAAGGACACTATTCATAACCACAGGAAAGTGGATCTTGTCATTGCTGATTTTTTAGCTATAAGACAACTGAGAAGGTTGAGAATGGCAGATGTTAGGATACCTCTCCGACCAGTTTGATGGTCCTTTTTCTTGTTTTATTTATTCTTTACTGAATCCACTTACTATGTATTAAAGGATGAGTCTGGGCCACTGTAAGAAATGGCTAGTTAACATAAATCCTATTATTAACTAAGCTGGTCTTCTCAGAATTGGAAATGTTTCTCTGCACCTGCAGAAGATAAGTAGGGAGTTGTTCATTCACAGCTTTAAATCCTTGAAGATCATCAGTGAATTCAGGGAATGAATATACCAGAAAGTTGTTTCTTGTAGCACAAAAATCCCACATTTTGCTCAGAAAAGGCACAATAAGAAAGGCTACAGCAGGGTCCAAGCACTGTGCACTGGCACTATGGCAAGCCATGAATCTGAAAGAAAGTGGTAAACATCCTTGCTTTCTTGCCTGCAAAGCTTGCTGTCCCTGTAACAGATGGCTGAGTGCATGCACCATCGGACTGGTGCTTTCTAATAATTTTCTCCTCCATCCAGTTTATAGCAAATGGCAGCTATTTCAACCCTTATAACATGACTGGGTTTGCAGAAAAAGAGCTCCAAGCTATATTTACAGAGATCTTTGATAGTTTTAATAATCCAAGTGAAAAAGTAGTTTTGATGGCTTTTTGGGCCATTGCCAGAATTGTCATAGACTGCAAGAGCAAGGACGAACATGGTGTGGAATTTTTGAAGAGTGCCAGAGGTTCAACACTTCTCAGCTGATGTTAAGCTCTAAGCAGACTCGTGGGCTTAGTAGGTGCTGTTAAAGTTTTAAGGGACTATTCAAAGTATGTGCATGTCTGTGCAAGTACAATAAATATAGAAGCACAATCTGGTTCTATACAAAACTGAAAGCATGCTTCAAAAGTACAACTAGTTCAGTCATTTCAGCCTTCCAGAGGCTGGCTTTTCCATTTGCATTTCTGCCAGATACCCCAGCAAGAAACACTAATAATAGCAAATACCAGTCATCATAGTAAGAGTAACAACCAAACAACCTGTGCATGGTAACCCTGGACAGAATAAATGAAAACAGAAAAGACTTGCTCTTACAACAACAAAAAAATGAATCCTATAAGGCTGGATTCAAAAAATATACAGAGACTGCACAACCTATATACTTTTTGCTATAAAAGAGGTGTTGCTGAAATCGATGGAATTACAGCAACATGAAATTAGTACAAAAATAGCATCAAGTAGGTAGTCCATAACGCACTAAGGATGGCATAGCTATATAGGATCACAGTCTATATATCTATATGGCATCCTGTGCAAACTGGGACCATCCACAGAGAAGTCTTGTGCAATATGACACGCCACAGATATCACCCATGCCTTGATTTGGTACCATTCAGCAACTGAAGATCAAACCATTCTGGGATTTTGCGATATTACAGCATTTTCAAAATGTTTTGGAAATGTTATCTAATTAAGCCTTACAGAGTTCCAGTGCAGCACGTAAATTATTTTCATATTTCATGATTTTCATTTGTAGCGATGCGGAAAATAGTTAGATATTTTCTCAGAGCTGTCAATGGGAAAGATAAATTCCTAATAGAAGAGGAAGCCCACACTAGGATGGTCTCACTGCTGCTGAACCTGCAGGAGCAGAGTCCTGATGTGATCAAAGTGACTTGGCCATTCACATCACAGCACTGAAGAACATGAATGCTTGCCAGTTTTCCTAAGACTCCAGAACCTCACACTTTCAGGCTCTGATAACTTCCATATTAATGGATGAAGAAATTGAGATATTACTCAGATATTCACTTCTGATTTCCTACGTGCTCAGCTCGTTGAGAGAAGTTCCTTAAGAAGAGTCAGATGAGAGTGGCTCAGTAGACTATTTGGGGCCAGAAGACTGCCACCCTGGAACTAATGTAAAAGAGGAATGATAAAGAGGAGGGATGCATGGCCCACTGAGGTCTTTTTACATTCATTCCCCCTAGTTTCAAATCTCAGCTCACAATAAACGACACAAAAAATATTGTAATTGCCCATCAATATTCTGGAATGCTTGCTTTGTCCTCTTCTTTTGTAGACTTGCAAAAAGACTGTACAGTCTTTTTGGAAAGGACTTGAAATGACAGTCAGGAGCTTGGGAAAAATATCTGCAAGGAAACCTTGTGCAGGCATCTTGGTGTTAATTGTCTGTAAATAAGGACAACTTTATTCCTGCTCGTTTCAAGACTCTGCTTTTGGGGATCCAGCAGTACCAGGACCATGCTGAAAAGGGTAGAAGAGACTTCACTTTTCCACAAAGTGTTCTGAGAGCTCACAGATATCTCTCCTGCACCATGCCTTGAAAAGATGCTCAAATGGAAAACTGGGAGGGAGTAAACACAACAAGCAACCTTCATTTGAAAATTGTGAAGGACTTGAATGTTTTCAGACCCAGGAAAGTACTAGTACTTCATAATATCTTAATTTGAATGTAGTTTGCAATTTTGGGGTTTGATTTTTTATTTGGTTTAATTTTTTGCTTTACGTGGGTCTGTTTTTACAATAAGAAACAGCCCCAAATTTATAGCACATACACACTCCCAGGAGTTTTTCTCCTCAGTAGTCTGAGAATTTTCTGTGTCTTTCCATGTTGAGCAAGACCTGGGAAGATTATTTGACTTTTTAGACCAGATCAAGGGATATTTTGGAAACATACAAACTTCCTTAAGCAGAGCTGCCAGGAAATATATAAGCCAAGAAATAATTTTCTCTCCTTTCAAAAGCTATCCCTTAACTGTGCTGAGAAATCATTCTCGTTGTCTGGCAGAAATAATAACACATAATTCAAAAATACTTGATTTCCTTCAGTTTGGGAGTTCAACACCAAAAATGCAAACAAGAACAGGGAAAACAAATTGATTTGCTACTTCACCTTTTCTACCATAACAGTCCTTCTAAATAGTCTTCACATTCCCTGTAAAGACATCCTGTTATTAATGCAGTAAATTCTTTTCTAAAGAAACATTTCCTTAATTTCAAAACTGATGGCAGAATGAAATATTAGACCATAGCACCTGAGCACTTGAGAAGCAACTTGAATTTTTATTGTTCGTATTGCAAATTGAGAATTAGCTTTCCATTTTTTGGAAATCAACAGGACAAAAGAAAAAGCAGACCTGTCTCAGGGTGGTAGGCAATGCTGGAAAACAAACATAGTTCATTCTCTTTCACATATAAATGTAATTGATACCTATCTAATCTAACAGTAGACAGAATGATCAAAACATATTTGTTTCATTTTTGATGTTTGCTACTATGGTTGCACGTAATACAGATTCACATTGTATATAAAATATACACAACCAATTACTTATACTTTCCTGTTACTCTACTGCAGCACAGTTAAGAGCCAGAGCATGGGAAATTTTTTCTCTCTTCTAACAATTTTGCCAAAAAGCATTTTTATAGAACAAGTAATCCTTGAATTTTTGCTTGAATTTGCCAGACAGTTTTGATTTTAAATGTCAAGAGAGATTCAAATCTGGAGTGAAAGAAAGAGAACAAGAATAAAAAGGCAGAAGCAAATAACCTTCTCCAGCTTCCTGATCAGTACTTCTTGCTGGTGAATCAGCAGTTTGAAAAAGCCCCAGTACCTTCTTTCTTCCCACCATCCTGTTTCTGCCCTGTTCTTTTGCATTTTACACTCCCATTTCTATTGTTCTCTTTTTTTCAGAGATTTCCAAATAGGCAAAAAATATAAATGTGTTGAGCAGGTAAATCAGAAATATTAGGGTGGAAAGCAGATACCGACTGTTGCCCCTAGTCCTTCTGCTCTTTCAACATTTTTTTAATCAATATGGCTTACCATTCTTAAATTCCTGAAGATACTTTTTTCTTCTTATATTCATCTTTAAAAAAGGCTGGAGGCTGCATGCATCATCTGTTCTACAGATTACATCTTGACGCTCATTTTATTAACCTGAAATGAAATGTCTTGAGTGAAAAGTCTTCCATTCTTTGAGTCTAACAGTTGTGATTCCCCGTTTCAGATATTCACCTTCATTTCAGACAAGCTTGTAACATCTTCTCTCTGTCACACATTAGTCATTCATTTGACATGATCAGACAATTTAGAAAGCATCTGAAAATACAAAAGGCTTGAAATGCACATGAAAAAAGGGGTTTCCTAGCTTAAAACCTTTCAAGTCTCACAAATTTTAATTAGTACAACTGTAAAGAAAATCACAAAGCCTAAAGAGGTGGGCATCAGGTGCATGTCTGCTGAGCTCATGCTTCCTAACAGTTTGCAGTACATATTCTCTGTTCCCTGAGCAATGCAGATCGAGGATGATCCTTAGGAAGCCAAACCACCAGTCATTTGCTTCAAGTGCTTCTGGAAAACCATCCAAAGGGCTAAGGAAGGGTCATTCATACATGTGAGAGTAGATGGCAGGGAATAACTGCAAAACTGAAGTAGGGAGTTAAATGACAGGTCACAGTGACTTAAAAAACAAACAAACAAACAAACAGACAAACTTGTTTTTGTTTTTTTTTTAATGTGGGAGGCTTTTGGTGTCTATAGTTGAAGCCTTCTCATTTAGCTTTTTTTTCTCCTTTGACAGCTCTTGGAACTACTGCCTATAATTTCAGCTCTATCACAAAACAGAGCAGGCTCACACACCTGTACATGATTCTCAGCAAAAAAATATCTTCTCCTGCTTCCTAGCATTTTTTATATTGGTATGATCAAATAATTAATAACATCACTCATTCTTCCTCACTCTTTGAGTTTTCCCACTAGGTAGTTGTCTTACTTATATCTTTTTTCTTCTGGATACACAGAAATTGCAAGCAGTACCTGTACTGACCAGCCTTTGGGAAGGGAACAAGCTCCTCCACTCTCTTTCTTCTTTGTATCTCCGCAGTGATTGGCTCTCCCGACTGCCCTTCCGTCGCCTCCATCCTATAACACGTCCTGACCTCCATTTTGGCTGTCTTCTACCGCACTCCGTGATCCAGTAATAAAATCCTGCTGGCAATAAGCAGAAAAGAACCCTTTCTCATCTCTTTGCTTCCCTGCATAAATTAAACCCCTGTGCGAGAACTAAGCCTAGATTCTGCAGGAGTTCTGATGCCCGGCTCGCCTCTGATCAGAGACTGGATGAAGCCAAAGTCGCTTTTTTCAGGACACGAGGCCGCCGCTAAAGGCTCCGGGTTACTCACGCTTTCTACCCGCGGCACCAGGCCCCACAATAGAGCCTATTTTTCCTCTCTATCACACTTTTAAAACTCTCTAGCTTACAAGTTCATGTAAGAGTTCAGCATTTACTGAATGGTGAGCATGTGGGTTAAAGGCCCTATACCATAGCTTTATTTTTAATTACAATCATTATAGAAAACTCCATTTTATGATAAAGAATTATGTCCTCCCAGTGGGCAGGTTTCAGTTGCCTTCCAGCCAGTCTTTCTCAGCCAGGTCCTCAGTCTGAGCCTCTTCACTTGTGAAACTCAGGCCTTGGACATAAGATACAAACAGTAAGAAAAATTTTTAAATCTGTGAACAGTAGCCTGAACTGTGTATGAAGTGCTCTGGTACATAAGGCAAGAAGTAGGCAGATATCTCCTAGTCCATGAAATAAAGTTTGGCTTGCATGAGGCACAGCAAATACACCTTTAAAAGGTCCGTGTCTTTAGAATACAAGATCACCTCAGAAGTAATTAACTGTTTATCACGTAGCAACAGGGGTTATTATAGAGCACCAGTTCTACTATAAGCATTCATACAGGCTTCCCAAAATCTCAGCTTGTAGCAAACACAAAAAGAAAGTGACCTTGAGGTCAGAAGCAAATTGCTATTATACATCACCAAGGACAGCATGCCAAGTACCATACTTATGTGTGAAGTGGAAAGGAATTAATGAACACAGTTCAGACAGCGTATGTACTCTGGAGCAATACAAATGAATGATGTCTTGCAACAATTATTGAGCCAGACCTACTCAGATAGGAATTACTAACATATTAACATGAGAAATGATTTGCTAACCATCATGGCTTTAAAGTGCATAACAAAAAGTTTGCATTATTTTTTCTGAGGTTTTTAACAAGCTTTTAACTTTCCAAATAAACACTCAGTTGTAAAGAGGTTGTTCAGCTATCATGGGCATTATACACAGTGCTTAAACTTTGGACTGCTAATACAATACCTAATTTTATATAATAAGTTCCTCAGAATTGTGTATGAGGCTGAGATAAATACTTCATACCTGAATGTTCAAAAGTCAGTGTTCATGACACTCAGTCATTAGTTCCTGCTTAGTTTAACCACCAGATTTTTTTAAATTCTGAATAATATATTCTGTACTGCAGGCCAGGTTTTGTCACTCCTGCCCTTACTGGTAGAGGTTTCTACACAGAGAAGTCTAAGCAGTATCAGTGATGAACCAATCTGACAGAAGACAAGAAAAAGAAAAGGTAACCTTAACAGGAATGAACACCATAAGAAAGGTAATAAAAAACTCTGGCACTGAACTATCTTAGAATTTGGAAAGGAGGAATTTACAATTTTAGGAACCTACTTTCAAAACACCTAGTAGAATGTCTTCTCTCTAGTGTTGTCTTAAGGAGAAGAGAATACATTTTACTACATTTTTAAACAGAAAGAAAAATACTGTGCAGGCCTGTGGTGGTGTAGACAGACTACAAAATTGACTTTATTTTCTTCTTTTTTTTTTAAACTAGAAGGGAATTTTTAGCCAAAGCTAAATTGTCAGTCACTCCCAGAGCAAGTAACCAGTAGAGGAGGAAACTGGGTGTTAAAAGTATGGTGGTGAGTACCACACAGTATTGAGCCATCTGTGCAGTTGTTATCATAATTTCCCTCTCTTTCTCTATTTCCTCAACTGCATCTGCTCATTTTAGTAAGAGAAACATTGACATTTATGTTAAGTAAAAATCTATGCTGTGTTTTTTTGAAATGATGTGTGAAAAATCAAAAGACCAAGTATGTAAATTAATTTCATAAAAAACAAATGTGAGATTGCTTTATAATGTCATCAGGAAACCAGGTATAAAAAATACTACAGACATAATAGAATGAAATTCCTCAAGAGCAATGGAGCAGTAGATATTTTGGAAGTAAAAAATATGGTATTTTTTGAGATTCCAGTGAACAGAAGTTAAGACTCAAGCCATCCACATATGAGGAAACATAATCAAATACCATCTCGACAACTCTCACCTCTCAAAACAGTGTCTGGGACAAACAACTCCAGCTGACCCAAATCTTTTGTGTAGTTCTGGGAATTTTTGTGCATTGTGTGAGAAGTTTATAAGAGAGAGATTCTGGAATAAACTAGTGCCTGCCTAAACTTTCAGGGATTTGCCTTCACACACCTTCAAGATAATGATACATGAGTTCAAAAGGTTAGATTTCACACAAGTCAGCATGGAAGCCAAGGGGGAAACTTCACATTTGAAGCTCTATTCTTCAGAGCTGTTTATACATGAATGGTTCCAAAGAAAATAAACAAAAGAAATCCAACTTAATATTGCTGTGAAGGTAGTCAACAGTTGCTGCATCTAAAGAGGTTTCAAACACAGTTTACCTGAACACATTATCAAGTATTAACTGTGCTTCTGTTTGTTTTCTTTGTCCCCTGGATATGTACAAATGTGACTTCCTGGTGAAACATTCTTCCCAAGACAGAGAAAAGTGAGAATCAATCCTTCAACAAACTGTAAAAAAAAAAATCTATAATTTTCAACAAATCTGACACTTATTTATGTGATAAAAGGGATAAATAAACTGTACTATTTTTCTTGACTTATACATGATTTCCATGAGTCCTAAAGCATAGGGCTGCTATGTGCATGGTTCCTAGTATTCTGCCAACAAAAAAAATCCCGTAATAATGAAGAACACTCTCAAAGATTCGAATGCTTTTTGTACTCTCAGGAATTACTTTATTTGCCAGGCCAAGTTTCCTCCCTGCCTTCAAGAAGTGTTCACTGCTTCTGTAATATTAATAGGATTCTTCTCTATCTTCATTGTAAAAACTGGAAAGAAGGAGCACTTCTGCCCTAACCTTTTGGCCCCTGAACATTTAATTAAAAAGTTCTCATATCTCTCAAAAAAAGCATTAGCTTTGGCAAGTGCCCCAGCATACTCAGAAAATCATAAAGAAAATATCCTACTGCAGACCTCTGTTTACTAAAACTGCAAGGACAGACCTCACGACCTTGCTTATAGTGGGTTTTCAGTGTTTTTAATTTTTTCACTGCTGCAGTATAGGGAACTCAGCTGTTGTATGTGGCTAGGTCATATATTCTTTCAGATGCCATAAACAGAGCACACACAGTTGATAATTTGATGGAAGTGGAGTCATCCTGTGAGCTGGTGCCTTCAGTCGTCAATATCATCAATGAACCTGAATAAAGCCCGGGAGTCTGAGTGATTATTTTGTTTTGTGACCACTAATGCATCACTGAATGGTCTTGGAAGACAGGCTCTGCTGTCAGTTTTAACTTCATGCTTACTCTTGCTTCATGCTACTTAACAGTGGGTAACAACTACCATGGAAGACAATGGACAGATTATTACTATTGTGATTGTTGGTTTAGTTGATGGCAAGCTCTCTATGAGTCAATAATTTGCCATGTTTGGCCAAAAGAGCCAATCCTATCCATTAACCCACTATATTTAGGTAACTGAAAGAAGTGATTATCCCACTACCTTCAGCATTGGTGTGGTCTTACCTCAAGTACTGCAAAAAACTAGCATCCTTGACCCCCAGTAGCTGTCATCAAGAGGGTGGTCTAGCACTTAAACAAACTCCCTGGTGATGTGGCCATGTCTCCCAGCCTGACAGTGTTCGAGAGGTGTTTGGACAATACTCTTAGCCGATTTAACTTTTAGGTTACCCTGTCTGCAGTCAGGATACTCACAGGTCTCTTCCAATTCAGGATATTCTATGGTATTCTAACTTTATTCCAGAAAAACTTTGTTTTGATGGTGTATTGATGGCAACATCTCAGCTAAAATTGTTTGTTCCTGAACTAATTGGAAATTTATTTCCATTTTAGTTACAAAATCAAGAATAAATGAACCCATGAAGTATCTTCTTATTATCTTTCCATGCAATCTGGTCTGACAGCCTTCTTTAAACTGTCCACAATTGTGCATCATTGCTGGCAGCTACATTGGTATATAGAATTTGTAAATCTCTCTGTATCAGTGGCATAGCTTCTGCATAAAAACTCTATCCATGAGGGTCACAGCCTATCCCACTCTGATAAGAAAAACTGTAAACTACTCTGAAGAGGTCTGACTTCCCTCTGTGCATTTTCACTGATACCAAATGGGAGTGAATACCATTCTTCTATAATTGCCTGTGAGAATGTCCCATCTTCAGATGGAGGAACCTGAGTGGCAGGTTGGTAGCAAGACTCTTTTAAGGCTGGATAGGCACGCTCATAGGCACATAGCATCCTTAGCAGAAGTCAGTAGATGTTTCATTAGAACAGTTTTGTATTTGTTGTACTTTCTGGCACAAGCAAGTGTGGTATATAAAGAGTTAAACTAGTTTGCCCTCTGCCCCACCCCCATTTGTCACCTAACTTTTTAAAAAGATTTTGAACTGCAAGTATGATTTTTTCATTATGCTGAGTCTTGCTGCTACAAGAAAGACTTAGGCTAATTCCAAAAGAAGACTCCAGGGAGAATGGTTCCTATAGACTAATCACAACCTCAGGGAATTGGCATATCTATCTCGCATGTTGCTATGCCCCACAGATGCAATTATCTCACACCAGCTGCACAATTTATTGTGACTGTTAATGAAGGACTAATACATGTGCAGAATTACACAGTCAAATCCAAAAGCAGATTCACACATAAAAGACCAACAACATTTATAGACAATTATTGAACTAATCAAAATATATTATTCTGTAGACCTGGAGAGCTCACATATGCAATGAATGATGATACTTCTGTAAGATTATTCGCATAAGCAAGGATACAGAGTCAGATCCCAACTAACCAACTTGAAGCACCAACTGTAGCAGCACACAGAAGTTGCAATTTAATGAAGTGTCAGTTATAAACTGCCAATTTAAAATGGATTAGGTAGTCAGATTCACAATAAAAATTCCCTCTGGGGAGAATCTTGGCCTACTTAATTCACAGGCATGGAAACAATTAAATTGCAAAATAACGCTACATGAAGAAATCATTGGATAAATTGCTTCTGAGATATTTTCCACAAAATATTAAAAGTTTAATTTTTAAAAATATTTATGTAAATATAAAAACTGAAAAAGTCCCCAAGTATGATTTTAGTATAAAATAAATTAATGTTTCAGTACCCACATCTTTTCAAACAAAGTATGCAAGGTTTTCATGAACATCTTTGCCACTTTCTTCTTTACCTCCAACCTTTCTTTCGGCTTTCAAATTTTCTTAGTCCAATTCTTCTACCACCTCTGTTCTCCTCCTTTCTGCCACCCTTCCAGTGATGACCCACATGCATTTCTACAACAACCACACCTTTGCTACAATAATGGAGTAAGTTAAGTAAACACAAATTCTTCCCAGCTGTTGGTGGGAGGAGGACAAACAACCTGAATTAATGAAATGTACTCACTCTGGTCTTCACAAACTGGCACGGACACATATACATGCACAATTATACATACATGAAGTCAGAACTTCAAAGCCAGGAAATTGATTCAAAAACCCTGTTTAACTTTTGTTAATAGTCAAAAAAAAAAAAAATTCCTTGGACCACATAATTTACCTGAAAAATGAACACAGTCCAATTTACTCAAATTAATTTTCCCAATGTGGACAAACAAGGAACTTGTTACAGATTAAGTACAGATTTGGTAATCTTAAGATTCCACATCTTTTTATTTTATGGAGCATTTCTCATGGAGTTCTGGACTGTAGTCTACTTCATAGACTACACTTGCAGACTCCACAGACTTTAAGACTGTCATAAGCTAGATGGCAAGACATGCAACAGGAATAAGCACTGTAAAATCTATGGCATTTGACATCTTTCACTTCAGACCATCCTTCATCCTGAAAAGAAATGTGGATAGATGTCAAGAGTCCTTCACAATACGGTATTCAAACAGAATCCTAAAAATATACACTTTTTGAGTGTACCTCTGGATGCAGCACTTTTCATATGTAATTTTTCAATGAGTGACCTGTTGAAATTGGCCATCATAAGTGCATTGTCTCTGGTTGCAGCAAAAAAAAAATCTGCTGATCCTTGCTGCATTATTTAATATACAAGATTTTTAAGAGATGGGGTAATGCAGAACACAGCTGGTATCCAAGCAAGCCAGTCTTAAACAGGTATGTATGTATGTAAATTCAATTATTGTGTTTGAAAAGACACCAAGTGCTGCATCAAAACACAGCAGAAAAGACACCAAATGCAGTATCAAAATGCAGCAGATTGAATGCAGGGCGTCTTTTTAGTCTAATACAACCACAGAATAAAATAAAATAAAATAAGATAATATAAAAAGTAAAACAAATCTAGTCTATGTCATTAGTTTTCAAACTTTCTGCCTTTTCTAGGCACTCATTTAGCCTATGAAGTAACAGGCTCACATCCATCCTCCCCTTCCATAGAGGACGTCCATATGTCTTGAATAGAGGAACTCCATATGTCTTGTCCCTCAGGCTTCATCCAAAATTCTACAGATTTCTTTGAACTGAAGACATACATAGTAAAAGTTCCTCATTTCTACCACTGAAGGTGTTCCACTGGGCAGAAAAAAACCTCAAATGTAGCAGGACAAGGAGAGTGAAACAGGGAGCATGATTCTCAGCCCTGGCGGAAGAACCCTGGTCACCAGTTTCTGTTTCACATACTGTTTTATCTGTCTGATTCACTGGTTTCTTCACATGAACTACAAAACTGGTTCACTGGCTTGGCTTTGTTTGCACAGCACTGTTGAGCTTCCACTGTTTTGTTGTTGGCAGATTTGACCTCATTAACACACTCATTGTTCTTGTTGGCAGGGGGCTAAAGTTCACTTTTTGTTAAATTCATCTGTCTGCTTACCCAAGTGTAAAAAAGAAAAAGAAAAGCCAAAGTTATACTCAAAGATATTATGGAAATTAATAAAAAGCAAAGTAATACGACGAAGTATATCATTTCAGATTGTCTCTAAGTAGACATAATGTAAATTTAATTTGAATCTACGTTTATGATGTCAGTGCTTTACCTGAAAAACCTGTGTAGCTTACCAGAGCTAATATAAACACTGACAGCTTCAGACACTAATGGTTTAAAACCTGATTGCAACAAATAATGAAAAACTCCCCTGAAAGCCAGGACAATGCATTGCAAGCAGTTGTACAGCTTCACAGACCAAAAAGGATGTCAAAAAGAATTTCATAAGCCAGAAAGAAGCCATACCTTCCAAATGGAAGGTAATGCTGATCGAAGCTGATGGTCTGACACTGGGAAAGAACAATGTCTATCTGTGCATTGAAATTGTTAACGTCTGAAAAATTTTCAACCTGTACCTCTTAACCAGTGCTTTTTGCAGTAGTGTTCGTGCATGGTACCCTCTGTTTCATGAGGTGTTGAAGGATGGGGGGAAATAACAACATTGTGGATGTCAATATCTTGTGTAAACCTTTCTAGAATTATGCATTTCTGGAAGAAAATCCTGCAACTTTAGAATTCTGGTCTTATCCATCTTTGAAAAAGAGGTATCTTAGGGAAAGTTCATGTTTCACACTTTCCTTAGTGTTTGAACATTATCATCACGAAAATCCATGAACACATAGACACAAACACCAAGGCCACTGTCAGGCTGACAAATAACTTGTCAACCAAAACCAGTCAAGCATGAGGTGACAGCAGGCTGTCAGAGGTGGTTTTAGGCAACATAAGAAGTCTGCATCTTGTGCAGAAGGACCTGATACGTTATTAAAATAAAGGGGTCCAACACCGGAGCAGAACTCATGACATAGGACAGTGCAGGTAAAATTACAGCAATGCATCTACACAGTGAAATAAAACAGTGAAGAGACACCTGAACTAGCAAAAACCTGCAACAGTGAGTGGCAACATTGCAACTGAATTTCTTGCAGACTTCAGCAGAGCAGATCTGGACATACATTCACTAGCATTCAGCAGTGGGAAGTGTTCGGCTGCACATAGTGCTGCGGTAGGTGGATTGACGGTCTCAGATCTCTGTTAGCTCAAACATCTCCATTTCATGTGTAGACACAGGTGGAGATATTAAATAACTATCAATTTAGACTTGCCTTCAGACATGCAACTCTTGTCTCTTTTATTATACTGGGAGAAGAATAGTAAAACAAACTAATCCAGAGGAAATAAAATTGCTCAGAGGAATAATTACAGCAACTTTCACCTCAACAGTTGGGTCACTGGTTCAAAATCATTCAAATCACTTGTGACTGAAAGTCATTACCAGTTGACTCCACTCAATGAGCTTGTGCTTCAGGTCAGAGTAATAATTACTGCAGGACTAAAACCACCATTAGTGGTTCCATTAGTAAGGAGAGAGAGAAAGAGAGTGAGAGAGAAGTAGCAGTCTCAGTCTCATTAGTGCTGCTTTCCAGTCAAGAATGAGAAGAGCAAATACTTCGAGGAATCCTGCACTGCTGAGGCCTGATTTAACTGCCTAAACAAAGCACCATTTGCGACATTGCACTCCAGGATATTGAACCTGCACTTCATCTGCATCTCCAAGAAGACACAGGTTTCCCTTGCATCTTACCTGTCACATCTGCCAGTGCTGTGTAGATACGACAAATAGCCTATATTGTCTTGGCTCTAGCACTAAATGTCCATCTGGGCAGCTGAGTTCTGCCCTGTTTATTCCAGCCTCCCTCCAATGCGTCCACATAGAAATTCCAGCTTCAAAAAAATAATATGTTATTAGTAAATTGAAGTCTTCTCTTTCCCCTGTTATTTGTCTTTGTCAAACAACAAAAACCATACAGATATTGGGAATTATTGTCAGAAAATATGTGAGTATAAATGATGAAAACAAGGTATCCAGCAGACATCCACTTGGAGACCTATTTCTCTAAAGATTCCTTGTAGCCTGATATCTGCCACACTGTCTAACACCAGCAATTCACCTATATTTGGGGTGGTTATTTTCCTTATAGAAAAGTGGTATTTGAGCATTTCTATATCATAGAAATAAACTGAAGAAGCTGAACTGAGGAACTGCCCTAGGAAGGGTAGCCAGGCTAGGAGTAAGATTTATGATAGCTCATTGTGGCTGGACATAGTGATGGCTCTCTGGTACATGAGGTACAGTGTAATACAGCTGAGCTAGGATGTTAAACCCACTGTTCTGTCTCATCAATGATAGACACAGATGAGGCCAGGTGAAAAAAAGTACAGATTTACTCATATCAGATGAAAGAAAAATCGTGGTGGAAAACAAAAACTGTAAGAGATATGTTTCTTATGTTTTGCAAAGGAACCCCATGAAAATATCAGATATTAATGACCATGAATCCACAGGGCTATGAACAGAAAGCAGTGTTTTAAAAATAGGGACAAATGCGTGAATACTCTGTTAAAGATTTATTATAGAACATCTCTCTTCATAGCAATTTGTGGTAGTTTTTAAAAATGCATTTGCTTATATGACTCAATTCTTTATACCCATTCATAAAAACATGTACTCATAATAGTATGGCCTTATTAACATTCCATATTTAAAAGATCAGCTGACATGTTCAATTGGGTCTTTTAATATTGTAACAGTTTTTCTAATGGTTGTTATTTTAATTTCTCTGTCTCTTTTAAAATATCACTCTCTTAAATATTTATCTCTCTCTTTAAGCACAGTGTTTTAGTCCAACATAAATTCCTTAGATTTTAAGAGAAGGTTATTACAACACATAAAACATATGGTCTCACTTCAGCTCTCAGTGTACATAAAATTAGTCAAAAAAACCCACTACCTATTCACAACCAAAACATGTGGTTCAGTCAGTAATTTTTGCACAGAAGCAACTTGGGACTAATTTAGCAAGAACAATGCAATTTTTTTTCTCACCTCACTCTTATCTCTGTAGATCACAAAGCAGCAGAAGTCAGAATTGCAAGATGAAGTTCACCCTCTCTCCCTCGCTCTGTCCCTTGCTTATATTTCATTCAAGGTTGTCTCCACTTCCAAGATAACAATTGCTTTCAGAGATTTGGAAATCTATTTTCAGAATTTATATTGCCTTTTGGAATCACAGAAACATATAAATCTTGTAACACTGGTGGAAGCAAAAACGTCAAACAATATAGACATACTTTTGGAAACCTGAGATAATTTCAAAATCTTTCTCACAATAACGATTTTTTTTTTCTATATGAGAATGGGGGGAAAAAAGCCCATAGAAGCATAATGCCTGGCCTTCTGCTTTCCAGGAAATAAATTCAAGCACTGAGTCTGGGACCACCAGTGAGTGGCTCCCTCTCCCCTGGCTCTGTTTTGGGGCACCATGCAACACTGACTTCATGATAATGCCCAGGGTCATTTCAAGGTATAATTTTCCCCCAGGATCCCAGAACATAAATATGAAGTTGACATACATTGGTTTTGCCTCCTTCTATCCATGCAGCCTTCAATGACTACCCCAGAAGGCTCTACACTCTCAGGATCCTCGTGTCACCTTCTGGACCAGGACCCTAGATTCACAGCCTCACATTACTTCAATTTCTTTGAACTGGAAAAAGCAGACCCAATAATTATTGCATTTGAGGGCCACAGTAGGGTCATGCTAAATGCAAAGGACTCCTGCATCCAAATGTTGCACAGGGAGGAAGCAGCTGCTCTCACCAGAGGACAGCTTTCTGAGCAAGGGGATGCAGCATGGCAAGGGAATGATCCCCACCCTGTCACCATCAGCAGCATGGGCACAGCCTAGGAAAAAAGGCAGAGCTCTTCCTCATGACATTCACTTTGCGTTCCTTTCTGGAGAATCAGAAGCCACCAGCAGCCCCCTAAATGAGTGTTGCTCTTTGGGCTGCCAGTCCCCTACTCACACTGGAAGATAGTAAAGGCAGCAGACTGAAATATTAATTACAATCTAGTTAGTTTGGTGTTCACCAGGTTAATTTTAAACCAGAACTGGCCTGTTCACAGCATTTGGGCTGACTTTGAGAAGGACACGAGGCCCACAGGCGCTCTCCTGTGCCATTGCCTGTGAAAGGATGCACAGGACAAACAGATGCCAAACCAAACTGTGATTCATCAGTAAGGTGTGTTGGCACCTCATAGCTGTCAGAGGTTTCAGGCCAGGAAACAGACCTAACCACAGCCTTTCCCTACCAAAATACTGCTAACACCTTTATCTGGTTAGGAATATAATTCCTGTTTGGCATAACTCCACAACAGTCTGTGGACAGTGTAAAATCGTAAAGGAATACTGAAAGTAACCGTTGACATTCATAAATCAGGAATTATAATGTAAACCTGATATGAGAAAATAGAAGCAAAAATGACCCCTAACATGACCAATTTTAAAAGAAAAACGTTTTTGCATGCACACGTGTATTTTCTATTTACCCATATTTTTTACAAGATTTTCTGAGAAAAAAGAATGCAGGGATCATGTTGCTGGGGAAACTGAAATTGTGGTGTAATCTTCTGAGAAAGTGTGAAACGTAGAATTAACACCGCTGAATTGAATTTAATAACACTGTGCAACATCAGACCGAGCCTTAAATCAATATTTAATTTTCTCAGCTATCTTACAGATAAGTTGTAGCCATTGTGTCTCCAGGGAATATCAACCACCCTGCAGAGGGTCAGCATACTCAAGTAATATTTGGCAGGATCTTCTAGTGGATAGATGTCAAACTATTCTTTCAGAGTGTGTAACCTCAGCTTCCATAAATACTTCGGGGTTTATATTCTGGAGAAATCCCTCATGTTCTGCATTAAATACTACAGTTGATTTTACCCACTTAAGCTCAGTGATACTTATGACATATTATACCTGTAGCAGCGCGCTTGGCAGAAGCTGCTGCTTTTGAGCTTCAGGTTTTCGTGGGAAGAAAGCCCAGGCAAAGCCCTCAGCCTTCTTCTTCCAATATCTGAACTCTCTGCCTGAGCTGTGGTAAAATCCCATATTTCCCTTGTGTTACCTGTGCCCATATCTCAGATGCCATATATGGCTATGTCCTGGAAAGCTCTTCTCCACTGGTCACTTTGAACTATGCCATTCCCCATTGGGTGTTTTCTGATCCCATCTCCCTTTAAAAGAGTCCTGCAGGGCTTCCTCCTTGCACTTTCTTCTGGGTTACTCAGCCATCTGGATAACTCTGGAGTCTCACGAAGCAACACTGGACTCACAATAAATGGCTGTTATCCCAGAGAAGAGCCCTCTGTGTAGCCTTTTATTCTCACCGGCGCTAGCACACCACGCCTGGGGAAACTCTCGTCCCAGAGGAGCCAGCAGAAACAGGTTATCTGCCATAGCTAGAACTCTGTCCTTTGGGAGAGTTATACAACTCACCATGGCAGGGATCACGCACACATAAAAGCGCTGTCGCTACCTCGAGACCATTCCGGGCATAAGCGCTTTTATACACCTATTATTTCTAAACTTAGACTAAACATAACCCACTGTTGGAAGGCAACAAAAATAGTAATCACTAATGTGAGTGTATTAAAATAAGCTTCTACAACGACTGCTTTCCCAGAAGGCTAATTTTAAATAAAAGTCAGATCTGAGCTATAGATTATTTACAGCAAAAATCTGCTCCTTGAAGTTGTTCCATATTACATTTCAATCCAGTTTTTACTTGGAAATATCTCACAAACACAAGAAAAATGAAATTACATGGACCATAAGATGGTCCCTTGAAAAAAGGTTATGAAAAGGCTTTCTGTCAGCAGCAGAGATGTCACTCCCTGAATGATGTTCTGCTGCTGCAGCATGCAGGCGTGGCAGACAGCACCGTCACATACCAGAGCATCAGCAGATCATACCAAGTGCAGTATCATCAACAGTTGTTCATACAAAGTTGCTGCCAGGCCTGGGATCCTCCAATTAATTGCATCAGATTTATAGGGTCCTTGAGCTAAGAAGTGTGGCAGCTTGATGCTACAGCTCAGTTCTCTGCCACCTGACAAGCAGAGGTTCATCCATCATGTCACTTGGTACGCAGGTACCAAGAGTCTATTCAGGCAGTGCCCCAGGGCACAACCTCACAGCTTCCCACACATTTGATAGAGTCATGCCAGTACAAAATGAGCCAGTGATGAATGCACTCAGATGGACACAAGCTTGGCCAAGGTGAGCCCTACAGCACCTGCAACTAAGCAACTTAATGCTGGGAGTGGAATTTGCACTGCCTATAGTCCTTTCAGAACATGAACAAAGATGTTTCTTCTTTGGGGATTCATAGATTTGCTAGATTATCCTTGCACAGGCAAACAGAAACACTTGAACAGAATGCTTGGTGCTGCAAGGAGCAGGGATTTTACTCCGTACATAACATCACAAACTGACAGAAGCAGGAATACAGAATCAGGTTATGTCATGGCAGAAATTAAATTTCATGATGTTTTCTTTGCCAGTAGGCTGAGTTTACACCTAGAACTAACTCACAACTTAGTGCATTCTGCAGAAGAAAGCTTGCTATCTGCCATACAGGTTTGACCAACAGCAACCAGCCATCAGAAAATTCTTAGGGATTCTCCTTCTCATGTCAGAAATGGAGCCTTCCCTTTTTAGAATATACTTGATTTTTAGCAGTCAGTGATTTATGAACTGCCTGATAGATATATTTTAAGTCTAAGTATTTTTTGACAAATATATGTGTTTCATGAACCCAAAAGTCAGGGATGTAATAGAAGGCTACAGGCATCATTGGAGGACTTGTATAGAGAGATTGCACTGTACATACTGATTTATCTGTAATTGCTGGACAAGCAGTCCCTTATTGCATAAACTATAAAATTATCCTAGAAGAAAAGTATTCCAAATTGTCAACAAAAAAATACTTTAGTTCTCCATCAGTTTGGCAAGAAACGAAGAGAGAAATTATAAAAGAGCAGATGGTAGAAGAGATACACCAACATGTTGTATGCAACAGCAAAGGAAGATGGGAATCTTGTAGGAATAAAATATGCTTTATTTGCTTAAAAATTGTTAGCAAGGGAGATCCATAGTTCAATAGATGAGACAATGTGAGCTTCCAGAACTGAGAAATAAGCAGATATCTTTCTAGGTTTCTTTCTACTTTTGGAAACAGTGAAAAACCATCTATAGACTTTATTGCAAAAAGTGATTTAAATTACTCATGCTACATTTACTTCTCATACTCAATATTTAGCAAGCAATCTTCGAGTAACCCTGAGAGTAGGTGGTGACTTTGCCACAACCGAGTGAAAAATCTGGGAGAGTTCCTACAGCCTCAGGAGCCAGATAGCCAAACCTGGAAAGATTTATGGATAATGCATGGAAAAGTTTTGTAGATAAAGACAAAGGGTATTGTGTGCAATTTTTCACATTCAGATAAGTCTGAGTGGAGGGATGTTCCTCTTTCATATGCCTGAAAAGTATCCAAAGTCGCTTTAATGTTGGCAATAGCATGGCCTCAGCAGAACACAGTCTTCATTTACTGTATTTAAATATTGTAGCTAAGAGATTTTTCTTAAATATTCATTGTTTGTTCAACCAAATTTTTATTTATGGCATTTATTGAGGTTTTCATGCTTTTAAGAATTTGGTTTTTCCCCAGCTATACTGTGCTGTGTTGTGTGCAAAGTAAATGAATCATCTCTAAAGCTTCAATCTCAAATATTTAAGCATATGAAAGGAACACAAAATCACACATCCTCACTATCATAATTTGAAAAGGAATCAACATACATCTTGCAGTGCCTGGGACTACTGGTTAAGAGCAGTAATGCTGGGTCAAAACGAACTGAGACTTCATCCTGTCACGCATGCAAAGAAAAAATTACTTTCTAATGTGGTTTAATTAAGTTTGAAATTTTAAGTTTCTTGTCTTTTTTACTTTTTTAAACCCAGAAACAAATAGCACTGCAGAGAATAAGCAGTTTCATGGCACTCAGTACTTATGACACTAAATTGTTAGAAGTGAATATTCTTCCTGGGTAGTGGGAATCAAATGTATATTTATTATTTGAAAACATGTTGCAAACCACTTGAATAAAGAATAGCCCAAATTCATCTGTTCTACACAGACATGAATAGAAAAATTCCAGCCTTAACCAAGACACTGAGGAGGGATTATCACTGTAGTTAATGTATGACCTCAGCAACATTGATAAACGTATGTGAAATACATCACTTTAAGAGAAGGGATTTTATCATGTTTTCACATTCCCATTAAATAATGACATAGGCAAAATAAACAAAGAAACTAGAGAAGAGATTTTAAGTGTCCATTCTGTTTTATTCAAGGAGTACACTGAGTTCCAAAACCTAAGACTGTGCCAATCCAAATACACAGAAGTACCTGGAACTTTTTCAGAGAAAAAGGGCCAGAACAAACCACAACTTATTAGGTCAACATCTTGATAGGAATCAATGTTCTCCAGTACCTTTGAAAACAGATGCTTGACTCTGTTCTTTGAACATCTGAAAGCATTATACACTGACTCAACATTCACCTGGACATTTTCATATTGAAAAGTCCTAACCATATCAAGCATTCTGGCTTACTTTGTCGTTTTTGAGTTTAGCTGAAAACATTACTGTTCATTTTTCCGTAGTGGAAATTAACAACTCAAGTAGCCAATTATAATAATAACTTGAGGGTACTTTTTTTTTATAAGGTAATATGCATAATCTGGACTAATACATTCCGTGGCTGAAGGCCAAGGACTTTAATAGCCCAGGATATGGTTATTACAGGTTATTATACTCAATGTTTAATTAAATATTGAAATCTTAAAAGACAGATGTGGGAGGAAATTTGCTTTTTTCCTTTACCCTCCTTCAGCCATGCCCTTTAGTCTCTTGATGCTCTTCCTTCTTTTTATATCATATCCATTTTACACTACCTTCTGATCTTTTGTGTGCAGTTTCCCTTTATTTCCACAGACTTTGGTGACAGCTGAATAAGGATTTTGGATTGTATCTTTCAAAGTGAAAAACACTTTGAAAACCCAGGGACCTATAGTTTTTTTACCAGAACTTGTCGATACTAATAGACAATTGAGATATTTGCATATTCGCAGTAAAAGCACCACAGAAAAAATGGTTATGTGATTAGAAGAATTTGAGCATGGGGACAAATAGGTTTGTCACTGGAAGTAGATAACATAAATGGCCTAATTCTAGTCCTTGCCAGTGAAGGTACAGGACACTTCATATAACAAGGTCTAACTGCATGCCTGGTTCTAGAAGGCATGAATCCCATCTCTGCTAATAGTTTATTCCTGGACTCCATTTCCTTGAGCTGTAACAAATACAGTCTCAAATTCTCACACATTTTACAGCAAATGAAATGCAAGTGACTCAAGCAAGTGTGTTTAGCAGAACTCTCAAGCATTGGTTATGTTGGAAGTTGCTTAGGGAAACGTTATCAAGCATGAGAGAGCAATGGCCAGTTTCAGGGGGTGTATATGAAGCAACACCAAATGAACAGTGATGACGAAAGCTTATGAAAGAGTTGAAAGTCAGCTGGCAACTATCCTCCTGATGATGATGGTAGCAGAAGTGTCCTTTTTTTTGCTATGAGGTATTACGGCTGGAATGTTGGAGACGCAGAAAGAAAGAGCCAGAGCCAGCTGTGTTCAGGTTCAGAGGAAAGGAAGGAAGGGCTGGAAGGCCCACCTCCTTTATTCTTAAATACCCTTTTAGAAATTAGTAGTCATTGGAGGAAATCAGTCCTTCCTCCTTCAACTACAGTGGTCAAAGAGAATGTCCATAAAGGGTCTGTGTCCATGGCAAAGGAATGCAATAACAAGATAATTCTACAATAACATGGCTATGTTTACAGAACAATAACCTTGAGAACTAGCTAGTATGAAACTAGCTATTTTTAACAGCAAAAGTAAGGCAACAATGAGGTTGCAAGCATCACGACAAGGATGAACACAAAGGGTCCTGCAACACAGTGAGAGGAAATGTTAACCTAAGATACCAAGGTATTGATCATAGATGATTATATCACTATTGTGCTTATCAGCAGTATTTAAGAAATAAAAATCTGGCACCAAAAGCAATTTAGATATGTAGTCCCTGTTTTTCCTCCACAGCTGGAATGCTGATATATCCACAGAAATAAGAAAATGAGTTTCTGTCCTCCCCTTCCAGTGGTTCAGTAGGCTTTCCAAGATGAAAAATGTTTTTGTATCCCTGTGACCCTTTCAGCACATACTGATATCCAGCTCAAGTCTGGCAGCTGCAAAGCTTTAATATCTCTCAAGATAACAGTTTGTTGTCAACAAAATCAATAATTTATAAAAGGAAGAGATGTTTCAAAAATGCCATGGAAAACTGAGTATTAACAGGAGTCATGTACACAAATAATTTCCAAGTTTGAACTCTCTAAAATGGCACACGAGAAAGCAATTGAGAAGTAAGGCAGAAAATGGATTTCAGCTGATCTTCATTCTCTCGTTCATAACACTCACACTCTGACAACTTACACCCTGATCTGAGAGAAACTGCTCAAACACAACTGTAGTATTTGGATAACATCTCATTAACAGGTATCTGAGTTAATATGAATAATGACAACAGAACCTCAAAACCTAAGTGAATTTCACTGTATGAAATGGTGAAACTGTATGGTGCATCATCACAGCGCTTATGGAGCCATGCTCTGGGAGATACATGGAAAGCATATAGGAACAAGCACCAAACATGATACAGGTTCCCAGTAGTGCCACAACCAAGAGAGACTGGAAAATTATGTTTTAGATTGATTCCAAAGAACTTAAGTGGGTATACAAGAAAGATGGAGATGGACTATGCAAATGAGGCTGCTGCCACAAAAAAATTGAGTAAGCAACAGCTCTGAAAGCAGTTTGGAAGTGATCACAAGTTGAACAAAATTCTCACATTCAAACCAACCATTGAAATGAAAAATTTAGCATATACAAACTTCTCTAATTTATCTAAGGTGGAAGTTTTAACAACTTCATCTACTCCTCAACATAATTGTATTTCCACTGAAGAATTGGCTCTAGGCTACCCTACCAGTAGGGTAGATTTTCCTTTTCTTTTCTTTGCTTTTTCTTGCAGTACATTTGTATCCACATTTATTCTACATCTCTCCCTCCACTTTTAGAGCACTGAAAACTCTCTGCAACTGACATTACCCACTCTACGCATATACCTCGGCGGGTGAGCCGTAAAATAAAATTATCTTATGAGAAATCTTCCCGGTTACCCACAGCTGTCACACGTGTGAGTGAGCCAGTGCTTTTAATACTGTTTCCTTTCTGTTTGAGTGAGAGGCCTTATTCTGAACAGAGCACTTTCTGCCTGACCCAGATTCACCCACACTGAGAGATGAAATGTGCACAATATCCTACCGAAATACAGGAGAGGAGCAATATGAGAGGAGTCACTGCGGTTTTGTCCATCTGTCACTCTAACCCTAATAGTTCCCTGCTTTTCATTTTCTGTCTGGGTTTTCACTTCTCCAAACCACTGCTACTCGACCTGCAATACTAACAGTGAAGAGCAGGCTCTGCTCAGAGATCTGTTTGCTTCCCAGGAAACTGGAAGTGAGGCAGTCAAGCCTTCGACAGGGAGCAGGGGTTTTAAGGGAAAAGGCAGTTGCTAAGGCATTTGGATTATTTATTTTTTTTTGTTTCAGCACACACAAGTATTTCAAAGTTTATTCTCCAGGTATTTAACCCACATGGGCAAGTAGTCATGCAAAAAGAGCCTATCAATTCATTTGTGCATAAATTCTACTTGAGTAAATTTCAGAGCTCAAGCTGAGGGCCAGCTCATGTGCCTGGCAGAAAAACACATTTAACTTCTGGCAGTGGAACAGTTATTTGTCTACATAATCAATAATTTATAGGGAAAGAGAGGCTGCATAAAACTAAGAGTAAGAGAAAAACAATAAAAGCTCTAATACAAATGCAGAAAATAAATCACTCTTTCTTATTCTATGCTAGAAATTTAATTCAAAGATTCTTACATCCAGTAGTCAGCTTAATGGAAATAAACCACCAAGATTATAATTCCCTGTGGCATACAAGTACTAAGTTCATATCCAATTGCCTTAGCAAGCAGTTATTCTTCAGGGGCAAAGAAGTAGGTGAACAAGGAAGTTTTAAGACTGAAGCATAATTTTAGAATAAGGGATCTGATTTAATCTATTTTGTCCTTGCCTTCAGCTGACCTTGTCAGTATCTCCATAGGAGAACACTGATTATTCACTGCAGTCTTATTTGTTTGAATCAAACAATCAAACTTTCCCACTCCCAGATCAGAGATAACAGCAGAGTGACTTGTTTCAGGAAGGAAAGGCAAGGTGTCAGGAAATCAGTACTGATGCCTGAGTTTCAGCATGGAAAGCTCCAGTCCATGGTGATCTCACACTCAGCTGGATTTGTGGAATCCAGACCTCACAAGGGTACTGCAAAGATTCTCCCCCTCCTACATTTCAGTAGAACAATGTAGTGGAAGCTCCATGTATGAAAACTTTCCTTGCTTCTTCTTCCCTGTTTGAAAATATTTTCTCTTCATATAAACAATAATCCAGCTCAGAACTATTAGTGCTAGAAATTTGATTTTCAGAGTCTTATGCAGTGTTTGAAATTGCCTTGTACAACATATTATGAAATTTAAAAAGACCAAAAAACAAAAAATTCAGCAAAACTGCAGGCACAGAAAATACCAGCACATTGTAAACAAATGATACAGATTTCAGATGGCAAAAATATAAACAATTACATTCAGGAGGATACACTGAGGGAAAGGAAGGTACATAGCCAATGGAAGATACTTGGCCTATGCCCTATGCCATCTTAGGGTGAAACAAAATGGGAAGACGTGAATAATAGGAAAAGCTAGGGTATCCTACACTGTGTTTGCTTTAGGTGAAATTTCTTGACCCTTAATGTCTCCTCAAGATGCCTTAAGCTCACAGAATCATGGAATAAACCAGGCTGGAAAAGATCTCTGAGATCATCCAGTCCAACCTATGACCAAACATCACAATGTCAACCAGATCATGACACTGATTGCCACATCCAGTCTTTACTCCTTAAACACCTCCGTGGACAGTGACTCCATCACTTCCCTGAGCAGCCCATTCCAATGTCTAATCACTCTTTTGGTGAAGAAATTCTTCCTAATGTCCAATGTAATTCTCCCCTGACACAGCATGAGACTGTTTCCTCATGTCCTGTCACATGAGAGAAGAGGCCAAACCCCACCTAGCTACAACCTCCTTTCGGGCAGTTGTGGAGAGTGATAAGGTCTCTCCTCAGCCTCCTTTTCTCCAAGCTAAATAACCCCAACTCCCTCAGCCACTCCTCCTGTGCTCCAGACTCTCCTCCAGTTCTGTTGCCCTTCCCCAAACATGCTCCAGCACCTCAATGTCTTTCCTGAATTCAGGAGCCCAGAACTGGACACAGGATTCGAGGTGTGGCCTCACCAGTGCTGCGTACAGGGGAATGATCACAGGTCCTGCTGGCCACACTATTGCTGATACAGGTCAGGATGCCATTGGCCACCACACTGGCTCATGGTCAGCCACTGTTGACCAGCACATCCAGGCCCTTTTTTGCCTGGTCGCTGTCCAGCCTGCAGGGCTCCATGGGGTTGCTGTGGCCAAAGTGTAGGACCCAGCACTTGGTCTTGTTGAACCTCGTGCCGTTGGACTCAACCCATCCAGCCAGCCTGTTCAGATCCCTCTGCAGAGTCTTCCTACCCCATAGCAGAGTAACATTCTAACTCAGCTTAGTGCTGCCCCCAAATTTGTCCTCTCATCCAGATAATCAATAAAGATATTAAACAGAACTGGGCCAACCATGAGCCCTGGGGAACCCCACTGGTGACCAGATGCCAAGTGGATGCAGCACCATTCACCACCACTCTCTGGGCCCAGCCATTCAGCCAGGTCTTAACCTAGTGAAGGGTGCAAGCTGTGGGCTGCCAGCTTTTCCAGGAGTATGCCAGGGAGATGTTGTCAAAGACATTGATGACAAGCAATGGCCAAAATATGCTGTAAAGATGAAGATAGCACGTCACGTCTTACTTGAGCTGGTGCACTGCACTAACCTGTATGAAATAGACACAACCACATAATGAGTCAAAACCCACTCCTTGACTCATGCAAGCAATCCCAAATAGCATTGGGAGATGCTGCCAGATGGCAGTGCTTCCCAGAAACACAGTGTTAGCTTTCATAGATCCTGAGCAGGTAAAGCATTGCCTCCAAATAGTCGGACTTATACTCAAATATTTGTAAGTACTTGGACATACCTAGTTTTAGTCTGTGCATTAAGACCAAAACAAAGAGAGATTCATGAACTTCAGAGGAACTGCTGTTGTGAGTATAGTGAGCTGACTTCTTTCGAAGTCTGAAGTGTCTTCTGCCTGCAGTAAGATACTTCTGGTGGCACAAATGGGGTAGGCACCAAACAGCGTAAAAAGAAAGGCACACAAAAACTCACAGTTCACAGAGGAAAAGAAAAGGATGAAAGATAATTCACAGAGACTCATTGTCTTGATGATGGCCTATGTTCCTACGATGGTGTGAATGTAGAAGAGGTCTATAAAACATCTGTCTCTATTTCTGTAAATGAAAATTGTTTCATGGTGATGCAGCTTTTGTCCACCAGTTCTGTTCAGATCTCACTCATGCACTCTAACAAAGGATGATCTGGCAGTGAGGCATATAGTGGTAAGGAAAGGATAATAGCCAAAGCAATCTGTGCTATCGCTTGAGCTGCAATAAAGATCTGGTTGTTACTTGTAGTACCAGCTTGTGCTAATGCTCCACTAGCTCCTACAAGAACCAACAGGTGAAAAAATAGTACAAGATTGTCCTCAATTTCTTTTGGAAAACTAAAACAGAGAGGGATACACTATCTATGTACAGGGCCCAGGTGATGATGGCAGGGTTTAAATAGCCTTCTATTTGTAATGAAACACGTAAAGCTTATCCCAATTATTCATTAGACAAGCGACTAATTCTGTTCCTCTGGTCCTCTTGGAGAAAGTCACTTGATACCAACTATTAAATTGCATATAGGAGGAGAGTTCTTAAGTTACCCGGCAATGTCAGTGCCAGAGGTAGATTTTCAGCAGTGTACAAAGTATCATTAGCTTATAGTTCATGCAGTTTTATGGGACTAATAATATCCGAATAAAGAAAAATCGCAGCTGCATGAGCCAACACAGATATTCAAACTGTTAATGCATTAACACAAGCGAAAGTACCAGATTGCAAAGCTTAGCATAAAATCACAAATAACTAAATATGGTGTACAGCATCGCTTCTCTGAGCAATTGAAAACCTTGCATAATATTATAGTGCAGCTGGTTAGTAGCTCATGCCGTGTAATTTAAGTCTCCTTAATAGAAAATAAGAACTTTGAAGCATTCTCTAATGAAATATCTCTCTGGTTCTAACAGTATCATGAATAAGTTCTCTCTTAGGTTTTCTCTCTTTCCAGGCTCATTGATTCATGACAATGAAAGTAATGGTTTCTGTACGTTATTATATGCATTTTCCCATTTATCATACAATGTGAAAAATGGGTATTATTCCGTGCCCTTGAGCAGATGTGCAACATATATTTTAGGTCAAACACTTGATGCTATGTGAATATTCCCAACAGAAATCTAGTAGCTGACATCTTCAGAGCAGTGCAAAAGAGACAATAGAAGTTCCTCCATTGCAGCAATTAGACAAAACCAGTACACTTGACTTTTTGCGAGAGATGTTACTGTCCCAGAAACAACTTTATTACCTGTCACATTGAGATCCAGAGCCACAAAACTCTCATGTCCCCTTGTAATTTCTGACATGCTCAATAGCTCTGGTTATTGAACTACACTGCTAAGACTTTTTTAGCACGCTGAGATATCTTATCAGTTAACTACTGACAATTAAAATCTCTAATGGGGATAGAAAAAAAAAAATTAACCAGCAGTATATTAGATAAGTGACAAATAACAAAAATAGTATTTTGGTGCAGAATTAAATTTTCAGTACAAAAATATGCCGTATAATGTATGCTAAAATAACAGGATGCAAAAAGCATTCTTGAACCTGGATTTGGGTACGTGTTCCCATACATAAAATAAATCATGTGCATCTTCCTAGCGTTCAGATGTGAAAATACTGCCTGGAGCTATGATAACAGCTGAATGTTTCATTCTGTGAAGAATTAGTATTTTCAGCAACAGTAACCAGCACTTTATGGAGATCAGATAAATCATTGAAATAAATATGAGTGACAGAAGAAAAGACAGTATGTTTTCTTAATTTATTCATTCATCTATTCATAATATACATTGATGCATTGATGTTAACACATATAAAACATTAAAAGAAATAGACAGGTGTCTGGGCCTGTGGAGGTTTTTCTTTGTTTTGATAATTAAATTCTAACAATAGATCCAAGATTAAATTATGTACTTCCATTTACAAAAATATTATATAAACACATTCTGTTCTGGTATGAAACAAAAATGTTAAATTAATTGCTTCACCAAGGCATTGTGTAGACTCTGAAAAACATTTTGAAGACATACACTATTCATAGAATACCCTGGAGATCAATGTGTTATGCTTAAGCAGTGATGAATTTTATGCTGGCCACTGCATTACCAGTCAGTTAAGTATTTTCTTAGTTAGACAGTTAGACCTTGGAGAATTTAGCAAGTAATTAATGATCATGAAAGACAAGAAAATTCATTATGGGCAATATGTATGTTTCAAAGATATGTCATTATTCAGGTATGTCATAAAGCAGCACCTATTGTATTAGAAACTTAGCAACAAGAACTATAGGCTTAAGAAATAAACTTACAAGGGGACTGGAACACTGAAATATGAAATGCTGTAACATCCACATTTCACAAGGCCAGGACAGCCTTGAAGTAGTCTGTCTATGTCCAGGTGGAGCTCCCCTGCCTTCAAAGGAGCTCTACTAGAAGGGCAAGCTGCCTCAAAACAAGAAACAAGCAGGATTAGACAGTACGACCCAAATTAGTTACAAGAGGTGCTGAAGAGGATAATGAACCTAAGCATCCTCAGTAGTATTATAAATATAAATTGGAGAAAGGGCTTGAATTCAGGCCTGGATGCATTTTATAAACCAGAGCAGCTACAACAGAAGAAACCAAATGTTGTTTCTACAGTGCTACACAGGGAGTGACCTCAAGGACAAATTGAGTCTATCCATATTTACAAAATGCTAATGTCCACCCACCCCATCTCTCCATGTAAAAACATTACTTGGTCATATTAGGCAGCCAAGATAGCTTGTCTGCCTAAGTGTCCCAACGTCACATCCTCAAGTTCAGACCACTTATGTGGGAAATGGGAACATCAGGTAGCAGGAAGATGGGGACACACTGCTACCTTCCTCTTCCCTCCTTTTTTCCATCCTTTGAAATAAACTCAGAAACTGAAGCAGCAAGCTTATTGGTTCCATGACTTCGTCATTCTTGTGTTTTATACTGTCTCAGTACACTTACCACATACACACACAAAAAACAAAACAAAACAAAACAAAAAATCTTAAAATACCGACCATGGAAAAAAAAGACATCTTCATGCACTACAAATTATTAAACAAACAGAAAAAACTGAAAATCAAAGAAAAGAAAGTAAAACCCTATAGGCAGCTGCTGTTTTTTTTTAAATCAGCCTACCTCTTTGGGAGTTTGAAGTGATAATAACCCAGAAAATACTATTCCTTTGGAAGGTAATTCCTCCCATACATACACAGCTACACAAAATGAAATTTAGTACTGCAAGTAAAATAATATTTTCAGCCAGGGAAATGATGACTGGGTAATTACATTTTTTGCTTCCTCTGTTGCTGCCATGCTGATTCTTTTAGAATCTGGGCCATCATTCAACCTGTGTGTTCTCCTGTGCTGTTTCATAAAGAAGTGCTTGGGTTCTGTGAGAGCTGAGACAGTTTTACCCAAGTGCACAGAGTGTTTCACAAAGAGCAATAAATCTCTGAGCTGCCTGTCTACTGTTTGATCTTTCTGATTAATGTTACATGATAAGGGTGATGTTTAGGAAAAACAGTTCCTAAGAAATCTGCTCAGTCTAGAAAACTCATTAATGTTACACTTCAGTGACATCAAAGAAAAACTTGCATGGAGCTAATAACAGTCACCTTCACAGAAACACCCTGATAGCCTGATTTAAAATGGAGAAGATCATGGGCCCATTTCTCTAGAGAGATGAAAAGATTTTTCATTTAAAATCAAGGTAGTGATTTGAGGAACTCACTGTAACCAGTCTAGACGCTGTGTGTTCATTTGATGACCCAGGCACAAACTTACAGGGATCAATAATAACCACCAGGTACTTAGGAAACACATGGCAAGCACCTCACTTGGTTGCTCATAATTCTCAGAATATATTCACAAGCTGTTATATATTGACCAGCAGTATGTTGTCTTCCCCGGAGTGCTCACTGAGATAATAATCTTTGTCCCTACAGGCAGAATCACTGATGGAAAAAGGACCTAAACAAAGGGCCCACACACTATGCCATAAATAAGGATGAGAGGATTAGCCCTAAAGCCTCTGTTCTGAGAGGAGCAGTCAGGGAGCAGAAGTACAAGTGGGGGCCGAGCCGGGAACTGAGCACACCCTCCCCAGTGAGCATTATCCCACAGGGTCTTAGCACCGAGGGCCAGGCCAGGGACCAGTAAGAGGGTCCATGTACAGACAAGGCAAACAACAAACCAGTACTGGGATGCAGCCAGGGTGTCAAATCAGGAACAGCAGGAGACAAGTCTGGGGGCAGGCACACTCACAGTGTAGCTCAGGGCAGGGCAGGATGCCCAGGGCTGATTTAAAATGGGGCTCCTGGACCATGGGAAGAAGGATGCCTAGATGGGGATCTCAGGGATGGCTGATCAGGGAAGTTAGGACCTAGCAGAACCATGCCTGGTGTCACTGGAGGCAGTGGTTTTGAAAACAGTACATTTCCTTGGTAGATTCCAGTTTTATGCTATTTCATGCTAGAAGGCTGAGGTATTTACAGGAAACATATGCAAGGCATGAAAATTAAAAACAGACTCCAGCTAATGTGTTCCTGTAAAGCCTGATAAATAAAAAGCACTTGGCCAATGTGAGTGGCCTCTTTGCTTTTTTTAACCTCCTTAATGCCACATCTGTAATGAAAATTTACATACAGAAAACTAGAGAACTCCTACCACTAATTTTCATCAATAGGCTTATATACCCGGAAGTTTTTTATAGTTCAAGGTAGCCTTAGTACAGCCCAAGGTGACCAAGGTTTTAGGAGAAACCAGGGTCTAAGCAAAAGCTTGAGTAATGGTTGGCCCAAAAAAAAGGGCACGGACTTTAGAAGGAAGGTTTTTGTTATGATAAGAGAGCCAAGATGACCTGTTTAATCTTCCTTTCCTACTCCCTATGTTCCTTTTCATCTGTAAGGGGGTGGAATGAGACTTTAACATGTCCTATTTATTGGTTTCCTGAAAAATTTCATATGCATAATGTTTGTGTTTGATTTGTCTACTGGTCTGGAAAAGAGGCAGTAGATGGCCCTGTTGTCTTCTTGGAATCTCTTATCCTGATATTTTGCTTACCCTTTGCTGCCTGAATTAATTACAGCCTTTCTATATGAGAAAAATGTACAGATCAACAAAGATCCTGCCTATCTTGTCAAAACTGAGACCTCTAGATCCGCATTACAGCCTTAATTTTGATTCAAGCCTGTCAGGCTCACACAGACTCAAGGGCCTTCACCACTATCAACTTTGTCAAATGTATTTCATTATTTCCATTCTGACAAGACAAATTAATAAACTCATTGTTTAGATTTGTTTACCATCTTTTTGATCAATAACTATGTTTGATGTGGACATTCATTGCCAGCCAGAGATGGGATAATTAGAATAGGAAGTGCCGTTAATAAATTGCCTTGCAAACAGGAGTAATCTTGGGAACAAAATTAGGAAACCATTTTCTTCTGTTTCCAGAGAACAACCTGTGCTGTATATCAAAAAGCGAAAAAATTAAACAGTGCAAAGCCAGATACTTAAACTATAATTTTATTAAAAGAAATTACAAGAGCACATAAGATGTGGGCCACAAAAGGAGACTGGAAAAAGTGATTTGAGAACAGTTCATTCTTTTCATCATCCTGTAGCTACGTGAAGCCATATATCTTAATTGGCTGGGTCTCAGAACCTATATTTTGCCTCTAGTCCTACTCCCCTTTAACTGCAATGCTAGCTTTCTTTTAAGAGACCAAAGATGGCAGGGTACCAGCATAGCTGTGAAGGAAATGCCTTAGTACACATGTAGTGTGGGGGCTCAGCCAGGGGGCTAAGCTTTACCAGAATGAAAGAGACAGGGCAGAAAAATACTCTTGCTTTGCAAGTTATACTGTCAGAATTATCACCCACAAGGTTTGTGAATCATCACCACAGGGGCCACTGTGAGGGCACAGAAAACCTAAAATATACCAAAATTAAAACGTACTAAGTTACAGAAGAAAGAAAAAGAAAAAGAAAAAGAAAAAGAAAAAGAAAAAGAAAAAGAAAAAGAAAAAGAAAAAGAAAAAGAAAAAGAAAAAGAAAAAAGAGTCCAAGAAATAAGGAAAAACACTCTGGTTTTTTTTTGTGACTATTCCACCAACTAGAAGTAAATACAACCCCTTTTTTTTTCAGAATTAAAAAGTGGAGAGACAAGTAAAAAAATGTGTTACAATCTAGTTGGGCAAGATTTATTAGCAAGAGGTCTGTATTGTGAGGAAGCCTGAACCTCTGATCCACAGCAAAGATCATGATTTCCGCATAGAAAGTGGAGACAGAAAATGTTTTAAGTCCTGACAAGTGCAGTTTGAATAAAACATTGCAATAAATCATGTTATGTCCAATTGTTCCTAAGCTTTTTATTTTAGGAACTACATAAGTATGTCTACTGATTAGCATAATGTAAGAAGTCAATAATTAAATATTAAAGTAGATGTACATTTGAAGTTGTAGCATTCAGGTCTCAGCATCAGCCAGCCACTGAGACACAAAGCAGCATTTCTGAGCAACAATTTCAAGCCCTTTCCTACATCAGATTACAGATAGCTCATATTTTTAAGACTTCCTTTATTATAATAAATTATCATTTTGTCACAATTCTCACAAATATCTCTTTTATTAGTGACAAGAAAGTACTGTAGGGAACACTAAAGGAGATCTTGTGGATATTTATAGTACTGTTGAACATGAGAACCAGAAAGAAGAGAGGCAAGACCTTACAGGGGTAAGAACAGGAACTTGCAGAGATGTGTATATTCCCTGTGGAAGGCATGAAGGGTGCAAATCTGTACCAAATGCTTCATTTTTCAGTTGTCCAGCTACTCAGTGAACAACTTTATCTGTAACCAACAAAGATAGATTTAGAAGTTCTCTCAGAAGTTGTCTGCTATCCATCACCTGGTGAAATATGACATCAGTGCTCTTTCACATATATTACATTAAATTCAGATATCTTCTGATATCAGTTTTTATATAGAAATTTGCCTTTAAATAAACACACTGACTTCATGTTTAAATTCCCAGCTGCTGCATCTCTGATTTTCTGTTTCCTGTAGAGGCAGCCCAAGCTTCACTAGTTAGGAATTAGTTTAAATTTCACCTTTTCCCTGTCGGGTAGATGGAGGAAAATATGGTACCATAAGAATTTGACTAAAATGAAATATAATCAATGAGATCCAGCAGGATTAAGTCATCTAACTTACCTTGCCTGCAAGCCACAGCATAGTTAAGGTTAAGGCTACATTATATCAGGCCTTTATTAGACAAGCCTGATCCAGGTCAAGGTCACTCAAATTAAGCCTTATTACAGGTAGTTTAAAAGCCCAATAATGCTTGAAAAAGCAGAGTGTCTTTTGATTAATTAAAAAAAAAAAGCATTTGGAGTAAATTCCAAGCAATTTCTTTTATTTCCTTCACTGGAGTATGAAGTAAAGAAAGGACCTATACAAAAAAATTGCAATGAAACCCAAGTGAGATGCTTATCTCCCTTTATTCTTTATTTTTAGCCAAAATAAATTGATNATGAGATGCTTATCTCCCTTTACTCTTTAGCATATTTCTAATGTTATTACTATTTTTAGCCAAAATAAATTGATACATTTTACTAAATGCAGTAGTGAAGCATGACTTTTGAATGTGCAATTGAAAGAGCACCTTGAACACATCAGAACATAGCATTTTCATTTTTCAGAAAGAATCTTCATTTCACAAACATTTTCAATCAAATTAAAACTGTGGTTTTCCTGGCCACTACCTGCACTCTTGGGCACTTTTATGCCAGGCTGAAGAGAATGAGCTTTGCTGAGCCTTCCATGGGGTAAAGAGGGACATCAGGGTCCCTGTGAACCCTTCCCACCTTGAAGAGGGGACAGTGAAGTGATTTACCTCTTGACCATTTCTGTGCTGGAGGACTGAGGTAGCACAACCTGCCCCTGACCACATGTCTACACACACATGCATATATGTGTGTATGAGCATGTGCGTGCTTCGCATGCACCCACACACAGATATCATAGGTATGCACACACACATGCACTTGCACATATGTAAGTGCTATTGCTTTAGCCTTGTTTTCAGCCAAGACCACGAGACAAGGACATGGTGCCAGGAAACACAGCAATATCTCAGAAAAAAAAGTCCTCTCTACTACCAACAGACGCAGCAGAAGTAGATTATCTCGCACGGGTTTCCATGGTAAACTAAATTAATGAAAAATGCCTCATTTCTGAATTGCATCACCAGAGAGCAATTGTAATGGAAGTACAATGAGATATGTAGGTGATAATATTCTTCCTCCTCAATGTAGCAGGATGGGAGGAACATATCCCTGTTGTGCAATAAATGCCAATACATGTAGCCAAAGTGTTTATTGTTTTGAAGCCCTCAGGAAATTTGGGTAAAAACTAAAGCCAATTTTTCTATTGGATCATTCAGTGAAATGAATGTTCATTATAACACAGAGAAATGAAACAATACAAGGCCATTTTAAATTTAAATATATTTCAGCAAGTAGAGCAAGGACTGCCACATTATTCTCTCGGTAGGGTGTGAGCTGCTGTATCAGTGAGCATCTGTTCTTTGTAATTCTTCCAGTCAGAATGCAATGATTTAGTAAATATGCAAGAAGCCATGCTTCTGGAAATTAACATTTTTCCTGAGGTGTTTGCTTCTAGTTTATATACAGCAGATGGCACTGGTGGAGTAAGATGTTTTGATATGTGGCAACTTGTAGAAGGTCTTCAGCAGGTCAAGTCAGGTTTGGAATGTCTGCAAGAACAGAGACCCCACAAACTACTTGGGCAACCACTCCCTGTGTTTTCCCAGCCTTACCACCCAGGAAATTAGTGTTTTCCTGTGTTTAAATTGCTCTATATCAATTGTCTTTTGCCACTGGACACCACATTACAGAGCCTGGAGCTCTCTTCTTTGCACCCTCCAAGTATTTACACACGTTGATAAGATCCCCAACTGAATTTTCACTTCTCTGGGTCAAACAGTCCCAGTTCTCTCAGCTTCTTCTAACATGTCAGATGTTCCAACTCCATAATGATCTTCAAGATCTTTTGCTGGACTAACTCCAGTATGTCCATATGTCTCTCGTACTCTGGAGCCAAGAACTGGACCCAGTACTCCAGCTGCTGACTAGAGGGAAAAGATTACCTACTCTGATATCCTGGCAATGCTGTTCCTAATGTAGCCCGGGGTGATTTTGGCTTTCTTTGCTGCAAGAACAGATTCTCTGTGAAGATGCCCGAGTCCTTTTCTGCAAAGAACTTTGCATTTACCTTTGCTGAACTTCATGAGATTCCTGCTTCTCCAGCCTGGTGATGTCCCTATGAATTGATAGCACATCCATCATGTCTAATAACCAGTCCTCCAAGTTATTTTATCATCTGCAAATCTGCTGAGGCTGCACACTGTGACACCATCCAGGCTATCAAAAAATGCTGATCACAGTATCAATGGTGGTACACTTCTCAAGGCAAACACTGTGCTGCTGATCACAGCCCTTGAAGACTGGTATTTAAGCCAAGCTTCAGTCCACCTTACTGCTCCTTTATCTAGTCTGTATTTCATAATTTTGTCTACAAAGCTTTTACAGACAACAGGTTTGAAAGCTTTGCTAATGTCAAGATCCACTACTCTCCTTGTCCTCCAAGCCAGTCATGGAATCATAGAAGGCTATCAGTTTTATGATGTGTTACTTCCCCTTCATAAATCCATGCTATTTACACCAAATCTCCTTCTTGTCCTTATGATGTTAGGAAATGCTTTCCAGGATTAATTGCTCCAACCCCTTTCCAGGGATTCACTTGAGGCTGACCAGTCTGCAGTTCCTTGGATTCTCTTTCTTGCCCATGGCTCACATTGAGCAAAATTAATTATGCTTTTCTTCTGAAATAATGCAGACACTCCCTCCCTCCATGCTTAGATGCAACGTCTCAAAATTAAAAGAAAGCCTGTTACTTTGTTTTGAACATATTTTTCTCATTTCACCACGTATGAAACCCAAAATAATTACTAAAGGAGCATTCAGATATTGCACACTACTGAGAGATTGCTGGGGTTGTGGTACAGTTCCAGGTGACCAAAGCTGCAAAAAACGCAACATGTATTTTAAAATTCTCCTGTGATAGCTTCAGAAAGGTTATGGTTTGTCAGGTAGGCATGTGGGCTTCCCTAGGATGACACTTATTTTGATGCCATAGTCCTGATAATGACTACCATTGGCCAAACACTGCAAAGACAAGGCTACAAAGAACAAGGAGAAATCCTTTGACTGAAGCCTAAACTGACTGCTGAATAAAATACATCCAATGCCCTCACAAGGCTGTATTAAGGAGGAATTTGAAGTCATTTAAGGTAGAGAGACAGAAGAAAGAACATGGACTGTTAATTTCCTTTAGTATCACTATGAAACTAGACCTTCTTTGGAATTAAGAAAATATGCTGGCCATTTCAAATTTTATTTATATTTATTTATGCAGCCTTTCATGAGAAAGGTTATTTCCTTTAGTAGACAAAGTAAATCCCCAGAGTTTTGCATAAGTTTAGCTGGTGCTTGGAAATTCTGGAGCATTCACTCTGGGCATTAAATCCTAGTTCTGAATTTTCCAGCTTTTATTAGCACTTTAAATATTACAGCCCAACCAATTTGTTTTTATTCTAGTTTTACGTTTAATAGTGGTGTTAAAAAAGTGAAGCGAAATGGAACCTTTTAGTTACAAGTGCACCTTAAAAAGCATTTTGATAGAAGATCTTAAACAAGTTACAGCTTTCTACTCTGACATGCCACATGTGAATAAAAGAATAGAGCCAGAGAGATTTCCTCACTACCTTGATAAAACACAATTGAGATTGCCAAGTGTTCTTAAGAGCAAGAAGTTTTATAGCCAGCATAAGGAAGGGGATAAAGGGCACTCTTCTTTACAAGAGGACAAATGATAATTCTTACATATATTTTACCACTTTAGGGTTTTCCCCATGCATTACACATGCAGCACACTATCTTGGAATAATTTCCACTCAGCTTTTGCACAGGATGCACAACTGACAGGACTGGGAAATCATTCCTAGGTCTTTATTCTCTGCTGGACTTTGGGACTGCACAGTCTCATCTTCCACTTCACTGTATGTCACTGTGTTGAGTAGAAAAGCGGGCAACCTATTGGCTTCAGTGATACTCTGGTGTCAGGTAACACATGTATTGTTTCCCCAAACACTGTTTTGGCACTAGCTTCATGAACATCTGCTGCCCGCAGTTAGGAGGAACCTGGCTTCTCCCACAGCTGCTGATAGCAGCAGGCAGCTCATGTCTTCACCTTCTTCTGCAAGGTCAGTTCCCTCTATCTGCTTGAGGTCTATGGCTTAGGGCAGAGAAGAGCAGCTACCACAGAAAAATTGAGAGCAGAGCTGCTGTGGTCAGTGTAGGAGTGTAAAAGGATGCTTCAGTGACTTTCTCCAGCTCATTCTCCTGGAGACACTCCAAATTTTCAGAATTCATGAGAATAGCTGGCATTGCAAAATGAGTGATAGGAGTAACAATATGTTACAATTTTTACCTAAGCCTTGCTGAAAAATTGATGAGTTTTGAGAAGGAAGGCAAAAGGCAAATCACAGTGGAGAAAAAGAAGTTTAACTGGACTTCCACTATAACATTGTATAAAGGGAAGACAGCTTCTCTGGACTTTGGTGTAACAATATCAGGAGTGACGTGGAGTTAAAAAGAACAAGAAAATGGTATTAAATACAGTCATTTCCTATTCTTGCAGTGATAGCTGGACCCCATCCAAGGCATTCACACAGAGCTACAGAATCCCCTCCTCCTCGGAACCAAAACACACAGTAGGGATATTTGGCAATACAGATGAGAAGAGAGCAAAAGAAGGAAAACAGCTTGAGGTGTTCTAAATTATTCTCCAAAATATATACCCAGCAGGGATGAGTATGAATCATCATTCAAAAAGGCACGACAATTATCAGCCACTCTGTGCTAGCTTTGTTTCACTTCCTTTTAAATTTGTTGAAGAATTGTTCTGGTTTGTTTTGTTTTGTTTTGTTTTAAAAAAAACAGAGCCATTGTCTTCTGCATGCTTACTTGGGTTACTTTCAGCCTTCCAAATTTTCTAAAATACAAGCCATAAAAAACAAGTCATTCTTTGTTCACCCCTGTAGCGGCCCGAAGCCTGGCGGCCCGGGGCTGCTTGTGAGAGAGCCTTCTTTCCCATGGAAGTTATGAAAAACAGTAAGATAAGCACCTGTTGTTTTCCACAGCTGTTGTGGGTCCAGGCATGATATGTTTTGAATTGGGTGGTGTAGAACCCAGCCAGCCATACCGGAGGGTGGTGGGACACTAGAGAATCATCTACCTGGGTTCCTACCTTATAAAAAGGGAATGGGACAATAAACGGGGCTCGCTCTCTGCTCTGCTGCGAACCAAGCTGTGTTGCCGTGTCCTTATTGCACCACGCCCCCATAAATCATCACACAACAAAATCATTGCCCTACTGCCTGCAGGCGACTGGTTGGAAAAAATGAATTCTGACACCGAAGAGATTATGACAAATAACAGGACTTAAGAAAACAGAGCCTGATGTGGAAAAATAAAAGGTTAACTTCCTCCCAATTAACTTTTCAGGCACTGAATTCTAGTGCATCAATTTGAAGCTGATGTTTTGTGTCAAAAAATCTGTAAATTAAAGTAGGATTCCACCCTTCTGAGGGGTGGGAATGAAAGTTTTGCAAAGGAGCTGAGATTCAGATCTCTTCACTTTTTCCTCTGTGCCCTGTACTGAGAAGGATGCCATGTCAGAGGAGTACAGAATGTTCACCATCTGCTGTTGGCTGAACCCTCACCAGGACTGAGTTCCCAGTTAGTAGATCCCTGCATTTCAAAAGTGCTGAGACATCCTGATAGCTCATTTGTCTTAAGCAATGTGATATTCAGCACTCCCTCGCCTAGAAATAATCCACAAAATTAAAAGGGAGCTCCAAAATGCTGAGTCAGGTGCCTGCAGTCTACAGGAAAGGTATATGGACTACATGAGCTTTGCAATAGCCAAACCACCGAACGTAGCAATATCTAAACTACACTATGAGCAATGCCAAGTGGGAGGAAGGGGAATTTTGCAGAATTTGGGTTTTGAATGAAAGCATTGAACAGACATGAAAGGGATTCTGAGATAAAAACCATCTTTTGCACTGAAGTACCTAAGTTACACCTGTAATGTCTTCCCCACAAAATCTACATGTCAATGAGATAAGTCAGGCTCCATTTATACTCAAAGGAGAGATGTGAGGACTCCCAGAAAGATTAATTTGTCTAATTTTAGGTATCGATCTTGAGATAAACCAAGTCACAAATCACATTATTGGCATTCCTATAGATAGTTTCTAGACAACAGATTAGCTCAGTCGGTTACAGTATGCTGTTAATAAGGCCAAGGTCACAGATTTGATCTTTGTACGGGCCATTCACTTAAAAGCTGGACTCGACAATCCAGAATATTCTGTGATTCTGTGTAACTATTCAGATATAGACTTGTGTATTCATAGAATCATAGAATGTTTTGGGATGGAAGAGACCTTTAAAAGTCATCTAGTTCCAAGTCCCCTGCAGTGAGCAGGGACATCTTCAAGTAGACCAGATTGCTCAGAGCCCCGTCCAACCTGACCTTGAATATTTCTACAGATGGGGTATCTGCAGCCTCTGGTCAACATTTTAACACAACTCTCATTGTCCTGTCAGATTGAAAATATGGTCATGAAACAATTTGCCTGAGATCAGGAACAGAATAATTACTAGAGCATTTACCAGGTCACTAGGAGCCTTGAATTTCATTTTTCCCCCAGTGACCAGTGTTCAGGCTTGTACTTGCCTACTGAGAGAAGGGAATTTTAATCTCTCTTCTCTTAGTACAGGTGGGCCACAGTTCAAGTAAGTAATAGGGAGTAAGCCAGTGGCAACACCCCTGAAATGGAATTACAGTCATCTGGGTTCCTGTCAGCACTTCCCAGAGTGAAACAATCATGATTAAAATAGAGCAACAAAACTGAAAGCTAGATCTAGGTCCTCTTTTTGGTCCTTGGCAGAAAACACTGCTGGCAAGCAAGCCATTCTTAGCACACCCTTTTAACCTCTCTGACTCCTTGCTGTCCCTGAAGAATAAAGAGTGCCTCTCTCATAACCAGATGGTTAAGTTCTGCATTGGTTGCATTGCATACCTCTCAGGCATGCAAACAGCTATGCCATTGAACAGAAAATAGGCCTGTCCATTCTGCTTCTGTCTGATGACTTTGAAACCTGGCAATACTGACTGGTAATTTGTTAGGTATAATTAGAAAATGCTTAGAAATGCTGCTGTTTTCAGGGCCCTTAGACTCTCAAAGAATAAGTTTGGCAGAGAATAAGTTCCCAAATGTTCAGTTCAGCAACATTAGTAGTATTCTTATCTATGCGGAACAGAAAAACTCTGGAAGTTCTATTGCTTTTTAGTTACAGAGATGATTGAACAGATTAATTTTTTTTATTTTCCTGACAAAACTAAATATCTATATTTTTTTCAAAATATACCTTAGGCACTTAGGCAATATTTTCAGATTTTTCCAAAATATTTGTGGGTTTTTGTATTAAATTTCATCTCATTCCTACTGTACTGTTATCAAGCTTATCTAATTTTTTGTGTACCCTTGTTCTCTTCCATATCAACTGTGTTGACCCAGTTTCATATTAGATATCATCACTCCAATCCTACTTCTCATGCCAAAATCATTAAAGAAAATACTAAGATCCTCTCCAAGGCTGATTCATGAAAAATGGTCCTAGTACTTCCCTTAGAACCATTACACTTTTTTTTAAATATTCCTCATTTTCAGCTTCCTTTTAAACAACTCCCTAACTATCTCCAAGTTTGTACCTCTGTCTTATTCATGAGCACTTTCCTACGGGCTTCATTTCAGATGCTTTACTCATAAATTAGTCTGTCTCAGTGGGACTACTTCAGATGTCTTTAGAGTGGTCATCTACATCTGAGCTAGTCACCCCTGGCTAACTTTACAGTCAATGGAGAGAAATAAGCACTTGTAGGTGTGATTCATCTGACTTCTTTTAGATATTTATTTCAGGATGGAATGAATCATACCCTAAAATGAATTATTTTTTGGCATTGCTAAAAAAGGGAGCATGAGGTGACTAGTTCAGAAATAGAGGTCTCCAGAGTGGACACCTGCATTCAGCCAGATGAATCCCATAATTCATTACCAAACAAATTTGATCTTTCATAGCTGTCTCCCTTACAAAATCTGTTATCCAAAAATTGAAATCAGTTATTCAAGCATAAAACTCACTTGACAAAATTTATTCTAATTTATACCATTTTCTTTTACCTTTATGTTATAAATTATTCTTTTCATCATAATTTTATCTTGCATACTCTTGATGTTACAATAGTAGGTCTGCTGTTGCTCAACACTTTCACCCTGAATAAATTAACCTCAATGTGTTTTACTCCAATCTGCAAAGTAGATTTTCTGTGCATTCATTCTGATCTGTAATTTATTCATTTTTTTAACATTATGTGTTTATTTATGCATAATTATATACTATATAATATTTATCTTCTTTTCTTTATGTTTTACATTTTCTAGTAAAGTACTGGATCTCCTAAAAGTTAAGCCCAAGCAATGCTTGGAATCCCCACAGGGGATTCATCACTAAATATGTTTCGAAAGGATGCACTGTTCTTTATAAACCCTTAACTAATGTGTCTTTAGAATCAAAATTCAAATAACTAGTAAAGTTTATAAATGCAGTTAAGCATTCATTTTACATCCAGTGAATCACAATAGTTATCAAAATCTGAAAACATGAAAGAGAGAGAATGCAAAATTACTCAGAAATACATTACCCCAGAGCAGTAAGCAACTTCCACTCCCTGACTATTCTTTATTTGCAAAGAGATGTGCTCGAAAATTATCTCTCTGATGCTTAGTAAATTAATTTCAATTTGACTTTACTAATACCAAATAGGTATCCTTATTAACAACACATGTTCATTGCTAGATTGCCATATTTATCAGAAATAATAAACTGCAAACATTTAGCATAACGTTCACATCATTAAAAGACTGTAGTAGGGAGGGGTTTTGCATACTCTGAACAGTCAAGGATCATGCATATTGTAATAGCATATTTTTCAGCTGATAACAGCAAGACAGATTTCAAGAGATATCTAAAATGTCTTTTTATTAACAAAAGAAAAAGGTTTTTCAACCAATCCGAAGCAATTTCTGTGAGAAAAACTGAAGACGTTATCATTACAAAATGTAAAGGTAAACAGAGAATCCTGACAGAGAATATCCTAGGACACAGTTTCCCCCTGTATTTGATCCATTTTTAGTGAGGAACTGATCCAAAGCTCATTTAAAAGTCAGCTGAAAAGCTCCTGCTGAAGCCAATGGATTTTGGACCAGTGCTGGATTACAAAAATAAGGTAGCTGAAATTATCCACAGCCATTTGGATTTGAGATTAAAAGTTAATGCTGTTCAAGATCATGTATGTAACTGGTGTTAAAATGAGTGATGAGACTAATCTGCAAATTTGAAAACAATGTGGAATTCTTTGGATTTTTTTCCCTATTTGACCAAGCCCAATGGCCATTAAGGCTTTGGGGTTGTGGTTTTATTCAAAAGCGTTACAGAAATAGATGGTAGGGATGAAGTGTAGCATCCAGAAGCTTCTGTAGATCCACCAATAAATCTTAATTCACGTACCAGACCCTAATTTATTAAATAATGTGGGTTAATAACATAAGGACCTCTTCAACAAAATACACAGATGAAAATTTTATATGGGAAATCAAAAGACCAGAAAACATTGGTACTGAAAACATTCACATTCAAGAAATGCGTCAGAGCTGCCTATGAGCAAAGCTAGAGAAGCCAGCTCATCCACAAATGCGCTTTTTAATATTTATCTCATGTAAGATTGAGACAGTATTGTATCATCAGTAATTCACTCATCTACCTTTTATCGACTAATATAATTTAGTATTTATTATGAATTATTACATATATTAAGCTGATTTTACATCAGAGTTAAAATAACGAAAGAAGAATTATGCTTTGCAGCAGTACTTTGCTATTGAGTCAGTGCTTGTGCTGAGGTTTTCATCTGCAGACTCTCTGAAGCTCTTCTTTATCTTTAAACTTAGGCAAATTAGGCAAGATCCATCCAAAACAGGTTTTCTACTTAATAATATTATTTTGGGTAAAATGTACATTTTTAATTTAATTTCTAATCTCTCTTATCCATTTGTTTCTATCCCTTGGTTATTATGATAATAATAATTTTTAATATATTTCATATTATTAAGGATATGAATTTTTAATGTACTATCTGCATTGCATTATTCTGTGTTATTGTATTGTGTCACGTATTTAAGATTTTAAGTAAAAATTAAAAATATTTATTACACTAAGAGATTTTCGTCAGGGACTCGCTCCTGGAATTCTTTTTGGGAGGATCTCAAGACCAAGAAATGGCACATAGTTTCTAGTGTCAAAGGAGACAGCTTTTGTTACATTAGGATTTAGCTTCTGCTAATGTAAATCTCTAAAATAAGTCAGGGGGTCTATGGGTGCCTATTTCTCTTCCTGTTGACTGTAAAGAAGCCTAGAATGAGTAGCTCGGATGTAGATAAAGAGCTATATGTGATTAGTCACTTTAACCCCACGTCAAGTGATGTAAATTTATCACTGTCGTCTGACGGTCTTCTCAAAAGGGGAGTTATAAATCCCATACAAAACTTTACTCCACATCTTCAGGAGCAGTTCCAGCAGAGAGAAAAATGAATGAACAGGACACTTTGTGCACTGCAGGAGTGTGCAATTCTACCAATCTGAAAAGGTACTATCATTTTCAGAGTGACACTGCTTGCCTTGAGAAGCTGGAAATTCTGAGACAAAGAAGATAACATTTCTAAGTAAGAAATTCCTTAGGGGGTGCAATCTTTGCCAAAGACAAGGCATATTAAAAGAGGCATTTACTCTACATAGCCTGTTGATAACCAGAAAACTCTCTGGAGCTTGAGAACAGATATGAAAGGAATATCTACCAGCTAACTCTGAAATAAAGAGTTTGTGTGGTGGTTGAACAAGAGAAAACTGTTTTGTCTCTAATGCTGTGTAAGAACACTTGTGAGCACAGTGTGTTCTGAATTCCATTCGTTCACAGTATACATAACAGGTTCCTGGTGTTCTTATCCTTATGTCACCAGGTATGCTGATCAAACAAATGTGAGATAAAATGTAGGCTTTTGAATGATTTGCAGGGCATGTTCCACCAAGTTCACACTGACAGACTGGTCTGCCTGACTCATAAATTCAGTCTTGGTAGTTAGCCTTCAAGTCACTGATTTGCCTTCAGCACATCACTTAGACACACATGGTCATGATCTGGAAATTAATGGCTGTTCAAAATACTCTGCCTTGGCAGTGTTCCCACTGCAGAGAGAAAATCCATAGCCTTTTTATGATTTGCGTGGAAGCAAATGATTGTGACCCAAAACTTTAGACCTAAACTCGAAGAGCAATAGCAAATTTACAGTTTAGTCTCTTCTGTTACTTTGAGAATATTTAGCAGTGTGACTTGCTATACACTTGAGAGTCACTAGCATAAATTTATCTGAGGGCTCATTCAGCATAGACAGTCTGGTTGAAAGTCCAAGACGGTACTTGTTCACTCAATGCAGTGGGCAGCACTGTCAAAATCCCATTTCCATTGCTGATAAGAACAAATAAGCATTTGTTCTTCTCTGTTTCTCTTTTTTTTTTTT